>JBBMOE010000001.1:4980180-5404525 GCA_037975065.1 Chaetodon trifasciatus | reverse complement strand
CCTATACATTGTGTATACAAACTATTATGAATACTAACAAAGTAAATGTTTCCGCTCGTCTTCTTTTCATCAACCGTGATCGGGGTGGCTGTCAGGAGTCAAATCAATGGAAAACTAATCAGCAGCTTTTCATAATAGAGTCAGAATTTCAGCAGCCGCAGCTGTTAACATGAATATTTGCTGGTTTTCTCAGTCGTGTGTGACACCGGACTGAATATCTTTGTGTTGGTAAGACAGAACAAGCAATTCAAACTTTTCACCTTCACCTGATGTTATACACATCAAATGATTGATTCTTTGATTGAGAAAGTAGACTACCAGCGTGTTTGCATGTTTTGGCGGTCCCCACGGATGTCCCTCGGAGCCGTGCTGTCCCTCGCTGCTGCGCCAGCTCCACCTAATTCTGTGGGAAAATAATCGTCCGTCAAGCCCTGAAGTGAAGGGTCGCTTCCTGCGGTCTGAACACTCACCTGCCTTGAATGTGAAACAGGAGGACAGCTGCCAGTTAAAGGCTCTTCATTACACTGATGAAGGCAGCGTCCCTCCAGCTTAAATCATCTCTTCAGATTAAATAAGCTCGTCATAGGTTTATAAGCACGGTAGCAGTGTTGGATCAGGTTTCTAGCTGATATGTTCTCATCACAGTCATGACGTGAGACTGGATAAACGCTGGATTTGTGCCTGAGCAGCTGATGGAACAGACTCACTCAGCGTTTGGCTGCTGGTTGGTGTTAATTTCAAGTTCTGTTGGTGGATCTGGAAACACATTCGAACAAACCGTGACATTTAGAAACACTTGACATGTACACATTTGGACAAATGGTTTAAGAATGAGTCAATCCCAACGTGTCAGTTCAGATTTAGACCATTTGAAAAGCACGGACTCATTTGCTGTCCTGTTGTTTCGTGCTTGTGGGCTTTAGTGCTTTTACTGTTGATCCAGAACGGCTGAAAAAAGCCCTCAAAGTGTCATGTGATTGATTATCACCCTGAACATCAGTGTGTTACTAACCAGCGGCTCCATGTCAGCACATTAAAAAGCATGTGACAGTGACTCAGCTTCACCTCCACACACTGAGAGCATCCATGAAAGTAAATACCAGGCTTTCATCCGCAGCTCCAACAGTCTCACCACCACCCCGACTCCACCGCTGCTGAAGACTCGTGCTGCGTTTTGAGCTCAACGACTGCAAACGTCTGCATATAAAACGTGAATCTGACTCCATGTTCAGGAGTGAGTTATCATCAAGGACCAGAGTAAACCGCAAGTCGTCCAGATGAAATGTGAGAAAGCTTTTGTAGATTCAGAGAAGCTCCTCCGACTGTCCCCGCCTCTTCAGGTAAGCCGCAGAGAAGCTGACTCTGTCTTTCAACTCAGTAACGTGCATTTTGTCATTTGCTGCAGAACTGGACATAATTTATTCTGTTTTAAAGACTTGGATTAGCACATAGTTTAGTCTTATAACTCAGTCCTTATTTTAAATTTGCTGCAAGTTCAGAGAAACAGTCAAACATTACAAAATTATTTCCCTTCTCCCTCTGAACTTCTACAATAAACACCTGCAAATGTGCCGTACCTGCATGACTGAAATAATAAACAAATATGACCATATAAGCTCACCTGAAAAACTGATTATCTCAAATTTAGAGATTTTTCTAAAGACACAGTTTGCTGATCTTCAGGTTGGTAAAAGGGTGTTACAGCAGCAGAAGAAACAGACCTGATAAATGATACAAAGGAAATAAATGAGTAGATCCACGCACATAAATTAAAAATATAACTTTAAATACTAAAAAAATAGAATAAGACATAGTAACGAGAGTAAAACTACACTCCGTGCAGGCCAGTTTGTGTAAATGTGCTTTGTATGCAGTAAATATAACAACAAGAACACAAAAGTGAAGCTACAGAGAGATTTATAAACACTAGTGGAAGAAATACTACTAATAAAATGTAGTTTAAAGTACTTTTCAGTTGAAATGTTGCACCACAAGACTGATAAATTATCATGTGCGTCATCATTTGAACACTATTATTATTATTTTTTTGTCTTCTTGTCCTCTGGCGTCTTGCGCTTTTGTTGCTGCTGTAACGTGAATTTCCCCCATTGTGGGATAAATAAAGTCTATCTTATCTTATCTTATCGCTGCCTCAGTGTGTTAGCAGGACTTTACTGTCGTAGCTGTGGAGCTGGAGCCAGTTTTAAGTCTGGTGGGTCGGGCCCCTCTAAAGGGCCACCAGATAAATCTGAGGGGTCGTGAGGAGATTAGATTGACTAAATGTACTTACTTACTTTCCACCACTGTTTATAAGTTGAGAAAAGGGAGTAAATAGATTTATTAAAGAGTAATAGACACTAAATTACCAATTTTAGCTCATGCAAAGCAATTTCATCCAATCAGCAGTCGCTCCTGTCTGTATGTCGCACATGACGCTCACGTCTGTGGTCACATGGGAGGCTGCAGATTTTGGTGGTTTTCTGTTGCATTAAGATGCATCAAATGTTTTGTCTTTATCGGAACGAGAGAACAGAACATTAGAAGCGTTTCTCAGTGTGATGAGATTCAACACAACACCACCACAAACACTGGCTTTAAGCTCCCAAACGCAGGACCTTTGTAATGGATTATTGAACTAAATTGTTGCCTGTTAATGAGACTGAAATGCCATTTGTCTCCCTTCATTATCATGAGTAATTCTATTTGAGAAAAACTGAGATGTGGACAATGTTCAACAACTCCCTTATTTACAATCAATAAACTGGAATTAAGAGGTTATTGAGGGAAAACTTTGTTAATTAAGCATTAATAAGTGCTTTATAACGACTAATAAAGAGCCAATATGCAACTAATTAATGATCCATATGTGTACCTTAATATAAAGTGTTACCCAGATTTCTTTTACTCATTCATTTGTATCACTGAACAAATCTGAGATGTGAACTAACGTTTTACCAAACAAATGTTCAATTAGCCGATTAAAAATGACCATAACTGCCAAAAAATGAACCTGGGCTTGAGCTTTACAAAGTCAGTAATTCAATTCTGTGAACAGAGTTAAGTATGTTCTTGTAGACTGTAGTGGTGAATAAGTAAAAAGTAGCATAAAATTGAAACGATGATAAAATATCTCAGAATTGTACTTTGAGTAAATATGCTCAGATGTTGTTAACAAAACCCTGACATAGGGTTATAGAAATACTGAGGCCATGAATCTAATAATATGATAATGATAATGAAATGTATTTATAGAACATGAGTGTTGAACCAAAGTTAAATTCCAGCGCTGCAATGATGACAATTAAAAAGTATGCAAACATAAAAATAATTTAAAAAATAAAATATCCAACAACAACAATAATATTAATAATACAAATAAGACATGTTGGAGATAACAATGTGCTAGCATTAATAACAAGACTTTTTTTTCTTTTTTCTTTTTTTTAAGACGTCTGTTTTAAAGTTTTTTAAACGTTGGAATCAGTCTGGAAAATAATCTAAGTACCCTCGTCCTCGTTTGTCGTGTTGCCTGCTAACCAGCAGGTGTCGCTGCAGCCGTTGGCCCTTACTTTCCTCGCGCTCTACTTCCGCCTACGTCAGTCCCTCTCACAACACGGAATATGGCGGCCAGCTCAGATCGGAATCCACCTCCTTTCCCAGCGACAGAGGAGCCCGGAGCGGGGCTGTCTGACATGGCAGACGGAGACAGCGACGAGGGCGAGGACATCTTCGTCAGTAACGTATGTCCACCGCTCATTTTGACCAATTCTGAGCTGTTTGTGTCGGTTTTATTTGCGCTAAGTGAACGAGCCAGTAAGTCTGCCTCTGTGTGCTCTGACCTGCATTCATGGCATCCAAATTAACTGGCAGCCACTGAGAGAGAGGCGAAAAATGTTGTCAGGTTTTGAGTAAAAGCGACGAAATTGAATCATAAACTCAGCCGAACTTAGTTTGACTCAAGTTAAGTCTGTTGAATTGAACTGTGCTTAATTTGTCGGCCTGTCTTTCTGCTTAATAGTTAATTTAAAGATGTCCGGCTGAGCGGCTCGTACTTTATATTAAACGTCCAGCTCACATGACCCTCCCCGCCTCCTCCTCCTCCTCCTCCTCCTCCTCTTCTCTCTTATCTGTGAAATCGTTTTAACTGTCATGAGACTCCAGAAGTCACCACTCCTCGTGTCCTCCCCTCTCTGCAGAGTCACCCTGCGGCCGTGAGCCGAGGAGTTTCTCAGCCGGACCGGGTCCGTGAGGAGCCTCCAGACCTGTTCAGTGAGGAGGAGGCCGGCGGCACACCGGCCAAGTCCAACGGAGTTCACTCCGACGATGACGGCGACCTGTTTGCCGGTCAGAAGACGTTTTCTTCCCACACTTTCTCTCAGTTTTATCCCGCTAAGTGTTCACTGTGCAGCGCTGGCAGCCGCCATCATCCTCCACAGTTTAAATGATCTTAAAGGGTCATTCCGCCGATTTAACACATCAAGTTCAGTTTACCACTCATGAGGAGTACTAAGTAATGTAACTAAGTATATTTACCAAAGTACTGCACTTCAGTACAGTGTTCAGGTACTTGAATATTTCCGTTTTATGCTAATTTCTACTACGTTTGTTTGACACAGTTAGTTACTAGTTATTCTGCAGATTCAGATCATTCATGCAAAAGGTGAATCAACTCAAGTTATTAAACATTATTATGGATGAAACTACCCGGCAGTGTGTGTAAGTAGTTGTAGTTCGCCCCACCGTTGCCAGCTGCCACATTCGTGCTGTTGTTTACTCAATAATGCATCACTAATTAATCCAGTAGTGTAATATACATCATTCTACAGCTATATGATGAGTACTGTAACTTTACGTGAAGCATTCAGTGATGCCAACACTTGTTCTTAAGTAAGATTTTGAATACAGGATCTTAATTTGTAGCAGTGGTATTGCTACTTTTTGCAAAGTAAAAGATCTGAGTGCTTCTTGCACCACTGGGCAAACTGAACACTAAACACATGATGTCGTCTCAGCTTGAGTTTGGAGTGTAGCTGCGACTACAGACTGCTGTTTCTGACATTCGTGTTTCTGACAAAGAAACCGGTGTAAATTTCTAGAACTACTCTTTTGAAACTCTCAGTGCTACAGACGTACAGTACTGTCTGTACCTGAAAAGTATCATGTGGTCATTTGTCGACAGCCAGCGGGAGTTTAAAGGGGATGAAACAGTCACAGTTGACATTCCCAGAGGATTAAAAAGGTTGAAATAAAGTTTTGTGGATAGGCGTTGTGCATAAATCTGCATATAGTGAGTGAACTGGAAAGTCTCATGTGCATCATTAATCAATAATAAAGCTGTAATGTTGTCAACATGCAGTAGTCTTGTACATGTAAACTGTGGCTTTTCTACAGCGAGTGAGCACCAGTGCCTGTCAGGACAAGATCATCGCAAGTGTGTGTGTGTGTGTGTGTGTGTGTGTGTGTGTGTGTGTGTGTGTGTGTGTGTGTGTGTGTGTGTGTGTGTGTGAGTGTGTGTGTGTGATCCCGTCTTCGCTCACACGAGGCCTCTGTTTTTCTTCTCCCTCTGGATCAGGAGAGACGAGCATTAATTGAGCATTAAGTCTCCTCTTTCCCCAGAGGCGCATGTGGAGCTGAGCACAGACAAGCCCGGCAGCTCTGATCGGAAGCAGCTCTCCTCCTCCTCCTCCTCCTCTGGCCTCCGTCCCGCCTCCTCCTTCGCTCAGAGCCCTGCGGCCTTGCAGCCCACCTCCTTGGAGCAGGTACGGGCCACGTCTGAGCTGAGCTCGCCAGGAACGTTCAGGAACAATCAATTGCACGCATGCTTCTGTAACGCCTGCTCTGTCATCGGCAAGTTCTCTGTGTTACAGTCAAACGTTCACAGGTGTTTTCTTGTTGACTGCAGCTGGAGGAGGACGAGGCCAAGGACAGCTTCGACGTGGACGTCGCAGTCACCAACCCAGAGAAAGTTGGTCAGTGTCTTTATTCGGAAAACTGTGGCACAGTTTTGACATTTCCACTTCATTCAGTTGTAGTAGCTGGAGATTTAAATGCACTGAGGCATTAGTTTAAGTTGTTTAATGTGTCCTCCAATGTTTCTGTCCTCCCAGGAGACGGCATGAATGCATATGTGGCCTACAAAGTCTCCACCAGGGTCTGTAGCAAGGCTTGTGTTACACTTATATTTAGTATTTTTACTCAGCTCCTCATGCTGCTAATACGCGCGCTGTGTCTGCATTCTGTGTCTCATCAGTGTGTTGTCCCTGTCTCTGCTTTCAGACGTCCTTGCCCATGTTCAGGAGTAAAGCCTTCACTGTGAGGAGGCGTTATAGTGACTTCCTGGGTCTTTACGAGAAGCTGTCAGTCAAGCAGTCGCTCCACGGCTTCATCATTCCACCACCGCCCGAGAAAAGTGTCGTAGGTGGGCGCCGCCCGCCCGGGTCTTACTTTACTTAAATCTGTGTGTTTAAGTCAGTGTGATTTTGTTTTTCTCTGTCATTTGGACCAACAGGAATGACCAAAGTGAAGGTGGGAATGGACGACCCGTCATCGGTAGAGTTTGTAGAGAGAAGACGAGCAGCTCTGGAGAGGCAAGGATCCGCACGTGTTTCAGACAGTGACATCAGCAATAAGACGAGGAGTGATGTTTGTGTCGAAGGCAAACACACAGAGGCCACAAGAGCTAAACATCTGTCTTAGATCCACACGCTCCGTCCCATTACAGTCGACTGCGCCGCAGCGAATGAACATCTGGAGAGAATTTCATAGAATTGGTCATTTTGAAGGGAAAAAAAAGAATAAATATCCCACTCAACCCAAAAATGTCAGTTTGCCAGTTCTCATTATTACAAGCTAGCATCCCTTTTAATACCAGGCCTGTTTTTTATTACAGTGCAGATGTTTGTGGTCCTTTTTAACTCTGTTTCTACTCCTGCCAGAGTGCATGTTGTATGTGTAAGTTAACCTTCTTACTGACTTCGTCTTGCTGCCGCTGTGTTTTTCTGCAGGTATCTTCAGAGAGTCGTGTGTCACCCTTTGTTACTCCAAGATCCCGACGTCCGTGAGTTCTTGGAGAGAGAAGATGTGAGTGTTTACAGACACGAGCCCGATTCCTGATTATAGCAGCTGCTTTTTGATCAGAGAATTTTCGATTCTTGATTCTTGGGAGTGACTTTTGTTTTGTGTGTGTGTGTGTGTGTGTGTGTGTGTGTGTTTTCAGCTACCCCGAGCAGTGAGCACACAGGCGCTGAGTGGAGCCGGCTTCCTCAAAATGATCAATAAGGCATCGGATGCTGTCAACAAGATGACCATCAAGATGAATGAGTCTGACACTGTAAGGAGGCTGTGCCGCACGTGGAGATCCATGTTAGAATTCTGTCATAGAACTGGAAAAATCCATTTTTGGATAAACCCAGATGGGGGATGTCCATCGCACAGATGGACCTCCAGGCTTAGAGTGAAAGGGTTAGCGCAGAGACCCTCGATAGACTCCAGGTTATTCACAAACTCTGGACTTAGAGGATTCAACGTCGAACCAAACTGAGGCTGTGTCACATCTGAGCCGCTCTGTGCCGCCCGCTGATTGAGTCTCACATTTCTGACGTCTAATCCCCCGTTTTGCCATTTTCAGGCTTCCTTTTGCTCCAGTAAAGGGACTCAGCCAGCCTCCGAGCACCTTGATAAATCAAAAAATAATGTCGTTTGTGGTGGGTAGAGTCATCTGGGCTGGTTCATTTTAATGAGAGCAGTCACGCCCAGCTAGGAAAGAGGCGAGGGGCTGCAGCCATCCAAACCCGCCTTTATGGCGTCCAGAAGAGGAGGGAAATGGGTTTGAAACATCTGGCCATATGTCCGCGTTATATACACCTCCAAGTAAACAAATCCAGAGGGTGAGCAACAGAAAAGACAGGACTCTGTCACGCAGGGGCAAACATTAGAGACCCCAGCAGCATGGCCTCAGACACAGGCAGGGAATGGAGGTCCTGATAAAATATCAACATGTCATCTGCTTAAAGGGCAGCTTTATGCTCCCTCTCTCCATGGAGAACACCAGATATTAGAGCATTAGGGCTCCAGCCAGCGGCTAATAACAAGCTCAAAGAGCAACAGGCTGAGAGGGTCCCCTGTCTGTTCCCACGGTGAAGGGGAACCAGATCTCTGCCCAGCAGTCAGAACTGCTGCCGTTGAATTATTGAAAGTGACCCTGACCCAACCGACAAAGGATTCTTGATATTAAAGAGCCTTCTCTTATTATCAGAGGAATCCCGACCCATGTTTTGAAGTAGGAAAGTAGGATTCTCGGCCTGTAGGAGGCACAGCTATCAGAGCATGGTCCTTTTTTTGGGAGGATTAGGGAGATGTCGGCCTGCCTGACTGATTGAGAGAGGATCTGGTTAAACGTAGCCAGCGCAGGGTCTAAGATAATGTCATAAAACCCCTCATCAAACTCAGATCCAAACCCATCTGACTCAGGGCTGTTCAAATCGAGCAGTGCTTCTTCTCGTGTTGAATCGGGGCCTTTAACTGTACTTTTTGAGCCTCTGTGGCCTTTCAGAGTCTCAGATCTGAAAGAAATAAGTGCATCAGGGCCGGGAAGTTATCAGGCCGATCCAGCTTATAATATAAGTTAAAAAAAGACGGCAAGTTATAGTTAGAGCTGAAATTATACTAATTATTGATGTATTGATCATATTATAATATCTGTTGTGGTTTTGTAACCACCTTGTTTGAAATTCTGTCGAGTCAAACAGGCCTTCAGCTCCAGACGTGAAGAGGTTTGACTGTTTTTCTTGATGTTCTGTTGTTGCTCGGCTCTCAGTGGTTTGAGGACAAGTTCCAGGAGGTGGAGAACGAGGAGCAGCAGCTGAGGAAGCTTCACTCATTGGTCGACTCCCTTGTCAATCACAGGAAGGGTGAGCTACATGTGACTTTCTTGACTCATCTTTGCCCAGTTTTTTCTTCGTCAGATTGTTTCAGCTGAGGAAACAGACGAGTACAGTTCAGCTGCCTACTCTGTTACGTCCAAACACGTGGACTGAATAGGTTTTTTGTTTTCTGTCTTCAAAACCAGAGCTGTGTGGGAACACCGCAGTATTTGCCAAAAGTATGGCCATGTTAGGAAACTCTGAGGACAACACAGCGCTGTCCCGGGCCCTGTCCCAGCTGGCAGAGGTGGAGGACAAGATGGAGCAGCTGCATCAGGAGCAGGCAGCCAGTGACTTCTTCATCTTTGAAGAGCTGCTGGCCGACTACATCCGCCTGCTGGGCGCCATGCGGGTGAGCTCACAGCTGCTGAACGGTAGACATGCAGGAGGAAGACGTACAGATTCGTGAGAAGCAGGGAGGCGGATGAACGTAAAGTTTGAGTATGTCCTGATGCCAGGGCTGAAGTAAAGACACAAAACATCTCTGAAGGGTTTTCAGCCACTGTTATGTTGTAAAGCTGCTTCACTTAAATTGATATTTATGTATAAAACGGCACAATGTAGTAAAACACAGGACGGGATCACTTGTACAAAAGTAACTGAGCCAGCAGGTTGTCCTCCACAGAGTCCGCCATGTTGCACCACCATGTTTCTACAGGACTGGACAAACCAAGCACCGACTTTAGACAGAGCCTTTTTCACATTTTCGGTGCCGCTGTAGGGGAGGGTGAGGCAAGGGGTGTTCAGTTGATTGCTGTCTGCAACCTCAGCACTAGATGCCACTAAATCCTACACACTGGTCCTTTCAATGGACGTCCACAGGGCTGTTTTGACCAGCGCATGCGGGCGTGGCAGCGATGGCAGGAGGCTCAGAGCACACTCCAGAAGAAGCGAGAGGCCGAGGCCAAGCTGCTGTGGGCCAACAAGCCGGACAAGCTGCAGCAGGCCAAAGAGGAGATCACCGAGGTAACACAGTGACCGCACAGCTGCTGCAGCACCGAACCAAGGCCTGATGAGATGAGGTTATATCAGAAAGGATTAGCAAGTTATCACATTTTCTTTTATTAATGCTTTGCACAGTCGTTGAAGAAGTCACTTTTCAATATTTTCTAATATTTTATAGACTAAATAATTGATTAAACAGCAAAATAATTAAAAGATTATCAAAGAATGGTCATTAGTTGCAGCCCGACATGGAAACTGTCTCTTAAAAACTGCAAAAACAACCTGTTGAATATTAAATCTGTATGATTCACCGTCTCCAACAGCAGTTTCAGGTGTCCAGAACGAGCAGCTGATGTGTATTTTCTATCCAGATATGAATGCTTTGCTTATTGTTTTTGTTTTCCTCCTCGTGTGTCCTCAGTGGGAGGCGAAAGTTACTCAGTACGAGAGAGATTTCGACAGGATCGGAATGACTGTTCGCAAGGAGGTTCTCAGGTTTGAGGTATGTTTATGAGTTATACAGACAATAAAAAGTCAGAAGTGTTCAGGCTACAACTTTGGAAGTAGATTTAATGTGACTTTTTTTCTACGCAGCACAGCAGGTGCAATAAGAATCAGCCTGGTTAATTTACAGATCTGTGCAGGCTGATTTACGGGCGCTCCTGCTTTAACCGCATTAAATGTTATTATATATATTCATGTCATTAAGTGTTTAGACATGTAAGGTAGTATAAGGGTGAAAATAGAACAGTCTAGTCCTGTTTTCAACCAGAATACCAACAACTTGCTTTGCGCTGCCTCATTTGAATGAGCCTCCCACTTGTTTGTGCCTGTCCTCCACCCCTCCACCCTGTGCACCGAGCACCAACACACCACACAGACAGGCAAGAAAACACCAGAGTCTCCAAAGCTGGCTGCTGCGCCGCCTCGAAAATAGCACCTGCAGTCTGTTCAGGTTCCATTTATATCAAGAAAAGTCTCCTGTTTATTGACCAAATACGGTGTCACCTGTATCTGTCATTAGAAGCACCTCTTTAGGAGTATGATCGACCTTCAGCCACATGAGTGAATGAAGCTAAAGCTTAAATAAGTTGTACGATGACCCCTTCGAAGGCCACAAGCCAAAATGGGTTGGCCTCTCGATAAGGTTGCTCCTCTTCTCTGTGCACCTTGAAGTCTGTGCCAGAAATCCCTCAGACGTCTTTTCCTTTGGCAAAGAGCTTAAGACGTGACAAGACTTTTGTCTTTTCAGAAAGAAAAAGCCAAGGACTTCAAGAGCCAGATAGTCAAATATTTGGAGGCAATGCTGCAGTCTCAACAACGGGTAATCATTCAACCTTTTCACTATGATTGCAAAGTCAGTGCACTTGACCAAAGTGTCCCTTTAACTGCATGATGTATGGGTTGTAATACAGATATACTGAAATGAGTTTGCTCGATGACAACCTACATTAACAAGTTTTTTTATTCTTCTCATGCTAATTGTTTTCCAGCTTATAAAGTTTTGGGAGGCGTTCCTGCCTGAAGCAAAGGCAATAGCTTAATGAGGAGGGAGACTTTTTAAAGACCCCAACTGCCTTTTCTGAACACTTTACCTCTTGACCAGGAACTGAGAGGACAATTTTGAGACACACACGAACCTTCCATCCATTTTTTTTCTCTTTTTAATCATAGTGTATTCTCTTATCTTGTACAGTTTTTTGATATGATAAGATGCCGCATTTACACAACATTTCTTTGGCATAATTCCTTGTTTATGTTCTTGACTTCAAAGATGGTATGAAGCAGGGATCCAGCAGAGATTAACCTGGCCGTAGTATTTGTAAAACCCGCTGTCTGTCAGCGGGATATACGTATATTTATGTTTCTTGCTTAAGCCAGTGTATGAAAGCGTTAACACTGAGGTACTGCCCTAGAATAACATTGTCTATAGTTTACATTAGAAGATAGACGTATGTCAGTCATTCCAGTCTCTAACAGCTTATGTTGATGGATGCATGTCAGATGATGTTTTCATGCACTAAAATGCATTGTACAGTTGGAAAAGCTGTCTTTTTTTTAAATGAAATACCACTATTGATGACTGAGGTCATTTACCAGGAGTATTAGCACGTTGTTACAGTGTATCACACAATGAATACTAGATCACAGAAATCGTATTAACAAGGTTACGTTCTTGTCGGAGCTGTTACACAATGATAACAGATACATAAGGTCACAGTGAGTGCAAGCTGAGAAAATGCATTCACTGCTTTCTTGGTATTTTCTACAGTGAAATATTTGCTAGAAACATTTTTATTATATTAATCCATTTCTTCCACGACAGTTTTAAGCACTTAGATTTCTTGTGTCAGAGATTGGAACTCATTTGGAAGTGCTGCAGAGATTATTTACTGCCCATATAAACAAATATTGACATATATGTACACATGTACAGAACTTGAACTGAATCATACGACTGTCAGATGTAATGAGTAGCCATCTTTTTTTTTTTTTTCTTTTTTTGGATAAATTGTTTTAACAATGACAGAAAGGCACAGACATTCAAATGATAAGGTCCTTATTTTCTTATTCAGCATTTGTAAGTGTAGGTTTACTGTCATGTCATATTTACGTAAGAATGTGCTTTATTTTTGTAACCACTTTGCATTAGTACACACATTTTCCTGGAGATGCTATACAGGTAGATGTACAAAATAAATATGATTGGTTAAGCTTTGGGCTATATTTTCATCTGTCTTTGTTGTGTTTTTGCCATGTTTGTTTGTTTTGTGTTTGATGGGATTTCCTGTTTCAGTTCATTTCATGGATGAATTATGAGCAGCAGGCCTCTGGGCTTAGAAATGGGATTGCAATCATGTTTTGTGTTTTTCAGAAACATGACAGTCAACTTTAAATTGCTACTGTTGGTTGAAAACTAGACTTGAACTTAAGTTTTTTGTTCATGCTGTAGATAAATTGTGCGAACCCTTCCCAGGACTTTGTGACAGCAGTGTTAGACCCAAACTCTTGGACACTATGAGCAATAATGGAGGCCTTGTGACACAGGGTATATTTTCTTAAAGCAGAGCTATTCTGGTGTCAAACATCCTCAGATGTTTGTTAAGCACAAGCAGTAGAAGAGAGTCAAAAATTAGAAATCTCAGTTTAACATGAACTGAGATTTCTTTTGGAATTGTCTGTAAATGCACTTTCGAGCCTCTTTTTCATATTAAATTAACTCTGCTCAATTTCTAAGCAAAATAATGTCATTAAACATCTCTCTTGTTTTAATATGGACATTTACAATTCCATGACTCCACCTGCCGATAAGGTTCATGTGATATGATCAAAGGCTTCAGAACAGCTACTGAATGAGCTTCAAGATTAGATTGTTTTCTCAGCGGCTGTTTCCAAGATAGAGAATGAACTTTTAAGCTCAGTGTTGCTGAGAATTGCTGGCAGAAGGTTGAAGGGCTCAAAGGGATGAGGAGCAAACACAAAATGTGATCAGGACATCCCCTTTTTGGGGGGATTTTTGGGGTCTGTGCAGTATGTGTAAACATTTTTTTTTCTCCTTTTCTGATGTAATTGAGATACTACTTTTATTTACCAAAAAACCATTCACAGAGTAAAAGATGTACAGAATTTTATCCTACATTGTTAATTATTCTTAACTTCAGCTCCCTGTTTTGACCTCTTGTGACCAAACTAAACTCCAATAGCTGAAAAATAAATAAATAAATACATATATGTATTTGTGATTTGGGAGGGGTAGTGGTGTGCCAGTAAAAAAAAAAAGGGGGGGGGGGACAGTAATATCACTGATAATGGAACATGGCATGAATTAAAAATTGTGGTTCTGAGCAATTTTCATAAAATTAGGTAAAGTCCTGATACATAATTGTGGTAAAACACCGTTAAAAGTTTGTTTTTTTTTAGCTGTTTAACTACACGGTTTTATGTTTTACGGTTTAACCGTTAATCATCGTGCATTGGTCTGACCCGGAAGTGTGCGCCGTGGAGCGGGCGGTGCCGTATTTCTACATCCGGTGTGCTCGAGCCTTTCACGAGCGGCGAAGACGGACGAACAGCGAAGAATGGATAGAGCTGCTAGCGACGCTCCGCTGCTAGCGTGAAACATCAGTGACAACAAGTAACGCCGTCAACCTTATATTAAACTCCAGGCGTTGGCGCACATTTGGTGTGACAAACACACAAGCTGCGTCCCTATCGGCCGGATTTACCACAGCGAAGGTGAGTCTGTTGTGTTTGTTTGCGATGAGCTAGCAAACCAACATTTGATAGTAGGCGCTTGCATGTTAGCTAATATTTTCGTTGCTAACGGAGCTAATTTCCTTGTTGCGCTCGCTCCAGCTGTCAACTAGCAATCAGTAGGTGTTAGCTGAGGCGTTAATTTCAAGAAATGAGTGCGGATGCTTCATTTGCTGTCCAGTAACAAACCCAGTGTTGTGATTGACAAGGAAGTGTTTGTATCGCGATTTTTCGCAGAATATATTTTAAGACAGAGCAGTTACCGGGGCTAAATAATGTTTGGCTAATGTTAGCTTTCTGCTGGTAAATCAGTTTTTATGTTGGCAAGCTGGGAAGCTAACACGGCTAACGGTTAGTTCGCCCACTAATCGTTGTGACCATCACAAATGTTAACACTGCCATGGCAGGCTTTGTCCATGAACCGCTGGCGTACGATTGCCAGCTCGCTTCCTTGTTTTGATTCAACCGGAGGCCTTCTTACAAACGATCGATCATCTTTACATGAGCCACAGCTGCCTCTAGTCAGCACTTCCTCACATATAAAGTATTATCTCAGAGCAAGGTAAGGGAGGTAAAGACAGAATGGCCCAGAATATGACGAATGCAACCAAGGCCCCTCCTCAGCCTGCTCACTGTGGGCAGAGGTGAAATGGAGCGTTTTGCTAACTGTTGCAAGTTTGGTTTTGCCAGGTGCAGATGTTATGAGCAGATTTCCTCTTCTCATGGTTAAACACGCGTAAATACGATATGTGTTACTATAGATTTCCCTTGCTCAACTGCATGGGCGGCTTACTGTATTCAATAGAGTATGACTCGTATTCAGTTACCCTCCATCAAGTAAAATAATTGATTACCCTATTTTCCACTAAATAACACAGTGGCGTGCTGTAGGAGAGCTGTGAAAACCAGTTCTGACATTGACATGTTATTGAACTATATGTTACCAGCTGGACATTTCCCCAAACGAGGGCTGTTTGCATCTATGGTAGATTATTGCTGACACCCTTTTAAAGGAGTCCTCCTGCAGGAAAGGCCAGTTTAAAGGAGTTTCTGTTTTGCATTTATTCAAAAGGTCACGGTGGACAGTTCACTCAACGCAAGCCTGCTTACTGGCCTCAGTTTAGGAAAATCCACACTGAAGTGAAAAGATGTGTAAATGTGTTTACATTTCATTCAGGCATATTTGGATAATTTTCAGTCATTGCACATTTTGCTTGGTAGTTTTCGACTTGACAAAGGTGTTGTCCTTCGCCATTTATGCAATTAATTACTACAGAATGGAGAGTACCTCAGTTATACATTTTCTTTACACAACTGGAAAACTTTCTTCTGTTGCTCCTGCAATATTTTTTGAATGAGCCTCAGGTGGAAAAATTTGATCATTGGTATGGACATGGGTGCACACAAACAGCTACATGTTGTTCTTTATATATTGATGGAGAAGGAAAACTGGCTAATCTAAATTCCCTCCAGTTACAGTTCATAAGAGCCGGCTTTAAGGAGAGAGGCAGCTGCTAGCTGGCACTGCCACAGTAGGAGTCTGCACTATTGGCAGGCCCCCTCTCGGGCTGATCTTTCCACTGAAGGTTAATCACTCCACTCAGAGCCTTTATGTTTCTATAAAAATGAAAAAATGTCAACAGATTAGTCAGTTTTAATAGATGCTAATCAGCTAGAAGCATCTCACTTTCTCAAGATATTTTGACAGACGAGCCTGTGGACTGTAATCAAGGTTTTTGGAGTCTTGAATACATTTTCTATGCCAACTCAGTGTGTTTCTGAAGGAGATATACCAGTCAATAGTGCTGGATTTTAAAACTAGCTATTAACCAATTACAGCAGCTTTCCTGAAATGTTTAGCGTTTAATTTCCAGCATCACCAAACAAACCTGTTTGCCACAGTCTTGTCAGTCAGTCTTGCTGCTATGGTTTGTCCTGAGATTTGATATTATAACAGCATTGTGAAAACTATACAGTCATAAGACCTTGATTCTGTATTTCTACAAACGTCACATTCCTGCTTCATCATTTCCAGTCAGACTAGACCTGAAATAAAATAGCCTGATGCATAGTTTCAGCTGAGAGAATATCGGTGATGACACAGATGTGAGATCAGCAGAAGTTACTGTCTACAGTTGCAATTTTGAGAGCATCTTCAGTAATATGATGCATTTCTTCTTCTTATGCAGGATGAGCTTCATTCAAAAGTGTAAAACAATGGGATATCCTAGCTGAAGACAAAGGCAGCTCAATTACATGAGTGTGAATATTCAGAATATCTAATAGTATTGTTGTGTTTTTGCTCATGCCCACATGTATGCCGTGAGGTTATCATGTACTAAATGTATTAATTAAATTAAGTATTAAATTATGTATGTATTAAATTATGACTGCAATTTTTTAGGAAGCTAAACGACTGTGAATCTGATGTATAAATTATAGGAATGTAAACCATTTGTGGATTTCTTGCTTTTAATCTTAAATAGGTTAATTAATCAATGCACTTAGGGGTGTTAATATTCTTAAGCACTCGTGCAGACCAAGCCAGAGTCAAATTAAATGGCGTTATGCAAATTAGCACTATATCAAGCGTCAGGCTGTGCCGTCATAAATCTACACATTTACTGCTTATCTACTTCAACAAACTGAAGGATCCGCTTTGAAGCTGCACTGTGACGTTAAAAACACAGAGCATGTACACAGTAACATGAGCTGAACACTGCCTCAGCATTTCTTCAACATGCTCATCAACCCAAATTCTCTCACGTGGAGAAGTAACAGTGGGAATCAAGAATCAGTTCTGGGCTGCGGCTGTCTCTGAATGCTCTGATTCCTGGTAGTCATGCAGCTCTGACACTATCAGTTCCTTTTATTAATGCCTGTACATTGTTCACACCGGAGGGTTGTAATGAGACCTTAACTGCAGCAGAAAGAAAAGGTTCTTTTAATGTGTATAGGCACACACTACACATACCAGATTGCATGAGAACAAAATGCAATATTTAATGCAAAAACCAGCATAAACCTGAATGTTTGTTCGCAATGCACAACATTTTCAGTTGCTGTCAGAAAAAAAAGAATCGTTGAACAGGTCAGTAAGAGGGGCCAATAAACTAAATCTTTAATGGGATTTGACTTTAGAAAATCCTTTCATGTCTTTCTCCTTCTGAGAAGCGTAATTGCTTTTATATAATGCCAAAAGGTGTGTATCCTCAAAGTCATTTATCAGGACACATGGCAGCTCCACGGGGATAAAGGCCGGGGATTCCCCACGTTACATCGAAACTGAAGGAGCGTTTGTACAGACCACAGAGCGCTTTTCATCCACCGCAGCCGTCCAGTGGAGTGCTTGAATTTGTTCTTCACTTTATTAAGTAGGCGGTTAACTGAGGTGAATTTACACAAACCTGAACGTCTGTGCTATATAGTGAATTGCAAGTTTACGCACTTCCTCCACAGTGTTTATTCTGGAAATCCTTTACACACACTCAAGGTGAACAAACCCCCAGGGACACCTTCCACAATAATGCAACCCGCCAAAACACTGGCAGTACATTCTGAAAAATGACTTCAGAGTTAGCTCAACACCTCGAACACCAATCAGCTGAAATTGAACGTATGCAAAGTTATTGTGGGGCTGTTACGTTCGATTGCATTCTGCAGCTGCAGACGATAGATAAGATCAACGAAACAAGATTACTCTGTGACTTGCTTGTCCTAAAATGCAAGATGGAAATGGGGTGGCAAGGCTTTCTTTATGTTTAGTTTGGGCTTTTTCAGGAGATTAACGTATATCTAAGAAGGGGCACATAACAACACCAGAGGAAACCCCAGGGGCTCATCACAGCACATAGTGATGCGCCTTTGTAATTAAAGGTTGCAGATGTTTCGTTACCCTTCATGTAGTTTTGCTGCCTTATGTGAATTAAGTTCTTGTCTGACTTTAATGTTTATTTTTCCATCCTAATCCTCTGGTCAGGCATGTCTGAACATGTTTAAGATACAGTGTGGCTGTGCTGATGTTATCTTCATAGTAAAGCAAATGACAAATGTAGAAGATTGGCTGACTGTACATTCATTTTTGCGTTAAAAAAACGTCCTTTCAGTTTACACCATGTCCAAAGTCGGTCAGCATTCCCTTTCAAACACGGCAGCATGTCTACCTGAAGTGTTATTGTGCACATCAGCTCTCTGAGTGTAAGGTGAAAACATCTTTAAAGCTCACAAACAAACCTAAACTGGAAGAACTTAAAACTGGCCTGGTGTCAGCCTTGTGCAGAGCATTGTCATCTTTGATGACAAAACAAAAACAAAAGCAACTTTTTAATATAAAGTAGATTTTAGTTGTGATCATTGTGCAAATGAAGTTGTAATACACCCATCATAATTCACAGGCAGTCACAGTGAAAAAGCACAGAGCAGAAACAACAAATGGCCAACAATGTGCCGACCAAATGTCTCCCTTAATTGAACAAATGTCCCTACTCAAATATAGTTACACATTACAATCTTACTGGCTCTTCAGTGTAACCATAATATCGGAGTAACAGCTTGAATAAACTGGAAGTTCAAAGCTCTGTTCAGCAGTGTTACAAGGTCGGGTGTCATTCTGCAGTTTAGGAGTGTGTGTATACAACTGCAGTTGCAGCCTGCACTCTCAGGTGAACAGCAGCAAGCAGGAAGTCAGCGATCGTCTGGTGAGAATGGGCTGACCACAGGCAGAGTGTGTGTTTATGCTGCGTCCACTGTCTTCAGTCAGGAGAAACACGTATCGGAGCTAATCCAAACACTGGTGCACGCTGGATTAGAGTGGCCTACAAATGATTATTTGCACAATGGAAACTGTTAGAGCTCACCATTGGTCTTTGCCGCAAACGTGTTTTATAGCCATGTTGTTCTGTTCCTGGTTTTATGTAATAGCAACAGTGCGCAGTTGCCCTTGAGAGCAAACTAGCTGTCTTTGATGCTGAGATCTGTGCATGAGTCATCCGGAAGCCCACACACAAATACTTTACAGCAGCAGCCTTTCCATGCTCAGGAATTACAGCATTGTCATGAAAACATTAGGAGCTGATGCTTTTTTGTTGAAAGCAAAAAAAAAAAAGTTGTTTTTTAATGGAAAACGGTACTTTTTTAATTGAGATATTTTTGACTAAATAACCAGCGGTGCAGGTAATTGACTCATTTACAGTCAGTGTTTTGTTTGCAGCCTCAGTAGACTGGGAATAGGAAGTCCCCAAAGAGGGCTGCAGTTGAACAATATCATATGTCGTAGTGACTGCTGCATCACACACCAAACGGCCTCTAAGTTTTACCATCGCATCATTTGATATTTGCATAATTCCAGCCCGCAGTCAAAGAGGTTCAATTAGATTGAGCTAAAAAGGACCAGTGTCCGTCTAGTTAAGCTATGGTGTCCTTGTGAGCAGACGTAGCTTTATGTAATTGTTTACATAATCTTCCCCGCTGACATTGTCTGCCAGGCTATAGCTGTGGGCGGCACAGAGTCTTAGATGCCTTCACCATCACAAACTATGACTTAAGGTTTGTGTTGATGCTCAGACTGTTTGCTGTGTTTTCTGTGACCGCTCTGACTCGATGACTATCTCTTCAGCCCAGCAGCACTGTTACAGTAAACCAGTCCTGTCCTCATTTAGCAGCGCCTGCTTGTAAACAGTCATTTGCAGCGTTTATATGACTCATGAGCTTCAAAAAGGAGTTAAACTCGCTACGGTACGGTGTTAAATTTAGAGAATATTTAACAGCTAAAATGTGATTGAGGAGTTATAGTAATTACTGGTGGCTTGATATGTGGTCCTGATTATTCATTTTAGCATCGGAAACCTTTTGTGGGAGTAAAGACAAGCAGATGGAGCTTTTACCTGATTCTTAGAATGAAATGTCTTGCCAAAGGGCAACGAAGCCGCCCCACTGCGCCTCACTGTCTGTGCAGCACATGACCTGCCCCCCAACTGAACTCTGCTGAGATGTGCAGGTTTTCTTTTTTTTAAAAGCCAGATTTTACTGCACCTTTTTACACATAACAGACGTGGAACCTAAATGACAAAATATGTGCCTTACCCCCAACCAAAGCATGTGGTTATTATTGAGTATTTTCAGCTCAAGTCAGTGTCAATTTCTGGCTTATTTTACTTTATTGTGTTGCGTCTATTCACGTTTTGAGGCAGAGTGGCATGTTTATAAAAATTTAAAGTGGCTAAAAATGAGGAACCACCTTAAATTGGTCCGCAGTGGCAGTTATTTCATGAGGCTGTAGTCATGTGTTTTCATAGCAGTTTTAATATCACATCCTTTAAGTAGGATTGTAGAAATGCTTGTAAGAGCGACTCAGATGTTTGTCCACTTTCAGCTTTTTGTTGAAGAAGAAGCTCACTGAAAAAGATCAGCCCAAATGTTGAAGTGAAGCCAGACTTTATCAGGATAGCATGGGAACAACTCTTCAGAACCACCCTGCCGTGTTCCACGTGCTGCTCTCTGTGGAAAGTTAATGTCTCTTCTCTTTGTCATACGTTTTATTGTGTTTGCTGCAGGTCTTCCACCTTCTCCTTCCTGTGACAAATGCTGAGAACAGAGATCGGCCTGTTCAGCAGCTGGTAGAGGTGACAGGGTGAGGACGGGGAGGGGTGACGGTTAGCTGAACCAGGTTTTGTCTCATGAGAGTGACTGTGCCATCCAGGCACTGCCAGTGACCAGGGCTGTGGCTGTGGTGGGCCCAGCCCAGGAGGCCTTTTCGTACATCACTCCTGGCTCCCGCTGACCTGAGCTGCTCACACCATGGATCAACAGAGAGATAAATATGGAGAGCGGCCCACGAGGGCCGCCAAAGTTTCCCAGGGCAGCCGCAGCGGACACTCGTCCCGACCATCTGGCTCCTCCAGCTCCTCTGGGGTTCTCATGGTGGGGCCAAATTTTCGCGTGGGCAAGAAGATCGGCTGTGGGAACTTTGGTGAACTGAAGCTTGGTAAGTTGAGTCTAAATCTTGTCGCAACATAACAGTTGACTAAATGAATGTGAAAGTTTTCATAGCAGTTCTTTGTGGTTCTGTGTGTGACCACACTCAGTTTTCAGTTTGCTACATGCACCTGACCAAAAGTAGTGCAGTCTAACAGAAGAGGCCTGCAGCTGATTGTATCTTCATGATTGAAGGCTGCAGCTTGTGGTATTTTTGAGTTTTGTTGCATAAGACCGAGAGACGTTTCCAACATTTTGTCTGTCCCATTTATTTGATTCGGAGTAGACGCACTTCTGGAAACATCTCAGTGTAACGTGCAACCTCCAAAATGACCATAAATTAAACCAAAACCTGTCAAAAAGTTAAATAAAAACTGAACATTGTAACTCTCATGAATTTAAAAAAAAAAAGAGGAAAAGCAATGTCAGTATAAGAAAAATCTCACTTATTCCCCTGCGAACCAGTTGTGAAGCCTTAATGGGTGTACTTTATTTTTAAAAGCCATCTAATGTATGCATTTGTTCTGTCTTATTTCAGGTAAAAATCTGTACACCAACGAGTATGTAGCTATAAAACTGGTAAGTGCACACGTTCTGCTTGATTCCTCACCTCTGCACATATCAGAATCAGTCACAAAATGATGGTTAAAATCTGTCCGGTGCATTCAATGGATCAGTAATATTAGTGTAGACGTTTGGTATTCATCAACAGCATCACTGTATAAGAAAGGGCGGGTTGAAAAGAAAGTGAAATAGTTCATTAGCATATAAAAAGAAAATGGATACATAATGAAGCATATAGTGTACTTGATATTAGAGACGCATCTGAAATGTTCCTGAAGTTCTTTAAAGTCAGTGCAGGGTTCAGACAGGGAAGCTACTCTGCGTGGCAAATCCAAAATGATCAAGTGTAAGATTTTTGAATGTTAATAAGCATCAGTTAGTCACAGCTTGCATGTTTTTCATACTCATCTGCTGTTGACTTCCAGAAATCTGACTCCTGGGTTGTGCTATACTGGACTGATCCGGTCTTGGAGGGAAATGTGAATGAGGTGTAGATGCTTGGCTAGGTGTGTCTTTCCAGTGTCTGCTGGACTGGAAATCATGACTCCTGACTCATGCTTTTATTATTGCTCACCAGAGAGTAGTAAATACAGTGGAGCAGTATCAAAGTATTAAGGTTAGCAAGCCAAACGGTTTTCAGCCGCTCGCACTGCCGTATACTGTGCTGACACTGATGTAGTGCTTTTACACAGTCGAGACATGTTTCCCTAAAGTGTGTGTTCGGTTTCAAAACACGAGTGAACCGGGAAGACTTTTTTAGGGCATTATCGGAGAAATCTGGGAGTTAGTATTCAGGTTAGTTTCCCAAACATTTGATCAGAAAATGAGTTGTTTTTGGGGAGATTTGACTTGTTTTCCCCCACAATAAATGATGTTTGAGTTGAGTGTAACTTTGAGGAAAGACTTTAGTTTTTTAATTTTCCAGGATAACTCAGATAATGCAGGACAAAGGTACATGTTTTTAATCCCAGCTGACAGGGTATCATTCATACATTTGAGCGTTTGATAGAAGAAGAGAGCCTCCGGTGATGTTTGTGGAAGCTGACACCAAAATACACGTCGTGCCAGTTAGTTTGGCAGACCTGCTAGGTTTACACGATGGGAGGGTTTTCCTGCTTCATCCCACATTCTGCGATTGCATTTCATTCAGTGGCATGTTTGTATATGCCCTTAAGAGCAAGATGAGTCATCAAAAAACTGTTGACACACAGGAAAGATGTTTCATTTCTTAAAGAGAGTCCACTCTGTGTTTCAATTTAATGATTTCACACGTCAGTAAAATTCAGCTTTAGGTGTTTTTTTTTGTTTTTCCTTTTCACTGTTTTATCCCAGTGTGTGAGGTTATTGTCATTAACTGACCGCTGGTCTGGACGTGTCCACTCTGCAGGAACCAGTGAAGTCGAGGGCGCCACAGCTGCATTTAGAGTACCGGTTCTACAAAACGCTGGGGACTACAGGTGAGGTCCCAGATTTGTTTGTCTGTCCTCGTGGTGTTTTTGTGTGACTGCATGACAGTGATTTGACTGTTTTGGAAGATCAGGCCAGAAGATTGCATCATTTCCACAACAAGTGATTACTCCCCTCAGGTTATGTATTGATATTAAGCTGCGTCAGCAACTTTTAATCTCCACGACTTTGTGTACGGGAGTGCATGAATGGCTAGAGAGAGTGCGCTGAACGGTCACCTTGCCTGACCGTAGACTAACCAGGGGTGCAGTTCAGCGTGGAAGCCTCTTACGTGCCCACAAAGCAGATGCAGCAGTTGATGTTTTCTTTCCCATCTGCTGAAAAGTCTTCCTTGTTATCCAGGCAGAGTATGCAGGAGACTAAATGTGAGGGTATGAGCAGCAGCTTTAACACACATGTCCAAGGTCCAGTTGTGATTCAGCCAATGATAACTTAGAAATCTGCATTATTCAGTGTGTCACACTGGCCCGCTCTGTCTGCATCTCCATGGGTCCAGTCTGGATGTGCTGGAACATTTTTCTGTGAACAAACTGAATAAGTGGCTTTTCAAACGTAGGCAGTTAATCGCTGCGACAAAACATCTTTTTTTTTTAACTTGCAATAATTTTTTGGTCACTTGGTGGCAGCGGAGAGGCTCAGCCGTTCACAAGCGAGGATGGAGTGAGGTTCACCATGTTGTGAACACATGATTGTACAAAGAATTTTACTACATGAGCTCGGGAACACTTTGTAGAACTGTTGTCGGTAAACACAGATCATTTGCCAGTGACTGCGTTCTGTTTTTACTTATGTTTACACACCAGCACAACTTTTTTGCTGGGGTTGGGGGTTGTAGCTCTGTTGTTTGATTGCCACCATCATTCACAGTGCTCACCAGCTAGTTGTTCATTCTTTTTTTATTTTGTTGTTAACCAAAAGGTTTGGGCTGGAAAACCACAGCAGTGAGTTGTAACATGCAGTAAAGCTTCTTATAGCTGAGGAGAGCCGCGGAGTTGGGTGGTGATTCTCTGCATGTTCATCACTACAAACGACCTCTTGCACGTTACACACAGCCGTTTGACCCATCTTATTATGAAAATATTGAATATAGTCGCATTAAGGAAATGCACCTGTGAGGTTTGACCTTAGTCCACAGGGTTATCTGACAAGAAATGCCTGTTAGTTTGCCCACATACCTCCAGCATGAAGCAGGCTTGTGCGCTGTTGTGTTGTGTCATGTCGGGCGAAGGAATTAATTTATCTGATTAGCTTTCTTGTCTTATTAAAACATCCACGATACTGAATCAAAGTTACTGTCACTGCATGAGGCTGGATTGTGTGGTCAAAGGTTAGCACTAATCCACATCACCAGATGGTCTTTAATTTTTTCATATGCTTAATATGCATACTACAACACTTTTACAGGATATCAGGCGACCATTAACTTCACAGTCGCTTCAGCCAGTGTCCCTGCTGATCATTTTAGTGCATTATTAATGTGTCTTCAGCACTCATTTGTTATTTCTGGTGTTCAGTTCGAAGTGTCTGCAGTCCATCAAGCTCCAACGAGTTCAACCCAAATGTCAGAAATGTGGTTTCTCCTGGTACCTGACCTGTGGCTGCGTATCCTGCAGTTCATTAAATGATTATTTTTAGCCTTGTTCTAATTTTTATTTTAACTTTGTTCACACTTGTCCAATAGCAACAGTTTCTCCCGTCCACGGGCTGATTCACGGTGCTGAATAGTGATGTCAGCACTAAAGATACAAACGGTGACATGTCTGTTTTAGTCTTTTTCCAGCTCCTCACATTTTTTCATCACGCCCTTTAAACTTTATTATTCTGTGTTCAGAATGAAAGACAATGCAGTCGTAGTTGCTTCTCAACTTCTCTTCCCTTCACTCGGCTCCCTTGACGATTCCTCCGTTTGTCATAAAAGATTAGTCAAGGTCTGCTGACACGTCCCTGTTACAGCAACCAGTGACAAGGATCTTGTGAGGATTAAATGACTACAACGGAGAAATGAATTAGGGGCAAACTTTTTTAGTCTTGGTACCAGAGGAAATGGGTGGGAGCGCCAGGAACAATGGAACAATAGAAAAATCTTTTTTAATCGTTGTTCGTCGCTCTTCTGGACAAATGGTTAAAATAGTAATATATATATTTTGCTGGTAGTCACATCTGTACACCTAAATTGGAGCTAATGGGTGATTAGAGGTCACTTGGATCATGCTGCTTTCGAATGTATTAATTCAGGTTAAATCTGTCAGTTCAGGGCCGGCCTCACTCACAGTTTGACATGGAAAATAAAAGCCACGTTTTTTGTGATGTATGGCCCTTGATGTGCTTTTTGGAGCTCTGCGTGCGTATATGATAACCAGACTGGGAATATAATGGCTATTGTTTTGCAAAGGCAAGGGCTGGAAAAGGCCAACTGTGCGGAAACTCATTAAATATTTAGAGAGTGGGTCTGCCTCTCTTAGTACTAACCTGCCTCTGTCCTCTCCTCCAGATGGGATAACGTGACCTCATTTCTTCTTGGCTGTGTGCTATGCCACATTCCTCGCAGCCAATGTGGTTGTCACAGTGCCTGTGCGACAGGGTCTTTATGAATTAATGTGGTTTGACTCAGATGCTCAATCAGGTGTTGTATCTGGTGCATAACCAACTGTCACTGAATATTAATGAGAATGATTCAATTAGGGGTTAAGCATCTCTTTCCAGATATTATGTGAGAATGTTTGTCAGCGCAGTCAATAATAGTTTCTCCGCCGCTTTGATTTTACAAGACAGCAGACTCTGAGGCATCATTGTGCTGAGGACAAGATGGTTTTGAAGATGAAGAGGGTTTGTTCAGGGGTGGGTGCGCACTATCGAGCTGTCCAAGGTATTGGCAGCCAGACCTCATCATGAAACACTACACCAGCTCTGTGACCATTGCAGTCCAGAGGACTAAACATTTCCCACAGTGATAGAGCTTACGAGATTTTACAAGCATGTAAAGGAAAGCCTGCGGGGTCTTATCTGGGATATCTGCCCCGACTAATGCGAAAACATGGATCATTGTTAAGAATAGAGCTTCTCTCAGTGCACAGTGTTGCTTCAAGTGAAACAATACAGCATGGTGGGCAGTGTTTTGGAAATTTTACAGTTTGTTTTTGTCTTTTCTGTCCATAAGGGAGAGATTTCAAAAATACTGCACGTGTGAAAATTCCCCTATTTTGGTTAAAAATTAGAAAATAATCTCCACTGTGGTCGCGGGATTGACAGCAGTGCTTCATAACATCATTCTGACTGCAGTCCAGTCATCATGACTAAACAGTCTGTCATGCACATGCCCTCATGAAACATGATTAGGCATTACAGTCACTTTACAACGTGAAAGCTTACGTTTAATAATTACAGAAAGCAGGTCGTGCTGTTAATTGACTGAACTCTGAAACAGGAATGCTTTGAAATTTAATGATTCTCCTGCTCCGTGCAGCCAGTGTTTCTTTGGAAATGGATTCATCCTGTGAATCTTTAATATTCAGAAATCATTGAACGTGCTTGGACACTTGAAAATAAAAAAGAGAATCTTCCTGTAGCCGCTTTCCTGCATGTATAAATATATGTGTAATAATGATAATGTATAGTTACAAATGTTAATTTCTTTTCACCTTAGTTCTCAAATAGAACAGCTCGTACTACTTTTTCAACGCAGTTTTGCAGCGCGGTGTTGCTGCATTAGGGCGGCACGGTGGCGCAGCAGGTAGTGCGCGTGCCTCACAGCAAGAAGGTGGGTCAGGCGGGGGCCTTTCTGTGTGAAGTTTGCATGTTCTTCCCGTGCTTGCGTGGGTTCTCTCCGGGCACTCCGGCTTCCTCCCACTTCCTCCATACTCACTAGGTTAATTGGTGACTCTAAATTGTCCCTAGGTGTGAATGCTTGTGTGTGTGTGTGTGTGTGTGTGTTGCCCTGCAGTCGGCTGGTGACCGGCTCAGGGTGTACCCCACCTCTCGCCCGTTGACAGCTGGGATAGGCTCCAGCCCCCCCCCAACCCCAAAAGGGATAATAAGGTGTATAGAAGATGAATGAATGAATGTTGCTGCATTAAATTTGTTAATCAGGTGGTTGGTGGTTGGAAATGTTCCATCCTTTAATGAAATTTAAAAGAATTCACTGCTAATTCCAAATGAATTTTGGAGCCATAAAAACAGTTTCCTTGGTTCTGCAGCTCTGTAAAGCATAGAATATAAATGAGTGGTGCAGCAGGAGTCAAATAAATGATCCAACAAATGAGCAGATTGACAATCAGCAGCGCAGGTTTGAGGAAAGCAGCAGCTGAACTGAAGCAAGTCAACAAATATGTCTGTCAGAAATTTAATTTGAGCGGCCAATCACAGGCTGGAGTGATTGTGCAGCCGTGGTGCTGTCAGACGTGGATCAACACCGTGCATAACACTCGCTGTGAGGCAGGAGCTGGCTGTGTTCCACAAGAGCCATAAAATATTCTGTCGAGCCAACGCAGAACCAACACGAGTCGCCCGTCTCTCCTTATTCTGCGTCTCCACTTCCATCCCACTGAATTTGCAGGAAAACACACCTGTCATAAATTTACTATGCGGCGCAGTCCACCATGGAGAGGTGACTGGTCTATCACAGGGCCGACACACGCGCACACATATATGTGTATAACGAGAAAAACACGTTCGCTCTCACACCTACAGTCAATTTAGAGTCACGAATTCACCGAATTTCTTTGGGCTGTAGGAGGAAACCCACACAGGCACGAGGAGAACATGCAAACTCCACACAGAAAGGCAGAGCACAGTGATCTCGACGTAATTATTTCTGAAACAGACAATGTTTTCTGCCGCTATTTCAGAAACACACTCAGTGTTGCCGAGCATGAAGAAATCTTTGTGTCACGTTAACGTTTTTGTTGAGCCCGGCCCTCGTGAGGTGGCGCAGCGTATAATACAGAATCACAGCTCTGCAGGTATTGGTACAAAGCAAATCAAATATGACATGTAAAAATAGAGTATATCTGCAACCAGCTTTGCCACAGCGATGGATGAATTATTAATGACAGAAAAACTACTACCAGATGGGCAAAGTAAAACACCCCAGCCCAGGACTGGTCTCATCACAGTCCAGGGAAAGATCAGGTCTTGGATGGCACGTTGAAAACATACAAAGTAGTGTGCAGGGAGACTTGGCCGAGCGCCTTTCGGTCGCATTCATTCATCACTCATTCTTCACATTCATCTTGTTCCCCTTTTGTTGGAAAGGACTGCAGCCAGCACCTCTATTAGAGTACAGTAATGTATAGGAAAATGTATTCTTTTGTGCCTTAACACAGGAGCGGCTGCCCTATCCAGTGACTGACAGAAGTGAAAGTCTACATGAAACCTTTCTAGTTACTGATGTTTAATTTGCTTCATCTCACAGACCTGCTGAGTAGTTATATAAGTATACAGTACATGATATATCTTTAGCTAGTATTTGTATTTTACTACCTAATACAACTGCATAGTATATGTTCTCAGTCAATTAGTAATCTACTTTCACATATGTTTGTGTCTGTGGGGGCTGGAGTGTCAGTCCGTGAGGTTTGAGCAGACATCATCCCCAGCATGAACTAAATACTGAAACTCAAAAGCTTATTTAACAATCAGAAGCCTTTTGGTGCCTGCAAAAAGTTGCTCAAAGAGGAGCAAAGCAACCTTTCCTTACCCGCTGCTGTTCTGCTCTTTTGCTCACTGATGCATGCTGTTAGTGTGGATGTCTTGTCGAAACTGCTGTTTGTTTGTTTGTTTGTTGACGCCACACGCCGTTCACTTGCTTGCAACACTGTGGAAACGTATTCTAGACCAAGTCTGTGCTACACCCCAGGCAGTGCTCTCATGATTTATTTTTTATTTATTTATTTATTGTGAAGAAAATTGGATGAGAGAAGTCAAAGCGGTGCCTCTAAAATTGTTAGCTTCCATCAAAGTTTGAGTCTTCCTGCACAATTAGAGTATACTTTGCGGGACACACACATTCGGCCTCTGATCAGGGCTGTTTTGCTATAGGTAATGATGGTTTTGTGAGTAAAAAGCTTGACCAACCTTGTTTTGAATTGAACAACCGTTTATCCACTTATTTACAGCACATCTCCAATCTGACACATTTTTAGGCCTCCCACAGGCACCCGGGGTTTCAAGGCACTCATTCCTATGGTACAATTAGCAACCCACAGAACTGCATAATGGTGTCCAGAAACACAGGATGGAGCACAGCATGACTCCTACATGCCCATATGCTAGCTGACAGCATTTACGCCACCTTTCATGCGGCAGCGTTTTTTCCCATTACCCAGCTGGCAAGTCAAATGTCCTCAGCAGTGTTTTCATGCGAATATGTTGACGCACGACGTTAAGATTGGTATTGTTATTTAGCTTTGTGATTATTAGCCTCTGCTTAAGTTACTGGAGCAGAATGAGAAGTCAGTGATGGCAGTTTGGTGCCTTCACCAAAGTTTGTTGTGCCAACTAACCACACAAAACATCAAAATGAGCACACAACCACTATATTGCAGGCTGGCAGCATGTTCGAGGAAGTTGAAAATGCCTTTGAACCCATTTAGATCACATCCCTGTTCATATTGTGCACTTGTTTAACAATGTATACAAACAATATGTGCTAATGTAAGCTTAAACCAACCAGTTTCACCCAATGATATCATGACATCCACTCCTCAATCAATCGATCTTCAACTTTAAGTGGCAAAGAGGTAAGATTCATCAGTTAACTAGCTAGCGACAGCATGCTACGTCCATGTGTCTTTGGGGGTTCGCCACATGAAACTTTGTGTGAGGTGTACACTGTCAGGATGCAGAGGAATAACTAACCATCCACCTCCTGCAGTTTGAGGGCCATGTGTATCTGCTCGTGTAACGGTAGTGATGAAGATGTTGAAGGAGGCATGTAGTCCTCTGTGATTGGGTAGAGACCAGCATCCAACTCTGAATCACTGTAATTGTCCATGTTCACTTTTCAATGTTCAAATCAAATTGCTCCAAACGTGCCGTCCAGCCTGCTTCCCCTGGAAATACATCAATACTGTACGGAAGCTAGATGCTCTCAAAATGCCAGTTTCATCTGGACTTTAAAGCTGCTCTGATCAATATTTTTATGTTAACTAAGGATCAAATGACTGTGTGTAACGTGAAAGGTGTTACTGACAGTGACGAAACCAAAGAATGTTATCCCTCAAACCTGCAGTCCTCCTCAGCTCTATGGAGCATTTTAATGTCTTTAATGTCAACTCACTGTTTTGGTTTTACCGCCAGAATCAGAACTGTATTGGTTGACTTTCACCACTTTCGTTGACTTCGTTAGCCGGTGTGGCAGGCAATCCGCTGTACACAACGTAGCAGAGTATTTAGCAGTTAAAGAGGAGTTGGTGGAGACCAAAACAAAGCTACAAAGAAAGAATATTTCGGACTTACGTTCACCAGGTGAAATATGACTCCAGTGGATGCTGATGTTGCTCTGTGCCTGCCGGATGTGTAAAGCCGTGTGCAAGCGCCTCTTTGTTCACCATATAAACTTTATAAAGTGATAATATGTCAACGTTGTGTTTATAGTTTGTTGTGGTGTCACCAAATGGCCAAGAAATCAATTAATGTGCACTTAAATCTTTGAATTTACAATGAAATCATCCATTCAGCAGAGGAACAAAGTAAAAAAAGCACAAATAATAACATACATATCTGCCCCTACATAAACATACATAAATGTGTCCCACATACACATATCTCCTACTATAGGCACAAGACTAACAACGCTGCTGTACATACAGTAATACTATCTCCCAAAGAGTTTTTTAATGTTGCAGTCAAGATACTCGATGTTAAAGAACTGGCTTTCAGATCGGGGACATGAAAAGCAATCAGGATGTCCCTCAGTTTCCATGCAATTATAATGTTTCCAAGGACTGAGCGCAGCTTAAGCAGTCTGATAAAGCAAGGTCTGTATGACTGAAGCGCCAGAGTTTCTTTGAAGTTTCTTGAGGAGCTTTTTTAATAGGACTCTGACAAGCAGTAAGCAGGGGCAAACTTTGAATCATGCTCCACTGAAGGCAATTAGCAGTTTGACCTGATTTCCTGTTTCTTGAAACTAAAGTTCAGGATGTGGTCAGGAAGACAACAAAGAAGAGGATATCACCAATTACAGATCATTAGAAATTGATGGGAGTTGTATGTGCGTAAAGCTTGAAATGCTGAATTTCATACTGTGTGTGCAGGATGATGAGGATTTTGTTACAAACTTAAAACCACCACAGTGTTACACACTCTGCCATCCCTTCACAATTTTAGGCATTAAGCTCACGCTCACACTTTGTGAGAAATGTGACTTGAGAAGGAGCTTAATTCCCAAATCGCCAGTATTACAAACATCGCCATAAGACGGACCGCAAGGATCGGCGCGCCAGCCCTACCGTTAGTGCTGTTGCAATGTACAGGCCTCACAACACTAAACTGCACTGTGACAAGAAGTAAAATAAGAGCCAAGGTGACAGATGGAAGGGATTTTAGAGCAATTAGAGTGAGTAGAGCAGAGAGGATATGATTCAGTTGGGAGGATGTGATACGAGGCAGTGAAAAGATTAGTTTTCAGCCTGCAGTGGAGGAGTGACACACTTCTATTTGTAGACTCTGTGTTGTATTTTACTTTAGGGTTAATGTTTACCTAGCTGCTCTGTCTGCTCTCTGTCCTCAGTAACCTTGTGGTGCCCCCCCTCCTATCTGACCAGTTTGAGGCCTCTCAATGTTCACCTTGGACCTAACTTAGTAATATCATTAGTCAAGGGAGACAGGAATAATAAACTCTTTTGCCACCCAGCCCTCTCAGAACTCCCTCTAGTTTATACAACACATTGAAGGCATATTCTAATTTTGATTATCTTCTAACTAGAATTTGCTTTTCTTCCTACAGTTTGATATTTACAATCTAAGCTATTAACAGTAATCTTCATCTTTGGTGCACTTGCTAATGCATAGACACATAAATAATTAAGACTTTGGGTTACTTAGACAGATGCACAGCTGGGGCTGGGATTTTTTTTGTCTCTGCTGAATCTAATTTCTTTCTTGTGTTTCAGCTGAAGGCGTGCCCCAGGTGTTTTACTTCGGGCCCTGTGGGAAATACAATGCCATGGTCCTGGAGCTGCTGGGCCCGAGTCTAGAGGACCTCTTTGACCTTTGTGACAGGACCTTTTCACTGAAGACTGTCTTAATGATAGCAATTCAGCTGGTGAGTTTGGAGCATTATGTGACACGCTAAGTTATTATGTCTGATGTAATGTTACTGTTTACAATATGTATGGAAAAAACAGCTAACAGACCAAACAACCAAGCAGATTATTGTACACTCTAAAGTAACGGCCACTTAAAATAGCTGTGGGTGCTGTCTGCTGAACTAATTAAAAAAAAGTGATCAGTGCAGGGACATAATCGTGCTATTCTCCACACTCTGTTCACATCAGCCTCTGCTTTGAACAGAAATGGTCTCAGTCTCTCATTCATTTTGATCAACTGCATCGCTGTGTTGTCATGATGCAAAGGCGCTGTTAAAGCTCAACACTTCCTGCAGATGTTTCACAATTAAAAGCAGTTTTTGAAGGGACTCTGCCCCCTGAATCACTGAAAGGGTTTAATGTGAAACAGATGGAGGAACCTTGACAAAAAAAACTTTGCGAGAGCTTTCAAGCACATCTCAGTCTTTTTTCTCCATCAGCAGATGGAGTTTGCTCAGTTGACAATTCAATTTTGCTCAGTTGACAAACAGACCAAACTGTGAGATGCATGTCAAGATCTGGAAAAGGCTAACAAGAGGGCCTGGAGTTAAACTGTTTTCAATGTCAAGAATAAACTTTTGCCACCAATATGGAGGGATGTTGTGTTCCCATTAACAGCAAAGAGCACAAGCAGATAATTAACATGGCAAAGGAGAAATGGTAAAATATGATGAGATAAAATGGGAAATTACAAATTCACATGTCTCAAATAAAGGCCTGGTTCTGCCTTTTCTGCCTTTCTTTCTGCATCAAAAATGATTTGAGATTTGACACTATTTTTGTCTCAGAAAGCACAAAACTATTGAATAAAGTGCCTGTATAGCTGTTTTACAGTGTCTGTATGAATAAAATAATGTATGATGTGATGAGCTAAATGCACCACAAGTCCTGCCTACAGGCTGCAGTCCCATAGAGCAGGGTGTCAGTGCAGAGTCTCCCATTAGCCAGTCTGCAAATTAGCAATCAGTCAGTACATACACACTATTTGGCAAAGTCAGGTAGGCTGGAAGCTGTCAGAAAGAGCAAAGCCATCACTGAATCTCATTAAGTTTGAACAGCTCAGAGGGTGGTTTGACCCAGTCTTTTAGGCACCTCAGACATCTCAAAATTCCTAGCATTTCATTTTGTCAGCATAAAATGTGCAGTGCTCTTGTAATGCAGATAGCCTCTGCAAATTTGTGAGGAAAGCTACAAAACAGCACAACATAAGCTTGGTGTTGCAGAACAGAGGTGCTAAAGCCTGCGTCTCAGCCAATCTCTCCTCTGCATTCATCACGCAGGTCCTCCTCCTTATTTTTTGGCACAGATCCTGCAATAAGAGCTGTGAGCTTATACTCCTACTCATCTCTCTCTCTTTTTTTTTTTTTTTGGTTTGATAAAAGAAAGAGTGTTTCAAAGTATCAGGATCCCTCAAGATCAAACCTAAGTAAAGGGTCTTATTACTCACAGCATTACTTCATTTCCCATCGTGTAGCTGTTTTTCTTGTCAGTTCCAAACCTCCTCTTGGACGGTAGCAGCTACATGAGCAGTTGGTTGAAATTACTCATCGATAAACACATTGTCATTCTGATCCCAATCGCTGGTGCTTTTGTCGTCCTGAATCCCTGCAGGATAGTTTGCGTCTCTGTTGGTGTCGAGCCAGAATTTCAAACCAATTCTCAAACTGAGGCTTTTGTTGTGCGATCGTAACGGGCCACTGTGGCGACTGTGCTCCAGAGTGAATTCATCATCGGCCAATCAGCGTAATTTTAATTGATGACTGATAAATGATTCATCATTTATCAGTTAAGAGTACTTATTATGTTGTAGTCATCAGTATTAATTGATTATATTAGTTGCAGCCTCAGTGTATTATAATGATGGATTTTATAGCACTAATTGGCTCCCTGTTTTGTTGACGTCTTTAATCCTATTATGTCTTTAAAAGCACACTCCAGCATTTAAGTTTTGCACTTTCATAAAGTTGGGGGACTTTCAGGAAACTGATTACAGAGAGAGTTGTGTCTTTCATTGAACCTGCCATGATAGGTATATACCCACATCTTTCAGACCTGACGTACCCAGTGTGCATTGCAGGGTTTCTGTTACACATGTATAGTCTTCAGGCTGAAATGACTCAGGTGTTGCTGCATAAGCCATTTTCTCAGACCTGTCAAAGCAACTGTCTTCACAGGCTGCGAACAGGCTAACTGTGACGAGTAAGCTGATCTTCCTGGGTAAAATCTGTGGAATGCCCTTTTAATGTATAATAATAACAATCAGTTATGCAGGACGTGCTGTGTTACAGTACAGGCTGACATGGTGCAGCAGTGAACTGTCACCTTTGACGGTGTGACAGTAGTTTTGCTAACTTGATCCCCATTTCGCTGACTTTGTCGCCTGCTTTGGGATCGGATCGGATTTTTGTTCATGCTTCTTTTTGCTGACTCGGCTGTATTCTTTCTCTCCAGATTTCTCGAATGGAGTACGTGCACTCTAAAAACCTCATCTATAGAGATGTAAAACCTGAAAACTTTCTCATCGGACGGCAAGGGAATAAAAAGGAACACATCATCCACATCATTGACTTTGGCTTGGCCAAAGAATACATCGACCCCGAGACCAAAAAACACATTCCATACCGGGAGCATAAGAGCTTGACTGGCACTGCTCGATACATGTCCATCAACACGCATTTAGGCAAAGGTAAGACTTGTTCCTGAGCTTCGTTTTTGTTCTGATAATGCGCGGTTTAGAGGTGTTTATTGTGGAAGGTGGTTTAGCACTTTCTCAGTGAAACATTGTCAAATCTGTCGATACAGAACAAAGCCGGCGAGATGACCTGGAGGCCTTAGGCCACATGTTCATGTATTTCCTTCGTGGGAGTCTACCGTGGCAAGGACTAAAGGTTTGCTGAGTACATTGAAGTGTTCAAAAAATCTTTTCCAAAATCAGTTTTATCCGATGAAGACGAGCATTAATCAAAAGAAAAAATGAAACACGAGAGCTGACGTGATTTCTGGCATTCAACATCAGAATTGGTTCATACGTCTTTCTGTTTTGATTCTCCTGAAGGCCGACACGTTGAAAGAACGATACCAGAAGATCGGAGACACAAAACGAAACACTCCCATCGAGGTCCTCTGTGAGAACTTCCCAGGTACACTGATGATGGCTGTGTCTTGCTGATGGATCAGGCTGCAAAGCTGTTGTCCGCCAACCTGTTTTCTGCAGTGTTTTTCCACACAGATGTTTTAAAATCTCATCGCATTTCATAATTGGAATGATGGTGTCAGTATTAGAGGTTATATCATTCTTCTGTCTGTGACATTCAGAGGAGATGGCCACCTACCTGCGATATGTGAGACGGTTGGACTTCTTTGAAAAGCCCGACTATGAATACCTGAGGACTCTGTTCACTGAACTGTTTGAGCGAAAAGGATACACCTTTGACTACACTTACGACTGGGTTGGCAGGCAGATAGTAAGTAATGCACATGAACTGTGAACAGATACGTTCTGAGACTTTTAACATTTTGAAGCATTTTACTGATCATTACGCCCCTCAGCCCACACCAGTGGGGTCTGTCCATATAGACTCTGGAGCGTCTGCAGTCACGAGAGAGAGCCATCCTCACAGAGACCGACCCTCACAGCATCCACCAATTAGAAATCAGGTAGGCCAGCTTTTGTTTTTCCGTCGTGGGCAAATGTGCGAGCGTGTGTGTTTCCTCAGGCCTTTGTTGCAGTGAAAGCAAGAGAAATAGTGCATTACAGCCTAATGAGGCACACACATGTATGAGTAACACTCCCCTGCTTCCACCAAGAGTCGGTCTCTGTAAACTGAACACACCATGTTGAGAAGCTCAGGATTCTTCAGTTATCAGGATCGTTATCATCAAACAAAGCTAATGTGCATGAAGAGTTTCAGTGGTTTTCAGGCCATTATCCCCATATTTATATTTGTGACAGTTAGTGAGCGGATTAATTATTGTGGGTGGACTGTTGATTGTTGACAAGTATGTCAGACCAGAAATTGAAATGGATTCTGCTGATTGACAGCAGCCTGCTAAGATAAAGATGACTAAGAATAAGGCTCTGATCATTCACATGCTGTAGGACGACACTGAAGAGAGACAGATAAGGAGGGACCGTTCGAAGATGTGCTCAGGTTGTTTCATTAATGGCATTTCTGACCAGCATTTCTGAAGGACTGCAGGTCACCCCGGCGCGCTGGTGCAAATGTTTTTCTCCATATCCGGTTTGGCTGAATGCAAACAGTCAAATGTTTCTGCCAGTTAAGGATTTTAGTAACTGTTTTTCAGTGACTCTGCTGAATGTGCATTTGATCACTAATTGCTGTAACAGAGACAACTCGTCAAACAAAGGGCTTCTTTCATACAAAAAAAAGGTTTTAAAAGGGTTAAAAAGCTGTTGAGTGCATTAGGATTAATTAGTGTTTTTGAAGAGTAATGAGAGTGAGGCCAAAGTTTGAGATGTGACAGCTTACCTCCGTTTGGCTTCAGGCTCATTAGGTTCTGGTTCAGTTCTCTGGCTGAAGCCTTGCTTTGATTTTGATTCACTTTTTTATTTATTTATTTATTTATTTTCTTCTCCATTTCTCATGCTGCTTTGCATGGTACCTGGCCTCGCACACCCAATTACCCATCTTTCCTAACACGATTATTCCATCACTCCCCCTCCCATCGCACCCCCCCAAACCCTCTTCCCCTCCCATCACCGACGCCCCCGACTCCTGAGCAGACAGCGGTCTCAGATCGACGAGGAGCATGGGAGGTGCAGCCCACACGCCAAGCAAACTCCTCCTACCTGACCTCCCACCTGGCAGCGGACAGGCACGGGGGCTCAGTGCAGGTATACACCCCTCACCTGATCAACCAACAGCCCCCACCCGATCTCTATGGAGCCAGATCTGTCTCATATGTTCAAATCCAGACTAATACATAATATTTCACGATAAAGACTTCACCATACTCACATGCACAAACAAAACAGTTCTTAAAGAAAATTTTATCGTCTAAAAATGCTGATTCTGCTTTTCTAAAGCAGATTTTGCTTATTGTTAATTTAAGGCTATTTTCATACTTGAAGATATACTTTCCAGGTCACACAGAAGAGATAAAAATGCACAAACCTTTAAACTTTATCATTCATGTTAGGAAAATATCATTATTGATCAGAAATTAATGGTATTTCTAATTACTGTAATTTCTGCTTCACAAGTTAATGTACAGTAGTAGATAACAGACATTTTACCAGGACGTGATATTGGTCTTGTACTTTAGCCACATGTGTGAGACAGATCTACAACCATATACCTCCCCCACCCTTTTACCCCTGGCTGGGAAATGTTATTTTTCTGCACCACCATATGCATGTCATCTGGTGCCACCCACCCCAGATGGTGAAACTGTGGTTTAGCTTTATAAACAGCAGCCCTGGTTGTGGCATTTTGATCTCAGTTCCTAAAACTCTTCATGGCGTTCGGATGTTCCGTGCAAGATGAAGAAGCCTCTTGCATGGCAGGGTGACCTGGCTTAGCCGACTAAGTGCATGCTCTTAAGTCGTAAAGGGTCATTATGCTTAAAGGAACATCCTGGTGTAACTTTGACAACTTGCCATTACCTCAGGTTGTCCCGGTCTGTGACGAGCTCTGTTTGCATAGGTGTGTACAGTGTTGGCTTTAGTAGATCTCTGGTTATTCTGCTAAATGCCACTCACTGCCATTCATGTTGAGACGGCGTGAAGCTGCCAGGCACACAGTAGGTATTTCACCCATGTAAAAACTGTTGTCACCATCATTCACGTTGTCCTGGTTGTTTTCCATCGGCTCTGATTGTACACTAGCAATGCCAGCAAGGTTGGCTTTTACACTGTTAGTTTATAAAACAGCATTAGTTGGTTTTGACTCTGTTTCATGAGTTCATATAAAGATGGTTCAGATACTAAGTTTCTGTTTTCAATGTTTATCGATCCTTCTTTGGATATTCATGCGAACACAGCCTTCCTATGTAACTTATGAAAGCTATGCAGTCACTGTTCTGCTATCACATAATTTCCCCTGAATTCTTTAATGTGTGGGTTGACTCAGAGAAAGACTCAAACACCAACACTGCTGAGAATATCTCGCTGGAGAAATAGATGTTAATGAAGAAAGCAGTCCAAAACACGGTGCTACAGTGCAAAAGTCATTTTCATTCACATCACTTGGTACCGCAATTGATCGATTTTTTTAGAAAATGGTAAAATTAGAGTTGAATCTGTAGGTGATGGTGGTGATCTATAAGACTTTTTTTATTTTTATTTATAAAGCTGAATGGCTTGTAAGCACGTAATTTCAGCAGCAGTGTGTTTCCTGCATCTTCATCTACACCGTCTCAACATGAATGGAAGTGAATGGCGTTGTGTTGAGATTGACAGAGGTGTACACTGTATGCACCTATGAACAGAAAACACGTTTATACAATAATTATGATGCAATTCCTTCTACAGGTTAATGTGACAATCAATCAGTCAATCAGTGTGTCTGTCGGCAGCCATGTCTTTTTGCTCTGTTTGTGTGTGATTGTTCATCTGCGTCTTTCTGATTTGAAAAAGGTTTAATTTCTCACAAAGGACTCCTCTACACTGGCATATGGGCTGGGAATGAAAACTGTTTGGATCCATACAGATCAGCAGTCCTATCAGCTCCCTGCACATGTAAACAGTTTAAACATACTGTAAATGAAAGCATCACTGATTACACCTTTAAACAGAAATGAGCTTGAAGTTTGTGCTGTGTGATTTCAGTGACTGAAACACCCCAGAGGGTGAAGATACAGGTCCAACATTGCCAAAGAAAGACGCCCAGACATACATCAGTACACATGATAACAGTCAGTGAAGAACAAACACGCTCATGTCTTTCGTGCTGTGGATGTGTTGCTGTTCTTTGCCGCTGTGGGACGTGGCTCCACAGAGGAGTCAGAGGAAGTGAAGTGGTTTTGAAGCGGAGAAGCTCTCCATCACAGCACGGCCCGTTTTTCACGTTGACTCTGGGCGACGTCCTCCCTGTTTTTTTGAAGTAACGCCCGTCTGTGCCGCAGGTGGTCAGCTCGACCAACGGGGAGCTGAACGCTGACGATCCGCTGGCGGCTCATTCCAACGCTCCGATTACAGCTCAGGCAGAGGTGGAAGTGGTCGACGAGGCCAAGTATGTGTCACACACCCGCCACACCACTCCTCCGTGTCCATCTGTTGCTTCCTCTCCTCGCCGCTCTTCCTCTCTACCTCTCTCTGTCTCTCTCTCTCTCTCACTTTTTGCTATGCTGTGGAATTGTGACAGCCCCCCCACCCCCCCAGCTGTCATCCCGCTCCTGTCCCTCTCATCTTCTGTCTGACTGTGTGGGTTTTTGATCCTTACCGCTGCCTGTCTCCATGCTGTTCTCTCAATAACATGTTTTTTTAAAAAAGAAAGAAAAGCCGATGCAGATGAGCTCCTCAGTCGGAGCTAATACAGTGTCACATACCTGCAGCCTGAGCAGCCAGCCTCTAACATGAGCTGCACTGGGGATGTCATTTCAAAGAAATACTCCACTGTTGATCAGCCTGCTGATCGTGTCTTTAACAGCATCAGTCATGATGGTCACAGTGCAGATCCTGTCAGTGTCTGGTGGTAGCAGCCAGTTAAGATCACACCAGATTGTCCATGTGGTAAACTTGGTCACATGTAAAGTCTATGCACATGCTCTCATCGTCATTCGACTCGCTTCTGACGTGTCACTCCTTTCTCTCAAACATGGCGGTTGTTAGCAATGTTGTTAGCGTTGCTTCTAGCAGTAGCTAAACAGCTACTGGTGCTCGTCTTCAGCACCACTAGCTGGACTGATGCCATGCTGCATGGCTGGCCGCCCACTGTGTAAAAACTGCGCTGCTAGCTGAATGTCACATGATTCAGCTGACTGAGAAGAACTGAGTGGAGCTCTTCTGAGACACACGACTCTAAAACAAAAATGTTAATGGAGAAAAAAAGTGCTTTGCAGCTGAGGTTGTTGGATATTACAGTAAATTCTTTTTGTTTGATGACAGTCTGAACAGAAACAGGGAGTGAACCTTGACTCCATAATACAGAGATTTAGTTGCAAGTTACTGAAGTACTGGGAGCTCATGCTGAGACTCTGAGACATTTAGAAATGTCTCTAAACACACTCATGTTTTATTCCAAGACTCAGCTTTGATTGAAGGAGGAGACCGTTCTGATTTGGCCCCCAGTCGACTTTGTTACCAAGCAGAACCTCAGTCGTGCAGGTCAGCCTCGGCATTCCCTGTAGTGAGGCAGCGGTGGGAACATTTGTGATTACAGCTCAGACTGGCTCTGCCAGGCCTGCTGAAAAACACTGCTGATGAAAGTATTAGTCTGTAAAATAATAGGTAAGTGTTGTTAGAATTGCAGTTGTGGGCGTGTAGCTGGTAGGCATCACTGGTGCTGGTGTTACATCTGAATGATTACGAGTACGAATAGTATGAATAATGCTAAAGTTTGAGCAGATAAATATCTTGTCTCTCAGTAAATACTGGGTTTAAAATGCCAGAATTAGTGCATAAATGATTAAAACAGTGAATCATTTCTTTAATTCTAACAAATGTGTTTTTGCTCCATTCTGTGTTCGATTAAATGGTTTCCAGAAAATAATGTTGCTGACTTTAATCTGAAAGTCAGTGCTGAGTAAGTGGTCCATTGAGCAGGTAATGTCAGATAAATCATCATCGAGCCAGCCGACCATTTAAAATGAGAAGTTAGTCAAAGCAGGATGTGAGTCGTCAAGCGGAATGAACCCATTGACTTCATCCTGTAGCGCTGTGATAAATGCTTTTGTTTATTACGCTTTATATCCCAACATATCACAATGTATTTAGTTTCAGTCCGGCTCTCTTTAAGGTATTGTGATATATATTGAAGAGATTTACCATCTTTCCCATCACAGTCCAACAAAATCCACTATAAAAAGAAAAGATTCCCCTCTGCCAGCCTGCTCATGAATCTCCCAGAGGTTGGTTCACTTTAATCCGCACTCGTTTCTATTCCTGCCCAGACGACAGGCCTCCCTCCTGTTGTCTCTGCTCACACAATTGTTTGATATGATGATTGGTGCGTTTGCTGCCAGCCTCTTTGAAACCACGTCAGACAACTCGATGTTTGATACAAGACCGTGAAGTAATGAATGCGCGAACAGGTTGAATTAACGCCTCATTTCATCTTTTTGTTTACATTCGTGGGCTGAAATCTGCTTCTGACGGTTGAACAGTGACAAATTATTTTCAGGTTAAACTCACTGATTTTGGCTTCCATCAGTGGTGCTATAATGTACAGTTATGAAAATCATATTATAGTCTTATCCATCTTTGTAACTAATGAAACGTTTGCAGTGATAGAACAATGAAGTCCTGTTCCTAAGTTTAAATTTAGCCTAATTAAGTAGAGATTTGGGAATATGACAAGGAGGGAGTCCACACAAGAGATTACACATAAAGCAAGAGTAGTTTATTAAAACCAAACTCAACATGAATGAACAGCGATGTGAGGCGCTCATGTGCTGTGGGGGTGGTGGCGGGTGGTTGCCAGCTGTAGGAAGGCGAGAGACACAAGGAACACATGGCCTGGCCTTTATAGCCTCAGGGCCCAGGTGGGCCGAATCAGCTGACGACCCCCGACCCCCCCCCCCCATGCTGGCCAGATGTCTGCTGAGGTGTCCAGGACAGTGGGAGGGGTGTCACAACGCATGCCTTAATAAAACAGTCTGCACCATATGATCCGGCTCTTACATGAAGACGAATTGTAACTAAATATTCACACCTAAGTGTAGCTGTTATGTCTCTAACTGCCTGAGCTAATGTTAGCCTGCTAACACGTGAGCTGTTTGGATTAAGGAGATGAAGAGCTAATGTTTAATGCGGTTGACAAATCTGACCTGACTCTTGGGAAATGTTGTTGTATGTTTCTTATATCTTTGCCTCCTAAAACTAAAACAGCTTATGATGCTACAGTCACTTCCTGATTACATAGGTGGTTGCTTTCGATTGGGCCCCGCTACAGATGTTTCCTAGCAACAGATGTTCACATTACTAAACTCTTCACTAGCTATGGATTTTAAGGTTTACTGGTTTAGATAGTTTAAAAAGTAGTTACTCAGAGCTTAGAAAGCACATAACACGGTTTGGTGAGGCGTTCAGTGTCTCACACCAATAAATATCAGAAAAAGCTGCTAGAAACTAGACAGTTGAATCATGAGCAGCTTTTCAGGAGGCAGACGGGGTCTTGAGTGCTCATTCTTCGTTCAAACGCAGCTGAAATCCCACCACTTATTTCGACGCTGTAACATCCTCATAGCCAAGAATTCTGGGAGGAAAAATGAAGCGAACCCCCAGCCGACACGTGACGTGACACCGGACGAAATAGCTGCAGGGCAGATGTTCTGTGACCTTTTCAGCCATATTTTCTCCTGTAACCTCTCGAGCGTCCCCTCCCTGTGTCCACCTGCGTCCTGTTGGTGTGTTTGCGTGCATGTTTGTGTGGCATGTGCCCGCTCCCATCATCTTGGTCTTGCTGTATTAATCTATCTTACCTTTCTCTTTACACTCTTTCCTCTCTCTTCTTCTGTAGCTGCGTGAAAATGCTCAACCTGTGGTGAGTCCCTCTCTGCTAGTCCACATCAGACTCATGGGACAGGGAGTGGACCGGCCTAGGCTGGGCCCAGTGGAGTTGTTATTGTACCAACCTGAACTAGACTCTCACTGGTGCAGCAGTGCCATTTAAAACTGTCTACTATGTGTACGATCAAGTCTCTGCCCGTTTTTTCACCAGCGCCTGATCAATAGGCGACAGACGGGTGAAGAATACAGTAAACTGCTGCCGTGTGAGCGGCCATGCTAACTTTAACCAGGGCAGAAAACAAGAAGCACTTTGAGCTAACTCAGCTTTCTCTGATGTTTAGAAGCAAAGCTCATCAGTCCTTTTTAGCAGCACATTTGGCTCCAGGTTAAAGGTCTTTAAACTCTTGTTGCATGGTGCACCATTATTCGTTATTACTGAATTAATCGAAGAGTACCCAGTCACTGTCCTATGTCTTGATCCACTGCTTTTTTTTTCTTGTCTTTTGTATGTTTTTATTGACCATTCAGGCTCACCGTGTCTTGTGCTCTTTGTGTGCACTGCTCCATTTTTGTTTATTTGTATTTTTTTTTTTGCATCAGAGAAATCCTTCCTCCAGAGTCACTGCAGCCGTTTGTAGTCGAGTCCCCTCTGCCATTTTTTCTGTTTGGAAAAATGGTGGGAGGTGAAGAAGCATGCAAACACTTGGTGGATGGGAATGCATCCATCTTGTCCTTGATGCTGACGTTATAAGAATCAAACCTTTTGCCAGCTGCAGTTCTCACTATTACGATCCCAAAAACATGCCCAGATTTGGAAGACTCAAATTAAGCTCCTGTGATATTTCCCGCACTAATTTAAGCAGCCCGCTCGTGTTTGTTCTTTCTTCCGCTGCGTCTGAAGCCTCTCTCATCTCCGTGTCGGTTTAATGTCCGTCTCTGTCTGCAGGTGCTGCTGTTTCTTCAAGCGGAAACGGAAGAAGAACACGCCGAGGCACAAATGATCATCCGCCGCCGGCCTGAAACGCTCGCAAGTGTCCGGCTCAGTTGATTGTGATTTCAGAAATCAGTAAGGTCCCGTTCAGAGTAAAAGAGGGAGACGACTGAAAGATCTTGATTGAATTGTTCTCTGGAGGGACCAGTTAAAAATGGATTGTTGAGACGTGCAAGATGCTTGTGTCTTTTGATGGGAGTCCTGTTTTTTGTTTTGTTTTTTCCAGTTTTTCTTTTTTTCCTCCTCCTGTGTGGGAATGTTTTGCAGGCCAGTCGTCCAAATGGGAGCCTTTTTGTTGGAATTATGCAGAGGATAATCTTGCTTTTTTTTTTTTTTTTTTATTTCCCACTCCTCCCCAAGACATCCAGCATTTGTATTTTTCTCTCCTCATTTTTGCCATATTCTTTGCTCCCGTTTCTCCTCTGTGGTATTGAAGGGAAGAGACGGATCTTCCTGTGGACTCTTGCCACCTTCAACCTGTTTCATAGTACGATTTCCTGGTTTGACTCGCAGAATCATATTTTCATCCCCCCTCTGTCAAGTCCCAGTTCAGAGCGGCTTGCCCCCGGTTAGTTTGCTAACTCATTTAGACACAAAGCCCCTTTGGTCTTTCCTGACGTGGGACTGAATGTAAACGTGAACACACGAGGAGCCGAGAGTGTAACTGCCTATCTTCACGTACAGGCACAAAGAGCATCAGTCTGCCATTTGGCCCCTGCACTTTTTTTCCTCCGAAGAGGTCAACCCTGGCACCGGGACCCGGGCCTGAGAGAACAGGAGAGCGGAGACGCCTCCTGCACTGTGTTCTCTGAGGAGGATTTCTGCTCACGCTGCTTGGTTAAAGCACTCCCCTTAACCACGCCGCTGTCAAACACACTACAGTCTCTTCTGACTCTCATGCAGTTTTGCTCCTGTTGGCTTTGTGATGATGAGCAGCAACCTGACACTTATAGATGGGGCTGAAAAAAAAAAATGCTATTTATGCTATTTATCTCTTGGTTGCCACCAGTTTTTCTTACTAAATCTAAAACATACACACTGAATGTATGGACAGAAAAGTAAATGACTTTGGAGCGTTTATATAATCTGTCATGTGCATGGGAAGGAAATTGCAGTTAAGGAGTTCAGACCAATGTTTAAAAAAAGGAAAAAAGTGAGACCAAAACAAAGTGGATTCGAGGGTGGGAGGGTCTTAAATGTTCTTGATCTCAATAATGTGATGGTAAACGACGGACTCTACACCAGTGGACACTGGGGGATGTTGCTTTGGAGTGACAAGAGGAACTGGCGTGATGTGCTTTGGAGACCGAATCACAGCCTCTCGACGCTACTGTCCAATGCCTTAACCCCCAACCAGCCGACCAGTCAACCACCACATCCCATCACCAGTCAGAGAAACAAGTTGGCAGCATGACGGTCGTGAGATTTGCAGCGCAATTTTCTGGGGTCACCTGTATAATAAAGCCCAAAGTTGCGGACTGTTCCCAGCTAGTATCAGAGCAGTTAATGACTTCCCTTGTAACGCTGATGACGTATTCCCAAGAGAGCGATGCCAAATGGAGGGTTTGGTGTAATACTCTGATGGTGTTAAGGCGTCCCTGCCCCTGCGTGTCCTATCTGAAGACCCCTGTGCTGCAAAGCCATGTTTTACGTTTGGACGGCTCTCTCCTCGGCGCCGAGAGAGACAACCTTAACGTCGGCGTGAGCGAGGGCGGCCAAGTGAACGTGTCCACACCATTTTTTATTTTCATTTAGTGTCATGGAGGACTGCCTTGAAACAATATCCTCGATATGTCACCTTGCCTATCCTCCTAACAGAGAGTGAATTAACGTACATAGGTGTTTTATTTTTTTATTTTATATCTTGCTAATGTGAATTTTTTTTAAATGCAATTTTTTTTTTCCATTCCAAATAGCCATGGTTTTATGGGGAAAGAGAGGGTAACAAAAAAAGCTTGAGACCATGACTGCACTACATTTGTTGACCCCGGCTTTCCCTGACAAGACCCTGCCTTCTTAATACTGTACTTTAAACGTGCTTATTACTTTAATTGTAGCTGCCTCGTACGCTAGGCCTTCCCTATAGGGTGCAGGGAATACACTTTAAATTGATTTTGATCCCCACCCGCTCGTTTTTTTTTGTTTTTTTTTTTTGTGCCATGACACCCCCACCCCCTTCCTCTCTGCACACACACACACACACACACACACACACACACACACACGCAAGTCCTCGATGAATCAACTCTCAGTGGAGTGTTAGATTTGGCGTTTTGTGGACCTGCTCCATCATCTTTGGAAATACAATGTTGTAGATGTTGCAAACTATCTCGATGAATCAGTATGTAAACCTGCTTGTTGCGTGTATTTACACTGTATAGCTTTCGGTTTCTTCTTACCCCTGACATGTCAGTTACTCCGGGGTCTAAGTTATTGTGTTATTGAAAGTACTTGAATATGAAAGTCTACGGGACCTTTTCTGTTTGTTTTTTGTTTTCTTGGTCATTATCATCGTAATTCCACACATAGGATTTGAGGGGAATGGTGGGAAAGCAGGCTATTTGAATGACAGGTATTCATTTGTGGAGACGTCTTAGTGCCTCTTGAGTGTGTTGGACAGGTGAAGTGCGTCAGACTCACCTGTGGAGTCCTGTGCTAGCTGGTGGAAATGATCGGGTGAGGGTTGCATTGTTTTTACCCAGAAAGAGGCACAGCTCGATGCTGGTTTGGAGGTTAAATTCACTTTTTTGTTTCGTCTCTGTGAAACAATCACGGTTATGTATTTGGATCTGGTGTCAGGCACCAAACCTGCGACATCTGCCGCCTGTGACCCTCCCCGCAAAGCGCCGGCAGCACCCGGACTGTTTCATTCCAGCTACCTGAGAAAAGTTGAAAGTATTTCTGCGTAGTGAGATGGATATCCAGACTATATAGCCTTCAGTGTTCCCCTGAATTCCCCCAGTGCCATTCCTGAGACTACTACTAGCCCATGCCTTTTACCTGTGCCAGGAAAATATGAAGTTGAATGTTTTTCGACCATCGCATTCCACCTTGTGTCCTTGACGTGTCCATTATCATTTGGAGAAAAGTCGCAGAGCAGCACGGCTCAGTTCAGTACCAGGAAGTGTTGGAAAGGAAAAAGTGTTTCACGAGTCCTTTCTGTTGGTTTCTTTCTTTTAAGTTGTGAATGGAGAGAAACCAACCATTTTATCGACCGGGTTTATTGTTTCAGAGTTGGATTTGTGACCGGTCATCTTCGCAACATCGGCTTCTTCCTCAAACTTTGGGTCGCCAGGCTCTTTAGCTCACGGCTGAAATGGTAGATATAGATATATTACTCGGATGTATTTACTTTGTACTCTCTGGGCCTCATACAGAGCCATATAGGAGAACTCTGTATGCTTTGTATCTGCATGGCTTGTCTGGAGGCGACGGCGAGCGGCCCTCTCTCCAGCGTATTTTCTCACCTGTAGGGCTCATATACTGTCGGGTCAGTGAGACGTTATGGCTTCCAGTTCTCATGTAAAATAAATAACTTTTTCACGTCTTCTCACAGCACATTCCATTTCAGTTCCCATTATTTCAGATGTACTTCACTTCAGTCAGACTTGTGTTTACGGCTTTGGTTGTGTGTAACTCACATTCCTGTGTGTCAAAGCTGTGTAAATCAAAGCAAAGGACAGTTAAAGTGTGAATGAATGGCTTAGGTCTTTTTGGGTTCTCTGGCACTTTTTCCTTGTTGCTGTACTGTAGAATTGTCTTGGATTTACTGTATATTTTTCTTTGAGGGAGAGGTTTAGGGTGACATTTACTGCAATATTGTGATGATTATTTGAAAATTGTAAATTGTACAGAGTTCACAATTATACTCTTTGTTCTTTCTGTTGGGATTCCATATAAAGTGTATTCTTTGATTTTTTTTCCCCCTCTCAGACTGTGGAAAATCAAATTGTACAGCTCCAAGAGTTTATCCTCCCCTCAGCATTGTTTTTTTTTTTTTTTTTTTTTCCAGAGCTATGATTAAGAGAAATCTTAAAACTGTAAATAAATATTATTGTGTTGAAATATGAATGTCACTTCAAAAATGTATTTGAATGAGTTAGTCAAGGGCTTCAAGAATGAAGGACCCACATTTCTTCTTTTTATGGTTTTTGGTTATTTTTAATTTACAGAAAGGTAAAGGTCCTTTTTATCTGAGATGCCTATGTTTTTTTTTCTCTTCCTTGGATTCATATAATACAATGTTTCACACATGAACCTTATAAAATCACTTTTTATTCCCTCCACACCTAAAGGGAAACTCCAGTTTGCACCCTTTTTTATGTAAAATAAAAGATCTCTCCACCTTGTGGGAATGTCTTCTGTGAGGTGATTTTTGTACAAGCTGCTTCAGATTCTGTGTTCTGACTTTAATGAGATCTACTCTGATTCTTGTGTGTTTTCAAAGGGAATGAAAACACTGATTCTCACTGTGTGGGCGCAGTGTGTGAGTTGGGGAGAGGAGGGGGCTTTAGAGGGGACTTTTTTTGTCTCTTTTTAAATGTTGATTATACTCAGATTTTTCTCTCCTCCCTTTCATTAGGGATTTAACAACATAACATACCATCATGACAGTTAACATGAACATAATACACTAAGTGCTTCAATAAATGGTTCATGTCAGAGTGTAGAAGAGACCGTCTTGTGAAGAACTTGATGTTAAGAGCTCTCAAAAAACAAGCCTTTAAATTACGAACACCCTCTCTGACACACTCTACCAGTTCAACAGCTGCTGACTCAGTAAGTAAAATTAAATGTTGATGAATGAATGAGCTAAAATTGCTGAGCCCTGTTTCCTAAAAGGCTCAGACAACCTTAGTCCCATCTATTATCTGATAAAAATCTATTCTATTGTTAGAAATAAACCTCCTGTCATTATGGATTTTGCAGTGAAACGGTTTGTCTGGAGATACTTTGACACACACGGCTGTGAACAAAAGAGGTAAGATTGATATGAAAGATCACCGTTAGCTTCTGTATTTCTCATGTCCAGAAAGAATGACCCACAACATAAACTTACATGTCGTTTCCAGCATGAAAACTTGTTCTTAATAGTTTCTTTGTAGATTGGAAAGTTACTGTCCTATTAAAATATTGCCCCCTTTAAAAAAAAATGCACCTTCATTAATACACTTTAATAATTCACATGAATGATTTAAAAAAAAATACTTTTTTTGCACAGCCACATTTGATAACTCAATATTTATGAAATTCGTTATTGATATAACAGAGGAAGGTCAAGAAATTATAAATATGTTCTTTTTAAACGTCAATAACAAATGAGAGGTGAGACAACGTGTTATTTATGGCCTCTCTCTCCTGCACTTCATACCTCCACCGCTAGTGGCCGCTGTCGTTCGCGCGGGGTGTGAGCGGCGTTTGTAAATTATAAACTTCCTGTCAGAACTTCCGGTGCCTCTCTTCCACCGGTCCGAATCAACATGGTGGGTACACAGCAAAACACCTCAGATGAGCAGCCGTCACAATCACCTTCAATCCTTGTTGTCTGTTTGCTCAGCAAGCGGTTACAAACATTGCCCTCCACACAAACAGCTTAAAGATTTGTAAACGATGGATTTCGAAGCATTTTAGCGGAGTTACAAATATGAAAACAGGCTAAATGTTCCCGTGTTTTTAGCTGACCGTCCACCAATCAGTCAGAGTATCACCGGCACACACGTATTAACACCATGTTTTATCAGCGTAACAGTGCAGCTGTGGTCGCTTTGTATTTTTATCAGCTCTTAAACTCTCACTCGATGTTTTTGACGTAAGTTGCAGAAGAAATAGAGTTAAATGTTAAAAGGGGTGTGACGTTAGAAAGTCTAATACAGATCCAGTTTATTTCAGGATTTTAAAACTGGGATTATCACCTCAAAACTATATTTTATTTTCTAATATTCTGTGGTGAAATTGCTCTTAATTCGCTTTCTAGTTTGGCATTAAACGGATTTAAACTCTTACACGTGAGCTGAGGAAAAGCCCTCTGCTGTGTGTTTGCATTGAGTTCACCTGTGGAAATTCATAGATTTACTAAGAACAAGTGGAAATTTGCCATCTTGATTTCAGGCTGTTGATATTTAGCAAAGATAAAGTGGCAAATCTGATTTGTAAGAATGATTTCTAAAATAAAATCCCAGCTCAAAATATTTAGTTTGACCATTAATATGGAGTCCAGTGTGAAACATCACCTGGTGACCTCCACACTTGTTCATCCTTCTGTTTATTGGCTCAATGTTTCTCACTCGTGTCTCTGATCGTTTCCTCTTCAGGGGCGAGTCAGGACCAAGACGGTCAAGAAGGCCGCCAGGGTCATCATCGAGAAATACTACACCCGTCTGGGCAGTGACTTCCACACCAACAAGAGGGTGTGCGAGGAGATCGCCATCATCCCCAGCAAACCTCTGCGCAACAAAATTGCAGGGTAAGAGGGATTTGCTGCTGTTTTGTGTGTGTGTTTGTGCAGAGACGCACACTCCTGCAGGCTGGCGGTGGCTTCTTGAGACGGTTTTATCATCTACATATAATTTGTCCAGCAAAAGTGATTGTTTATGACAGCAAACGTGACATTAAAGTGTTCAGCAAGAAGCAGGCTGAGCAGAGGAGTCAGTGTCACGTGATGGATGTGTGTCGCTGTGGAGTAGAGCTGCAACGGTTAATCGATTGGTCGATCAAAAGGAAATTGATAGTCAGCTATTTTGACAGTTGATTAATAGCTTCAGTCATTTTTCAGGTAAAGTTGTCAAACATTGGCTGGTCTCAGCCCTCAGTGGAAGGATTAACTGCATTTCTTTGTGATTTATGATCGTGTTTGTGTTGGTTTGACCAAAGAGGCTTTTTGAAGACGTCGCAGTCGTGATAAGCATTCACAGTTTTATGACATCTGATTGAGAATAATCGTTAGTTGCAGCCTTGTTTTGGAGCACCTCTGGTTACAGGATGCGAAGAAATGAACATGCTGCACTGAGCAGTTTTATATGGATCCCTTGACTCCTTAATTATCCTAAAAAATCAATAGTTAACTTGTCTCATAACAAAAAGACTGTAAAAATCAATCATGGCTGCAGCATGCTGCAGGTTCTGGTCGTATTTGTTTTACCTTCACTGACTTTTCTACATGGTTTTATGGCCTCCTCATATGTTAATCATGCATGTATCTTTTAGAAGAGACTCACATCCCTCACAGTGATGAGAAGTATCAGAAAGTCTTTTCCTGGTTTCACGGTCTCATGGGGTGAAGAGCTCTCGTTTTGTTAATGTTTGGCCTGGTTCTCATCAGCTGGTTGGTGCAGACGTGTCTTTTGTTTTAGTGCGCACTGGCTGTTGTCTGCGAGACTTTTAATTTGTAATCCCGATAAGTCGCTTCCTATTCTTGGCATCTGTTCTGCAACATGGAGTTTGTGACTGATGCTGGTGCTCGTCGAAGAGCTGCGGCGTCGGTGTGAACGTCACGACCACTGTGCTCTGCTCACTCCGACGGTGACCTCGGTTTCAGGTAGTCTGTCAGGCCTCGGCGGCGTTTTCTGCTCTGCAGCTTTGGGCCTTCGGGGCTTGACGTCAGAGTGAAGCCTCCCCGTCTCCTGCTGGTATGTTTGAAGTCGGTGCAGAGAAGTTTCACAGTGAGTCAGCAGGCAGCACTTTCCCTCAGAGGCCAGACTGAGGTAGAGTCCTGCAGCTGTTCATCTGAATTAAACATTTTACCCCACTTTAACGGAGTTATTCTCAGCTTTTTCTTGAGGAGCCGCGTCTAATTGATGCAGAAGAAACAGACGTGCTGGCTTCTTCTTTGGCTGCAGTTATTTATGTCTTTTAATTGAAGCATCCTTGAAGCTCCCTCCCTTTGTGTGGACCAAACTTTATTAGCACATTGTGCTCCGTGCAGTCAGCTGCAGGTCAGCGGTGTGAACGCTGAGCACTTCAGTTCAGATGAAACCGCTGAGGTTGTTTTTGTGCTCCACAGACGTCGTGGCTGCTGAGTTGATTGCTCGTCTTTGCTGTATGTTGATGTGAAATGTAGGAGAAGCTGGGCGGCTCATCGACCCAAAATAACGGCTTGTGGTTACTAATTGAAAGTTTTCCTGTTATATTCATCGTCTCAGGGAACGTCTCCTTTCTGTGTTTGTTTTTTTTGACTGATCTGTGTGTTATAAGTTCCAGCTAACAAATGTTTTCAGTGTTGCTGAATGTGTTTGGATTTTTTCTTTTTGTTCGTTTAGACTTTGAATCGTCAGAAATGTTCAGCAAGAGTTACCAAAGAAATGTTTAATCAGTTATGACTGAGAAAATGGTCATTTAAATGACTAATATGTGACCAGCTTGTATTTGTCCTCGCTGCAGTACATCAGAAAACTGTAATCCATCAAGCGTCTCTCGTCCTGGTCGTAACCACGTGTTCCCGCTCGTCTCTCAGGTACGTGACGCACCTGATGAAGCGTATCCAGCGCGGTCCAGTCAGAGGAATCTCCATCAAGCTGCAGGAGGAGGAGAGAGAGAGGAGGGACAACTACGTCCCAGAGGTCTGTCCAGTGTCTTTGTGTCCTCTGTGAGACAGAAAAATGGTTTAACCCTTTGCAGTCCAGGGTATAGTTGGCCGTTATTGACTACTTTTGATTTTACCCTTATATTTCACCTTAAAAACTGTTTACCTTGCATTGCTTGGTATCATTTTTTTCAGCACAACCTCACGTGTGGATTTCCAGTTATTTTTCCATTTTGACCTACTATATTAACACAGTGGACCTAAAATCACACAGAAAACATAAAATCTGAGTAGAAAAAAGTTTTATTTTTTTACTGTGAAAACCACAAATATGTTTAATGAACCATTTTTAGAACTTACAATGCAAAAATAAATAGTAAACTTCAAAATCTTGCTCCCTCAGCTCCGTCCAGCTCGAAGAAGAGCTCCCCACTCCTCTCCACGTTCATCCATCGCCTCATCGTCACTGTTTTCTCACACATAACGAAAAAACGACGGCACCACACACTAAACACACGACACTACATGTTACACTACACAACTACACACTAACGAAACACTCAAAACACGCTAAATGTCACAAATCACTCAATTCTCAAAACTATCGCTCTATCACTATTTCTCGCTCCATCTCTATCGCCGCCGTAACTCCCCACAACTTTGCCTTTCACTTTCGTTACACTCCCATAAACTTTCATTACAGCTCCGTTTTTCTGTTTCTGCGACGAAAATATGCAGGAAGAAGTATGTTGACTCTGCGAGGCTGCGTCTTGCGGCTCCGTCGTGTTAAATGTGATTTTGATGCGCCGGCGCGTCAAGGGACTCCACGCGGTTAAAGGGCCTTTAATCGGTCAACTTGCCAGTTGTTGCCATCAAACTTTAACTTCTGAAAGGTGGAGGAGTTCAGACAGCTGATTTTTTTTTAATCTCATCCTGTAGATTTCTGCTCTGGACCAGGAGCTCATCGAGGTGGATCCAGACACAAAGGAGATGCTGAAGATGCTGGTACGTGTGAACGGATTTAGCTGCTTTATGAGCCTTCGAGTCTCACTTTGGAGGCACAGTCATTAAAATTAGACATTTCTCATTCTGACTTACCAAGTCAAGACAGTTTATCAGGGACATTTAAAAACAAAATGCACATGCAGATCCATCTTCATCTACCTGAACTGTGCAAACGTCTTCCTCTTGTAGGATTTCGGTGGCCTTTCCAACCTTCAAGTCACTCAGCCAACAATTGGAATGAACTTCAAGACACCGCGAGGACTGTAGGCTCGTGTCAGAGTCCTCTTAATAAAGACACGGAATTATTCACACTTGTCCCTCCTGTCCTTTGTTGTCCAGGAAGTGAGTTCAGGACTTGACACTGAGGAAGCTGTCGAGCTGGTCGATCAGTCATCGATCAGTTTCAGTGAAAGTCAATTCAGTTCATGCTTTCATGAAAAGGCAACCATTTCTGTTTTCAGTTTTAGTTTCTTACTTCCTGTTGCTGCTCTGTGGGTTCAACGTGATTTTAAACACAGATTCCAAAAGAGTTGGACGCTCTACAAACACACGGTTTTACAAAGTGTCCTGAGCTCATGTCATGACAGCCTTTATCCAATCATGTGTTCACAAACACACTCGTGAACGGCTGAGCCTTTCATCTCTTTTGGGGCTGCTGTCCAAACTTGTTCGAAACATGTAGCTGCGTTAAATTCAGAAGAAGAAGACATACTTTATTAATCACCACACAACATGCACATGCCCATGCTTTTTGTTGAAATTGAAGATGCCCCCTAGTGCCCGCAGCGCCCCAGGTGGGAATCGAACCCGGGACCTTCTAGCTGTGAGGCGACAGTGTTAACACTGTGTCACCATGCCACCTGAAAAAAGGACGTGGTCCCTCCGAGATGTGAACTCGGGTCGCTGGATTCAAAGTCCAGAGTGCTAACCATCACACATTAAGCAGATGTTTATTAAAATCAATGAGGCTGATCAGGTAAAACATCGATTACGTCAAAAAGGATCAGCAGGTTATCACATTCTGTTTGATGTTTTGCAGAACGTCCAAACTTTCTTGGAATCTAAAGTCAAATCTTTGAAAACGGGTCATGAATACAGTATAAACTTTATTTTATGTTGTTTTGTTAAACAGCTGGTCTCTGCAGTTTTTAGTCAAACATTACTTCATGAAACATTTTTTGGCATCGGTGCTGTGGATTGATTAAAACAAACTGCAGACATTAACAGACACATTAGTAAATGGAACTACAAATACAATTTAAGACTTTTTATCATCAGTTTCATACAATTTTAAAATTTAGTTCTAAGAAAAATAAGCACAAGGAAGTAGTTGAAGGCAAATGTAATGAGTTCAGTTAATAAATGCAGAATTCAAATAGCATTTTAATGAGTTCAGCTGTTAATGGAACACTAATTATTCCAGCAGCACACTCCAGACTCACAGCTGGTGTACAAACAAAAACTAATCTGAGTTGCAGTCAGACAGTTGATGTCCCATCAGACAAGAGCGAGTTGAAGCGCTGCATGCAGTTTTTAATTTGCTTGTCTGCATTTCAGAGTTTACCTTTCCTGCATTTAAAACACTAAAATAAAAACCTGTTCAGGACCACGTTTGACCGCCATGAACCCTGATGGTAGCTCACTGTTTGAGCTCACCCTCAGTGTGTCCTGTTCAGCGCTGAAGCGTCATCCTGAATGAACCACTGAATGAAACATGGCTCCAAACGAAGAAGAAGCCTCCACCAGCATCAGCCATGCAGGTGGAGGCTGACTGGTTCCAGCAATACTCAGGTCGGATTGCATCGACGTCGCTGCTTTAACAGACTGAACAGCGTTAAAACACTTAGAGGATGAATTCAAACAGCATCCACAGAACAGACATTAACCAACCTGAATGTCCCCCAAAATCACCTGAAGGTGAAAATGATCTTTGACTTTCACATGCACGTGAGTTTCTCAGTCACTGGGTTGTTTATAGATGCCAATTTGAGACTAATCTCAATGAATTTGGAGGCTACAAATTAAAAGCCCGAAAAGTCTTTCAAACTGAGCTGCATGAGAAGTTTAGTTTCCGTACTTTTAGTCCCTTTTAACACCTCTGTTCAAATTGAACCCAGGCTGTTTTTCCAGACTTTAGAAAGTCTCCATAGACAGGAAAACAACTGATGAGTAACCTGGCACATGCAGTATTCCTCATGAGGCTCTTCACATGGAAAAAATCCCGTTTCAGATCAGTAAATGAGTGCAAACCTTACAGGCTTCAAACTCCTTCACCTCCTTCACGTACAGTCAGTGATTAAGTGATGACCTGCAGGTGTTAATAAGGCCGACATCTCCCCAAAAAACAGCAGTTCTGTGAATGAAGAGTCCAGACGTGGCAGGTAATGCTTAAACACCTTTATTGTGCCCAATCTGAACATACTCCACAACTGTAAGTAGCAGCAAACTTGGCAGACCACAATGAGGTAGACTTTCAAAACTCTAAAAAGCAGCTGGGCTAAAGGGACAAGCTCAGCACGACAAACCTAATGGATAAAGAAAAGACACTTTGTCTTTGGCACACAGCTTATTATGCATTTATGTCCAACCGGAACAAGAAGGCAAAATGGGATAAGAAAGCGTGGCATCATTTACTGGGGTCTACTCAAGCTCTGGATAGATTGAATTTATCTTCAGCTAAGTGGAAGTTCTTACATTCAACAGGAAACAAGCAGCTGTTCTAACATAGGCGTGTCCCCCTGCTGATGTACAAAAGTGATTAAAAACCACTGCCACCGCTCCAAACGTGCAAATTAAAAAGTGCAAAAATCAAACTATGTACAATCAAACGTTCCACTCTGGTCTCAGCGGGGTCCATCACCATGCGTGAGAAATGATGGACTGCCAGCTGAGGCGTGTGCAGCACTACTGTCACATACATTTAATACAACTGGACCAACAAAGCAGGTTTTAAAGTAGTACTTCTGACGTTTTGTGCCCATTCAATTGAAATCTGGGAGGGCAAATTAAAAAAAAAAAAAAAGGGGGAAAACAGGAAAAAAAATGGCCACAGAAGAATGTATGAGAAAGGAAAAATAAAAGGGGGTTCTCCGATAAACAGCCGCCTGGTAGAATTCTGTTCGAAATTTTCATGTCATGACTTAAAACCGTTTGTGTACAAATTAGTAAAAAACTGCGTAAAAATGTCTGAAATGCAATTGGTTAAATGAAGCCCAACATTAAACTCCCAAAAGTAAGAATCACCAGTTGGCTTGCACAGGAAAAACAGACGCCAACTGGGGGTAGAGGAGGGAGGGAGGAGGGGGAAAAATAAAAATTTAAAGGCACTGTATGGCATTTGCCAATGAACGGCAATGAAACTTACGTGATTGCTCTTTACTATGCAACACATGTAAACAAAAAGAAAAAACAAAATGGCATTTTCATCCACGTCTTAACCTTAGGCTGACCGTCTTCCTGTCTGGCCGCAAGTCTGGGAAAATGCATAAGTGTGAAGGGCCCCTGGTCTCTCCCAACAAAGTCACTGTGCATAGTGCCACTGTGAACGACAGCAAAAATGTAGCAAGTGCAAAAGTGAACATTTTCTACAGTGATATCCCCAGTGCCTGGTGGAGTGCCACGGCGCCCTCGTGCCGAGGGACGTCTCGCACACGTGCTCTCCTTGGCGGGCAGCCTGGACCCGTCGAGAGGGGCTCTTCCTCTGGCCCTTCAGAGTGTCGGCATCCATCTGCTCTAGCTGGAGTCCCGGTTCTTCTGGTTGCGCATGAGGGGCCGGTGGTTGCTCAGGATGTCCATGGAGTGCTGCCAGTGCCAGCAGGAGCGGCAGTAGTACTTGAAGCAGGCCTGGGTGTCAACAGACAGCGATTTACTCCATGTGGACACATCTAACAGCCTCTCTGCAGGCTGAGCTGCTCACAGAGCGGACAGCAGCGTGAGCTTCAGAGCAGAGCCCGCAGCCGAGGGGGTGAAACACACTTTAGGATCTACTTTAGCTTAGTCAGCGAGGACAACGCTCATTATCCACACACGCAACTAAAGAGCGACAGAGCGATCGATTTATCAAACACCTGTTGAACAAGCAGAACGGAAATGTGACGCAGCTGTGACCGCTTTATTTTAAACAGCCACGCTTTATGCTGAAGTGCTCAGAGTGAGCTGACGTTACCTCCACAGCAGAGGAAATTGTTGGCATAAAAAGGTAAAACGATGCAAGTTATATGGAAGCGGCATCAAAGGGCAAAGGCAGTCTGCAGAACAAACGGCTGGTCGGTGGCAACCAAGACGGAAACAACATTAACTTAAATAAGTTAGGAGCTCGTTCGCTTTGTTCTGGCTGATGAAACATGTTTTTAATTAGTTATTCAATATGTTTTTTTCACAAAATATTCTACATCAGCCGTGTTTACACAGTGAATTGTTTATTATTCGTTTAATGAACCCGCAGTCATCATTGAGTTACTCCTCACACTGGCAGCATTATCAAACTATACACTGTGATAAATATCAATATTGATCAATGAGGAAAAAAAATTGCCCAGCCACACTTTCACTGCATTTCTTTTTTTTTTTTTTTTTTTTTTTTTACTAAGTTGCCCTTTTATTTAATTTTACTGGATTCTTGATTGTTTAATCCCTCTAAGCCAGATGAGAAGCACACGCTGTGCAAATCATCGTACCTTCACCACATTTTTTTGTGTGTTCTGACACTTTTTCTGATTTTTTTTGGAAATATTAAGGAAGCGATATTCATCCTGATCCATCACCATCCACCATCAAGCCCCACAGGGAGCAGGATTTAATGAAGCGGTTTCCACTGACCTGGTCTCTGCAGAAGAAAGGTCCAGGTTGGCGAAGGCAAACTTGACACATGGAGTCTTCCAGGTACGGGTCAATCTGGACCTGAGGGAGAAGACAAAGCCATGCTGCTCAGGTCACAGCAGTGAAGGAGGTACACAAACAGTTTATTTATATAAAAACAAAAAAAAACAAAAAAAACAAAGCTTACAGCATGAAGTGAGAACCTGCTGATTCAGCATCAAAGCCTTTCAGCAAATGATTCATTTTAGAGCATTTGTGCTTCACAAGCAGATTTACAGAATGATTTTTTTATTATTTAAAAAGGATTTAAGCCTCATGGATAGTTTCCAGTTCAAGACATTTAATCGGTCACTCGGCACAGCACAGATACTAATGACTGAGCAAAGGATTCGTTTCAGAGTACTCTCTTACCTTCTTTGTAAACTTGGGGGTTTTGATCTCCACAAACGCTGCACACACAGCCTTCAGGTAACTGCGCTGATTGTTAAAAGTGACACGTCCAGAGCCTGCACGCAAGAAGAGTTCAACGATTCAGTTTTCAAAAAGGTTTCAACAATCAGCACCTGACGTCATTTTCATCTGTGGCTCAAATCCTCGTGTCAAAGAGTAATCGACAGTTTGCCTCCGTGAGCAGAGCACGCTGATGGAAACGGATTCTGGTTGAAACTACGACTCTTATCAGTCAACCTTCCAGCAGATCCCTGCCTCACCACATGCTGTCAGATACACTGACGGTGGACGAACTCCAGTGTTCCTCCTTTACACAACGTCTACAAACTGCAGTTCTGCCTTCAGCACATTTCTTAAATGAAAAGCAGACAGTTCGTCTCACCTATGGGGTACTTGTGCTTGTCCGTGTCGATGCCAGCGTACATGACGCCTCCGAACAGGTCGTTCATGATGCTGGCCAGCGCCTCGGCGTTCAGCATGCCATGCAGCGCACCGACAAACACCGTCTTACTGGGGTCCAAACGCTGGGCGGGGCAGCGCACGTAGTTACTGTCAGAGATCACCCAGGGGATCACCTGCACCTGTAAGAGACAAGGGACCCGAGTCACAGGAGTCCTCCACAGGTTACTGTGGACAAGTGCTGGCGCGGACATGTGACAACTCAACTTCATAAATCAACAAACAAACGAACTACACTTTGCCTGAATAATTAATTGCCAATTTCTTCAACTAAAATCAAAAAGACTGCTTGTTTGGTCAAACCAACAGTCCAAAACATGCGTAAACTGCAAGGCTGCACACTGGACTGCATCACTGTAGATACTGTTCAGCACCTAACATACATATATAATGCAGTCAGTGGTAGAGATGTATTCTGATCCTTTACTTAAGTACTACTACCACAATATAAAAATACTGTGCAATGAAAGCGCTGCATTGAGAATGTTACTAATGTAAAAGTAAAAAGGTGTAATCCAGAAAATGTACTCAATGCAGAAAAATGGCCACTGTGCCTGATGTTATGTCATTATTACTCATGTATTCATGTAAAAGGAGGATTTTGTTGTTGCTGGTTGTGATGGAGGATTTTTTTTAAACTGTACAGGACTACAAACTCATTTTTAGCACAGATTAATCAGCTACTTGTCTGTTACTCAGCTGGCTGTTTTGGAAAAAATCTGAAAATACTGAGAAATATCACCACAATTACCAAACGGGACACCTTCACAGTGCTCGTTTTGTCCACAGCAACAGTACAAAGTTCAAAAAAACATTGAGCAGCAAATCCTCAACATTTGGAACCATGAAATGTTTTGCATGGAAAAATTACTTCAACAATGAAGTGGAGCAGAAGCACAAAGTCACATGAAATGACTCCTAGAAATTTTCCTTAGTACAAGTACTTCAATACGAGTTATATTCCAGCCCTGACTGGTGTACACTTGCGTCTACTTGAACTCACGTCCTTGCATCGCATCCTGCGGCTCGACATCTTGAAGTAGTACTCTCGGTTGTCCTCCGGGTGAAACGGGTCCTGGGAGCAGGCGTGAAGCAGCGCCCGCACAGACTTGTCGCTCTCAAACACCAGATAAACGTACCCTGAAACCAGACAGAAAGACGCAGCGTTACGGCGTGAAAGCAGAGTCCGACACAATGACTCTGACAGAGGCAGCGACTAACATCACGCAGCAGTTTGCAACGTGTCAATCACAAGTTTTAAAGGCATCTAACAGAATATAATCAACACTTGATTATCAGTTAATGGTTTTGTTTGTGCAGTCAAGCAAAAATGACTTCAATAAATCACTGATAATGAAAATTAGACCATTCAGGCAGAGCCGATCTGTGCAGGGCTGCAACTGTCAGTCGTACAAGTTTGTGCGTACCAAGTAGAAATGTCTGAAATCATGAAGGTATTTGCTTCAAAACCTGCATCAGGAAACACGAACAATCACACGAAGAAGCTCAAACACTGAGTCTAACAGCCTTACAGAAGAAAAAAAAAAAAAAACAAAAAAAAAAAACAAAGTCTAACATATGAGGCTTTTCTGTTTAATCCACTCCCTTCATCTACCACCATGTTTTCACCACATTAAGCTCCAGTATCACCGCCCAAACATGTCAGAGGCCTACAGTCAAACTCACCAGCATGCCATGTGCTCACCACAGTGCCGCCCTAAAACCATGAAGAAGAAAAATAGCCTACCAGCCCGTTGTTACCTTTGGCCACATTACCTTTGGGAGGACAGCGAGGGTGCTTTCCATCCTTACCCGGCCACTCCACAGTCAGAGGGCCGTAGCCGCTGAAGGTGTTGATCAGGCCGACTGAAACGAAGGAAGAGGGTGAGAGAGGATGATAAAATGTACTTTTAGCAAGATGCGACGTCGTCAGCGTCAGTCTGTCGTGGCTGAGCGAACTGACAGAAAGGCCGGCTCTGCTCTGGGAGTCGTTAGAGGAGGACAGGACGCTGCACCAACTGTAGAAAACGCCTCACGTCCTCCTAACGGTGCAGCTCTGCTGTGACAAGGACGGTTACAGCTGTGCAACCAGCCCCCTCTGCATCAGGAGGTAAAGCCTCACACTCCCCTCTACAGGACTAATACGCTCATCTGATCCATAAGATATAACTTTATTGATCCATGACGGGGAAATAACGTTGTTATAGACAGCAGTAATAGCAAGAATAAAGAAAGGAGATGTAGAAAAAAAAAGTACAATAAAAAAGGAATACAAAATAAACTACATCTATGTACATTATATACAAAATGTGTATAAAAATGCAGTTGCTGAAACGATAACTGTAACTTCACTTTTGTTTAATTTTGCACTTTGTCCACCTCGCCAGGTTTAAGTTGGCTATCACTGCACGACATTACACATGTATATACAGTAAGTACAGTACAATTGCTATTGCAGCTTGGAGTTAAATTACACGTTGCGTAGTTTACATTATATGATTTTAAACACTTTTTAGTAATTTCTTTTCTAAGTTCTCCTTCATCTGTACCATTTCTGTCCTTATGCTAGTCTAAGTCTAAACTACAATAATGGAAGTAGCCTCTTAAAGGCTGCTCACTCATTGCACATCAACACTACTAAGCATCTATAAAATCAAGAGAAGGCTCAAACGAAGGCTGCGGTTACCTTCTGTGATGTCCCAGGGCACACCGCCAAGAAAGACCTTGCAGGAGTACAGAGCATCCTTGTTGTTTCTGGGAGGCAGCTGACCGCTCCAGGTGAACGTGGCCTCATTCACAGCTGAGGAGTCCGCAAAAAGGAGAGCAAAAAGTCACCCACAAAGCCACCATGCACACCCTTAAATCTGAGCTATGGGACAATCAAAAAGGGCAGAACAGCGATGAGTCAGATTTGAAGGGTCTGGTTTTACCTGCAGCCTGTCTGTGCAGGCGGGCCTCCCTCTCAATACTGAACGCATCTTCCGACTGGTCGAGCATGTCTGCGCCGGGCCACGGAGAGCCGCTATGCCAGCGGCGGGAAATGGCTGAGGAGGCGGGGCTGGCACTGGATGGTGGGGTCAGAGGAGAGCTGGAGTCCTGGGGGTCCAGACGGGAGCCCAGTCGCAGCAGATCCTTCTGCATGTTGGATGCGAGATAAGGCAGGGGAGGGGAAATCCGCAGGGTCGACTGCAGGGAAACACATGCAGACAGTTGTACCTCGCTGCCAACTGCTCACATTTCAAATGCCCAAATCACGTCAGTGTGTAGAGTTTGAATCATAATCAGGAAACTGGAAATTAGCACCCACCACCCAACAAATGCAGGTGAATTTGTGAAAGTGTTGAACAACCACAGAGGCGGGTAAAAAGCAGCGTAACAAAGCGAATTGTGATACTCCACAATGCAGACTGAATCACGAGTCTGCCACCAGCCACAGTGGCAGATGGACAGAAATAAATAACAATTCATTCCCAGTGATTATAATAATTACTACAAACTCTCAAATGAAGACAGCAAGAACAAGAGAAGATCAGCTGCTCATGGAGACCAGGTCTAAAACAGAGCAGTGGAACCTGTTTGGCTTCTTAAGTTCAGCAAATCTACACTTCCAGAGCCCTGATTCGTCACTTTGCCATCTGCTAATCAACACAAATAGATTTTATACACTAATGAAGCGAAACCTGTGAGGTAGTCTCAGGCCAGTTTGAGTCTGCTGTTGCTCTCACACTCCTCACTGCAGAATATTAAACACACCTTTACGATCACAGAGGTGTACTGAAGCCATCGCTGCTGTCTGCTCTCCTGAATCCTATGCTGATACTGATGCTGCCACCACTGCTGCTGCTGCTGCTGCTGGTGGTAGAGCACTTTATAAAGGCCCACCTCCACCTAGTCCATCACCCTTCTGATTGTCACCATTTTGCTAATATGTCAGTCTGCATCTGAAGAGGAAGTGAGAGCCGCTAACCCAGCAGCACAAAGATCAGCAAGAACAGCAGAGGCAGCAGGGAAAAACAACGTGGAGAGACCAAATATCTTTCACTAATCATCTAATTTGGTGATTTAAAAGTTTATTTCAACCAAACCGGAGTTGGTGATGGACAGAGGAGAGACTAATGACACTTTTGGTGAGTTTCTTTTGTTTCTGTAGACTTTGAAGTGTGTTTTACGCTGCATCGACAAGGAAATTAAGCTCATCTTAGTTGGGTAAAAGAAACTTGAATTCAAAAAGTGTGCAGTTGTGTTTTCCTGTTTGTTGAGGAAAACAAGCGTAAGAATATTTCCTGAAAGTACGGAGGCTCGCGCACACTCCTGTGCGAATATATTGGCATCGCATTTTTTACATATCGCACGACCCTAGAAGAGCAATTATTAGTTGCTTAACATACAAAATGATTCAGACAGAAGTGGTCAGTTTGAACAATATGGCATGACTGTATCTCGTTTGTGTATAGCAGTAATAGAATTAGTGCTGTGGAAACGGACATTAATCTGAATTTATCACGAAAACTTAAACACAGAAAGTGTTGCATTAACAAATTAAGACGGGAGCAGATCAGGGAAATTTAAGAACATGGGCCTGTCTCTAATACAAGCCCGATTCAAATAAAAGGTCCAAGCTACCATCTGATCCTTAATGGTGTACACGCACACCAGCTTACCAGCATGTCACAGAGGTGGTCTGAGCCAGAGCTGAAGCCGCTGGTCTCTGAGTCTTCAGGGCTGCTGGAGCGAGAGTCCAGAAAGGAGCTCGAGTCCAGACGGCTTGCCATGCGAGCCATGCTGGGGAACTTCTCCAAGAAGTCAGCAGTCATGCTCATGGACTCAGCGGGCAGATAGCCTGGAGGCTTCCCAAGGATGCTACTGAAGGGACTGTTCAGTAAACCTAGCACTGGAAAAACAGGACAATTACACCATTTACAGTGTTCATGAGATGACTCAAGCTTTTCAGAGAAATCTGCACAAGTAGCCATGGTGATATTACTTTAGCTCGTCTGATGTCTGTTTTCCAGGAGGAAGAGCAAACTGAAGAAAATGTGATGCGTGTGCTGAATCTACAGAGCGATATCGATTTGTTAGGTGCTGAACTGCTTTCTAAAATTTGTACTTTTTTGCTCTTTTAGGGAATCTGGACGAGCAAACTAAAGGAACTTGGCTTTGTGTGCTGAATCTGCAGACCTGACTGAAAGGCCGCAACGCAAACTCAAGTTTCCAGTATTTGCATGTAGAGGACGATACCTGATGAGCAAGCTGGCTGCCAACAGCAAGCCAAAATGCCCGAGGAATCGATGCTTGAAGCATTTTCAATTTTACATTCGATGTTTTGCAACTTGGCCGCTAATAATCTGAAACACAATCTTGTCGCAGAAGCTACACGCCTTTCCCTTTAGCACAATTACTGGAGGCCGATTCACCCGACACCTTTCCCAAACAAAGTCCAGGGACCGCTAAGCAGCGGTTTCGTAAGTATTAACCAATGTTTTCCTTCCTCTTGATAACAACGCGAGTCAGCTGGCAACTGACAGATATGTACTGCATGGCCCGTAACCGTGAACATGCGGCTCCGAGGGGATTATTCAGCTGTGGGCCGCATTCAAAGCTCTGTCCCACTTTGTTGCAGGCCCAGTTTAGAAAGCTCTCAATGAAGTTATGCCTGGTCGGTTTGGACATGCGGCAATAAAACTACAGCTCTACAAATGGGTCATGACAAGTGGGGCATAGTTATAGTCGGCGGTACCTGTCCAAGGACAGACGCTCATCACAGAACTGTCTGACAGCCCAAATGTCAGCATTTACATCTTCTATGTCCACGCATGTTAAGCAGCTTAAGTGGGACGGTAACAAAATCTGAGCCTGAAAAATAACATCCTGGCATCAGTTTGATCAACAGGTCGCAGACTTAAGTGTTTAGAAAATGACTTCTTAGTTACAATTAACAAAAACGCTTACATCTCACAGGTTTGGGTAAGAGAAAAGTAGCTCCACTGGATTGTTTTGTGCCTACTAGACTGCTAGAGATGCAGCAAAGCAAAACTGCTACATCATCCTCCCTGGTGACGCTACAGCCTGTTCCCACACAGACTGCTGTTAATGACCAACCACCACATATTTCCACAGAAATGAAGGCTACACAAGTCAAGGCACGAAACCTCACAGATGTTACAATATCTACAGCAGTGTCCAAATGAAAAGGAGTCACGGACAGAGCTAATACACTCTTGGGAAAACATACCACCACCCAGCTCACTCCAGGACATTATGTGGTATAAAACTAAGACTAATCCGCAGGTTTTACTGTTATTCCTAAATTAATTAAAGTAAGCAATAAAATCTGGTACTTACTGGAGGGTGAGCTGGTCTGAACCTGGGAGGGGGAGGTGTGTTTGTCTGTCTCCTGGCTACTCCAGGGTCTGTCCCACCCGGACAGCCGGAGAGACTGGAGGCCCAGGCCCAGGTCTGTGACACCCGGCGGGCCCCTGGATGACGGCATCTCCTGGGAGCCGGGCATGCCACCGCAGTTGGGGAAGAGCATCCTCCTGCTGCCCACCGCAGCCAGCTCCGACTCTTTTCGGTCCAAGATCCAGTTCAGAGACGTGGAAGAAGAGGGGAGAGGAAGTGTTAGACAGCTAAAAATAACTGTTGTTTCAGGCTGCGTTACATAGGAAAGGGCACGAAGAGAGTCGTCACACGAAACAGTTTCTGTTCAGAAATCTCATTTAAAGAAAACACAAAGACAGAAAACTTCCCTCAGCACCACATCTCCCCCTACCCTGGCTGACGGGGGAGCTAACCTGCTGCCTCTGTGCTCGGTGAAACTGCCATGCATCTCCGTCCGCATCACTGACCCACCTAGCAGCATGTGACATGGCTGCTGATGCACTCGCACACCCCTGCTAATGACATCAGCTTTCCCCCACCTCCCTGCTTCCTTGCCTAACAACTGTGTAATGAAAAATTCCTGTCAGAGCTATTGGCTTGTTGATAGAAGTACTCCCCTCTCTGGTAGGCACAGCACGTCTCCGAGCCGGTGGGAAGACAGCCGCCGCCGCTGCCACTGTTACTGCTGCTTACTCTGTGTCTAGCCTTGTTTCCTGAGCGAGCTGACAGAGGCAGGAGGGAGGGAGGGAGGGAGGGGGAGGCGAGGGGCAGAGCTACAGCGGCATGGTGGGAGGCAGCATGGGAGACGAGAGCGAATGACTCAGCAGACTTGATTTAAAAAAAAGAAATCAGACTTGAGGATGCTCTATAAGCAAAGCTTTAAACTGGATCTAAATAGCTATCGCACACTTTGGTCTATTCTCCTGATTTGTTGCACACAGTGAAGAATCAGGCATGCACAGCCTCGCTGTAGCAGAAGCAGCTGACTGATCAGATGTTAAGGACGGAGCGATTTGCACTGCCAGCTCCTCCCTTCCCTCTCCAGGCCTGGAAAGCATCCAGCTGCCAGCTACAGCCCTGATTCAGCAACACCGAGCCGGGGTGATGGGGCAGAGGCCACAGCAGAAGTTTAGCTCAGTTTGCATCAAGACGCAGTTCACTTCAGTATCACTTAGAAACTCAGAACGTTAACGTCGCGCCGCCGTTCGTGTCAAGCCGAGCCTTTATATTCTAGCATTTAATCACACGGATCAAGACTGCAAGTCACAGGCGCAGACAGGCCTTCAGCAAATTAATTCAGGAGAGGACACGGGCAGTGTGCTGAGCTTAAATCTTGGCAAATCTCACCCTCGAGGTAAAAAAAAAAAAAAAAAAAAAAAACACTTAGAAGTGCTGCAATGCTGCAGAGCAGCGATGCAGCATGAATCAGCTGCTGGCATCAGAATGATAAAGACAAGGTGAAGCAGGTTTAACTGCTGCTCAGACTCCACCTGGGAAGGTGAGGGGGGCTCCTCCTCTGACAGGGACGCAGGGACGCTTTCCACCTTAAAGCAAAAACTCCAACCGGTTAATAACTACCTGGTGCTGTTGCATCTTGCAGTCGGGGTCATTTCATGGTTTTCTGGTCTGAATTTGTAGCTGCAATAAAAACGTCCACCACAGAACAGCAGCCAAACTTCAGACACTGAGGACACGTCCTCGGCATTCGAGATTTTAGAAACTCAAGAATTTATTCTCACACAACTGAAACTCAGACGTGGAGTTTTCAGGCTGATTTGTGCATTTTTAGACTCAACGTTCACATTTTGTGCTGTCAATTGAGCTGAGAAGTTTAGAGAATTCATCAATTAGACAAATCCCAGAAAATTAACTGCTAGCAATACTGAGGAGTCCTCAATTTAGACCTTTATTAAGAAAATAAAGGCGCATATTCTCCATTTTCAGCTCCTCAAAGGCCTAAATGGTTAACAGATTAAAACATATTCATCAGTTTAGTGATAATGAAAGGATCACCTTTGGACCAACAATATGCAAAACTGTCCCTGGCAGTGCGGCCTTCAAACAGCATTTGGTCCTTAATGTGTGAGGATGGACTAACTGCAGACGCACTGGCTTTAGTGGAGGGTTTTCTCTTGGTTTCATGTCTGCATTTGTAAAATCTTTTAGCTGAAGCCTCACTGTGTCGTCTGCAAACTGACACTTTACCGCTCAGCATGTCTGGCCTCTCCTTGGTGTTGTTGGGTGTGGTGCACACACCGGTGAAGTCCAGAGCGTTGCCCAGCATGGTGTTCATCCTGCGGAAGATGTCCGCGTTGCTGCAGGTGGACAGGGCCGGAGACTCGGTGTCAGGGCTTTCCGGCCTGCGGGGGTCGTTTCTCTGCAGGAGGAGAAAATAAATCAGGCTGAAAGTGAAGCTCAAGGTCAGGCAGCATGAAAACCGACCGATATCAAACACCTCTGCTGGCTTGTTTTGGGTAGGAATTAAACTTTTAACGTCCAGAGGAGAGGTCGGCGGTAGTTTCGTGACACACAGGGTGAGCTGACGGTTAAGGAGACCCAAACTCATTTAAGTCGCTTCTTCTAATTTGGTTTTTCACTCACCAGGGAAAACGCCATGATGTGCACGAGCAGCCTGTGATAAATGCCACAATAACAACGAGCTGCCTGCGTTAAGAGGTCATTTTAATGGAGTCTGCTAGCCCTCTAATTAGTCTCAATTTGGTGAACGTGCGCTGGGCGAATGAAGGCCTCATCGGCTCGAGGGCCGCGGTGTGTTCACGTGCCCCACATCAAAGAGCAGGAATACGAATCACGTGCCAACACGGCTTTTAATTTGAAAGGATTTCTATTTTTATTAGAAACTGGACAGCTGGACAGTTATTGTTTTAAGCTCTGAACTTGTTAAATACTACTTTATATTTTGTGCTTTCAATTTCTATACCTGTGGTCACTGTAGGTTATTATGAGAAAAAAATCCCAAATATCCAAATATTTCCTGCTCAATGCATTCTGGGATATATTTTCAGAGCTGTTTGGGTTGTTTTTGATGCTGGTTGTTTGTGTTTGTGTGACTGTCTCCCCTGTCTTCATATTTCTTCTCTCAGGCCTTTCTTGTAAAGCAGATCTTGACATCTCTGAGACGACCTGGTTACACGAAGGTAATCATCAAACTGGATGCTGCCCAGTACAACCCCAGTCTGACCTGTTAGCCTCCGAGCAGCGGGGGGTCCAGGCCTTCACTCGAGGTGATCTCGGTGGTGCTGCTCTTTCTCTTCCTTCAGACTCCTCTGACTTCTCGAACAGCACCTTTGTATCTGCACCAGAACGACATACCTCATATTTAAAACTCCACTACAGACAGACAACAAATCTTGGAAAAATAAATAACTAAATAACATTTCCATTCACATTTGTGACCCACCTGTTGCAAAATGTACAGTCATCGTCAATTAAATGCTTTGAAAAAGTCACATAAGTAAATGACATTTGTAAAGTAATGCAACAGCTAAAATATAGCAATTTTGAATTGAATATAATATAAGATAAGATAAGACTTTATTGATCCCACACTGGGGAAATTAAGTTGTAACAGACAGGAAGGAAGGAAGCAAAAAACGGGCACAGAAGGGTCAAGATAAAAAAAAAAGGATGCAGGATACAGAATAGAAAAACTACTATGTATATGTACTTTAAGTACAGATTGTAAAAATACTAAATACCATAAAAATCCTCCTGCCCATAAAAGTACTATTGCAATATTCCTTCACTCTGCAGCCCAACTCTGTGAAGCATTTATTTATTTAGGCTCTAATCTGAGGTGCCATTAATTGGTGATTTCTGAGGCTGGTAGCTGTAATGAACTGATCCTCTGCAGCAGAGGGAACTGTTGGTCTTCTTTTCCTGTGGTGCTCTTCATGAGAGCCACTTTCATCATTGTGTTTGACGGTTTTTGCGACTGCGTTTGAAGATACATTCAAAGGTCTTGAATTTTCCAGAGTGGCTTTTTTGAAGAATCTAAATTACAGTAACAGTAACATATTTTGCTTTTTACGACACAATTCCAGGTGTGTTATTTCATGTCGTCAGTATTTTAATATACAACGTGGAAAATGACCTTTGACTGTCACTCTATAATGGAGACACACACAAGAGAAAACAGTGCAGGTAAAATGTGAGAGGGTTTAAAAATTCCAGCTAACTGTGTTATGACCTGAATTTAAGACGAAAAGTTATTGATCCACATGGAAAATGAAGTCAATGCAGCAGCAGCAGAGTCAGTCCAGTGAGGATAAAGAATATTACAACACAAGCACACAAATAAAATATATCAAATCAGACATAAATGCACTTATGGAGTTATGTGGTCTGATAAATCCACGCTGGTTCCACTTTAAACTGATAACACACACAGCATTGGCAGGAAAACTGGAAATAATGATAATAATTTGATTTATACAGCAGTTTTCAAGCTTAAACTCAAAATGATTTCCAGATTAAAGGAAAAAAAAGAATCCCATACAAATACAAACATTAAAAACACGAGGACACATAAGCAGCACTGAGCCGCTGAGCAAAATAAAAGAATGAAGTCCATGTGTAGAGAAGTAAAATGTGGGTAAAACAAAATGAGCTATAAACTGGCGAACTTTAAGTAAAGGGAAGTAATCACATATATTAAAAAAAAGATGATCTAATATTAGGCAGATAAATACTGATTTCATATAAAACAGGTGGAAATGTAAAAAATGTGTAAGTGCATGTAAAAATAATTAAACAGTGATAATAAAACAAGCACAATGTAAATGTATAATGATGACAAAGTTAAGATATAACGCCATAAAATAGTCGCCTAAGGAGGAAATATGAAAGTGACAATGGAGAAGGAGAACATTGTTAATTGTGATTCATCTTCTAAAAGGAGTCTGCTGATGGTCACCCTCTGTGATCAGCTGGTTTTAGGAGCCTGGCTGAGCTCTGAGGGGTTAAAGGTGCTTTAATATAATCTGGAGCCAGACCTTGGATGGCCTTGTGGGTCATTAATAACATTTTAAAATGTATTCAGAGTTTAAAGGGCAACGATGACGATGCTAAACTTCTGTATCATGTGTCTCATCCTGGTTTCTTATCTGGTAAAAACAAGTTTGTGAGATATTTCTGATATGCTGCTGAAAGGATAAATAACTAACAGAAGTTACCCAAAGGTTCTTTGCTACAGACTAAACGTTGGCTGTAAATGAGACCAAAGATCAAAATCTCTGTTAATTTGCTCTTAAACTGTAGGAAGCTAGCTCCCATCCAGCCTTTGACACTCAGTGAACAGGAGTTATTGATGGTTATTAATGGTATTGAGTAAAGTGAGAGCTTTATGCTGATGAGCACAGATCAGCTGTGAGAACTACTGACCTCCTTCACTTTGTTACTGTAGGATTACAAGCATGTCACTATGATATCAGCAGATCGATCATTTAGAATATTGTGCTGTTAAAAGATGAAACGGGACATGTTTGCGACATTTCATTTAGGCTTTTATTGCTGTGTGAGGACCGGTTTGATGCATATGTTCAAAGGTGTATTTTTCTGGGTGAGTCCTGATGTTTTTGAGAGCACAGCCAACAGATAGACTCCTTTATCTGTGCAGTAGAGGCCAGAAATCTCCAGGACGGCTCACTTTGCTTTCTCCAGCTGCTCATGCGGACGTTTGGTCAGTAGAGGGCGACAAAGTCCTGCAATTAAAAAAAATCTCCAGGCCTCTTCAGTTTGACTGCTGAACCAAAGAAACGGTGTTTTCTTTTTATTTTCTACATATTCATATTGTAAATACCGTTTTTTTTTATTATAACATGAATAGTAGTGAATTTAGATTGTATTGTTGACATAAGAAGCAGTTACATTGATGCACATGTATTGTTCAAAGACATGTCCCACAGAATTATTTGTTAAAAATATGAGAAATACAAAAGAAAATGTTTTTTTCCTCCCATATTTCTCTGAAACTGATGGATAAACAATGATCATATTTGTATTTTCACAGCCTACAAAATAGGGATTGCTTGTTGTGTGTTACACTGGGACCCTCTTCTTGGAAGGTGTTGTTCAGCCATCCTGTTTCTAAGAGACGGAGGGCTTCATCCATTTGGACTCATTTAGAAACACAGAAATGCCAACAGTCATTACATAAACAATGACTCTGCTGTTGTCTGATTTTGCTCTAACCCTTAAATTAACTGTTGATTTACTTGATGTGACTGTTTTGGTTCCTAAAGGAAAATGTTGATCCGTGAACCTCGCTGACCTGCTGCAGCCCGGGAAGATGACTTTGGGATAAATACACAAAGTATATTGAAATTGTGCTTTATACAGAATGGGGCCATTAACAAGAGAAGAAAAGACATTCAGGGACAGATTGTATGTGTTTAACTCCAGCTCGTATCTGCAGGGGAAAACAGAGAAAAGCAAACGCTCTGCCGTCCAATCCGCAGCATTCCCCATCTTCACACTCTATTGATTTCATGTCAATCCAAATATTCTGTGAGAAAGTTATGTTAAATGACCCGTTTTTCCATCAAGGGCAAGTGGCTCATTCTTGACAAATGTTCTTGACAAATATTTTCTTCTTCTGAACTGTGCTGTTCGTTTGGGTTTTAAGTCTCAACATTTAAATGATCCGTTCTCTGTTGGTCAACATCCACTGATGGAGTATAGAGTCTCCTATGGCAGCAACTAATTATGATTTTCATTATCAATTAATCTGGAGGGTTTTTCTAAGTGTTTGGTTTAGAAAATGTCCAAAAACAGTGAAAATCAGTTTCTCAGAGCTCAGTGATGCCACATATAATCAGTTTACAATGATATAAAACAGAAAAGCAGTAAATTCTCACATTTGAGAAACTGGAAACAGCAAATGTGACAATTTTTCTTTATAATTAACTTCTAAGTCAAATGTTTCTGTCTCCTTTGTTCTCCAATCTTTTTTTTTTTTTAATTAAATATCAAAAAAACAGAAGCACAAGTAATTCCAGCTCATAATACCATAATATTAAATCTTTAACTTCGTGTTCAGTGGACGCTGTATAAATGTGGCACACAGTGAAGCTTTCACTGGCTGTCACATCAAGTGTTGTAAAATACGACGTGATGCAGCACCGATCCTGTGTATGCCACAACTTAATTGGCACAATATGGGCGAATGTTTACAGTTAACCACCAGCACCGTCACAACTACAGTTAAGCAGCTGGTGGTATTGAGGAGTCATTTAAGAGTCCCTGGAGGAGCCGTCACGGTCGGCTGAGCAGCACATCTTACCAGCTTCTGAGGGCAGAGAGTGGAGGTCAGCCCCACGCATGATGCAAAGAGACACTAATGCAATGGTGCATTACAAATGAAAAGTTGGCATGAATTATTGATGTCACCATGCGATGTCCACAGACTTCAATTCTTTGAGTTGTATCAGCTGTTAGCTCTGATTGGCTGCCGGCTCGCCGCAGCGATAAGTGACAGATGCCCGAACACAGATGCATTCACTTCCTTTATTCATAAGATGGGAATATTTTTTACATCTTATGCACAGCAGATACAAAGACAAACATGTTCTAAACCACAAACTAAATTCCTCCATCTCTCTAATCCTGCTCCCCATTTCAAAACGGCCCCCCCCCCCCCAAAAAGCAACCCTTTACGTTTGTAGTCCAGTTTCACATTCTGACAGATCGTTTTACAGCAATCTCATTTGAGCAGAATGGCACACGCCACGTCCAGAATCGCATTTTTTTGACAGATACCCACTTCCCCTTTAAACAAATTGCACTTTTTTCCTCTTTAAAACTACGTCAACAGGATTATAGGATCAAAAAGTAACACCAAAAACACAAGAGACGACTAAACATCCAACTTATACAGGTTCATTATTTAGTTGCACAAAAATGCATAAATATACATTACGCAAAAAGTACAAAAATATTTGTACTTTCCTTTGCTCAAATAATGACAGACATTGATATGATCATAGGGACTGGGGTTGTCATAGAACGTAGGGATGCATTCACAAGGTCCATGCGAGATAAGCCATTTACATAACAGCCTAGCTTTCACAGAGGTAAGACCAAGGTTCTACAGGAAAACAAAACATTTCGCTGTCTAGGCCAAGGTAAAGAGGCAACACAAACACTAAGAAAATTAGGATACACAGAAGTCTGCGTTCTAAATTCATGCCAAAAAGACTAACATGCAATGACTCTTAACGCTTCTAAACCTCCCAGGAGCAGCGGTAACCCATGGAAGGACTAGCTTAACAACGGTAACTTCAATTTGTAAATTTTCCTCAGCAATTACGATCCACGGAGTTTGACTAGGCTTTGCATGAGGGGTTTTTTTTGTTTTTTGTTTTTTTTTGAAGTGCTACGATGGTACCGCAATAGTTGCCAAGGATAAGCTCAGATTGTCGACAGCAAGATGGTTTCAACTCACACTCCCCCCAGAGACAATCGGGAGGAGATATAAATACTGTTTGTTTATAGTAATGCACATTTGTCCATTAAATAAACCTGAATAAAATAATGAAGAGCTTGGCAAACCTCACTTCAGCTGGACAAAGGTGTGGTTTCCAGAGGCCTGGAGAAGACAGGGAGAACAGGAGTTAGTCCGAACACGCCGGTAAAGCCTTCACTTAAAAAAAAAACAAACAAAACACTTGGAAAAAAAGGTTTTATTCTATTGTCTTCTGTCAAAGAAATCCACGGAAAACCCAAAAACAATGTGTTAGCCTGTCCCACAATACCTCTCCTGAACCTATTTGTTCCTACTGAAGATAAAAAAGGCTACAAATAGTAAAGTAAATTTTAAGCTGTGGATGAATACACATTTGGTCGTATTCATGGCAGCAGGATGGTGACTGCGGACTAAAAAAACTACAGCTCCCAGCTTCATTATATTGAAGGAAAATATCACTGAATGCTATACTGTGACTCTGATGTGTTTCCACTAACTTTTGAACAACAATGGAAGTCCATATCACAGTGACGAAGACGCTGCACGAGACAATGAACTGATCGTACTGTTTATTCATTTGTCATTTGTTCGTGACGGGTTCCGTCCGTTTCGAGTACTAAAGTTTACTTTGCACCAGTCCCACACACACCATCCCGCTGCTGTAAATACACACCTGAGCACCAAATTAATATCCATACACATCTCCAACAAATGCACAATTACAGTGACCAGCTGTTTTAAGGATCAATTTAATATTAAAAAAAAATAAGAGTATGTACTGTATTCATGGCCCATTTTCAAAGATTTATGTGTTTGATTCCAAGAAAGTTGGGACGCTGTGTAAAACAAGAAATGTGTTTATCCTTTTTGACATAAACTCAATTGAAAACAGAACAAAGACAATATATTTCATGTTTGACCTCATCAGCTACATTGATTTTTGTAAATATCTGCTTTTTCTGAATTGGATGCAGCAACATGTTTCAAACACATTGGGACAGGAGCAGCTAAAGACTGGGAAAGATGTGGAATTCTCCAAAAACGCCTGTTTGGATCATTCCACAGGTAAACAGGTTGATTGGTAACAGGTGATAGCATCATGATTGGGTGTGAAAGGGGCATCCTGGAAAGGCTCAGTCGTTCGCGACACTTCGTAAAACATAGTTTGTTTGCAATTGGCTGAATTCTGGTTTTATTCATGTTTTACAGCGTCCCATATTTTTGGAATCAGGGTTGTAGGAACAAATGGATTTGAGTGCCACAGACAGGTTGTGGAAGTTGGAAAGTACTGTGAGACGGACTAACACACTGTTGGTTTGGATCTTTTCACGGGATTTGTCCACAGGAAGATTATATAGAATCTCACCAGCCGTATATTTTAACACCAAATCAGTTTTTGGGTATTTTCATTTATGCTGACACATTCTGCAGTTTCCAGTCAAACACTGTGTTAGTGTCATTATGCAGGTTTCAGTTTGAGGACAGTGGGTGGGGGTTGGCAAATCTAAAAACACTGTTGGACCAAAGGTTACTCACTAAATATCTAACAAAACTGCCGGGACTTCCATCCAGGCTGGGAAGTCTCAGAGGGAGTAGGGTACCAGCGCATCTAAAGAAACACAAACATAGTCATGTACACCAGACCAAAAGCAGGCGTCAGTCCTTCAACCCCCAATCCTGCAGATTTCTTCAACTGACACACTTTGAAATTTACTCGACAAACAGGTTTAGGAGGACTGTCCCTTTAAGCCCTGGTCAGTGAAGCCATGGGAATGTGGGTCACGTAACTGCTCATTGAGGACAATAGTCCTCGAGTAATTATCAGGCATGGAAATGTGGAGAGCTGAACCTCACTGAGTTAAACATTTCCACGGGGTGAGGGCTGGTGTGCCTCCACGGTTTCCACACCTGTGACTAAAACCCGTGGCGTTTCTGGCTGTGTCATACACTCAAACCGACAAGGCCGAGAGTCAGTGGGATGAGAACTCCGGGCATTTTAGGGATCAATCATCAGATTGCCATTAAAAAGGCTTTTCCCCCCTTTGTGTGGCTACACAGTCATCTTATGTTCCAACAGGAACGTGGACAGTAAGTTGGCACCTCCAGAGAAGGCCATCAAGTCTGACAATTTCTCCAAGCAAATACCTCACATTCCTCTGCCTCCTGTGCCCGACAAAATGGCCTGTGTAATAGCTGCCTACTTTGCCGTGTAGCACTCCCCTGTGCTCTTACATTGCAGGAAGAAGTTGGATCACAATGAACTTTAAATGACCCAACAAGAGAAATATTTTCCATTGCTATTGTTACCAAAGGCCCTGCCCACTGCACTAGAGCTGTAGCATTTAGACTGCTGTTAGCTTACAATGTAAACACTTTGCACACCCATTTCTCCCCCGTCTTGTGTATTCAAATTTTCAGGACACGATGGAACTCCTGTTACAAAGCTTTAGAATGAATCTGCAAACCAGATCCAAAACCAATACGTTTTCTAAATTGATTTCACTGACTTAATGTTAAAGATTGCTATCACTGTAAGTGCAGCTGTGGTTTTCAAAGTCTTAGTTTGGATTAAACTCCATCTTATGGTGCAAATTTGTATTTTTCTAGAATGATTTCTGCTTCTTTAGTTTACGCTGCAGATCAAAACATGGGTATTTTATCAGCGAGAGAAGCTTTTATCCTCCAGTGCGCTAAGACAGGGACACATGGAGCTCCATTAAAAGGAAAGATTTATACCTCCATGTCTGAGACTCATCCACGAGAAGGAAGCCGAGAGACAAAAGCAGCCAGATGACAACCACAGTGAGGGATTTAAGGTAAGTGTACTGTAAGGTTACACTACTTCAAAGAATGTACACATGACTTGCACTGATGTCAGAGCAGGAGTCAAGATATTTTCCATTTCAAAATGACACATCTTTTTATTGCAATATAACTCATGGTTTAACTTCCACTCACCCCCTGTTCCGTAATATTAAGATTGGGCACAAGTTGTGCTGCCAACAACAACTTGAAGACTTGATATCTGTGTTGGCTTCTGCAGATCTTTGTGCTGTTATTGTAATACCTCAGAGGACCACTGGGCTTGATTCAAGAATCTGAACCTCTGCTTTTAACAGTAGCACCATATTATTCAGGTGGCAGTGAGGCATCATCAGGCGTCTCCTTTGGTTAATTTCTAGGATTACACTTTCTCCCCCTCAAGAATCGACTGCTTTGTAGATGCGATGGACAAACTGAGCGAGATGAAACACGTGCACACTGCAACTTTTACACAGATCATGCATTTAATGGCAGCCGTGCATGAAAATCAGCAGCGTACCTGGGTGCAGGCATTCATTTTGTGTATCTATAAAGCTTCCCTGTGTTGTGAGAGCTGAAAATGTACTAAAGGATAGTGTGCTAGAAAAATAGAAGAGAAGAGAAACACACCGGTTGGTCCCTCACCTGGGCGTGGAGGGCTGCAGCAGCGGCAGCGGCCGCCGGGTAAGTGAAGGCTGCGTGAGGGAGGCCTGGGGTCAGCTCCGTGGTGTACAGGGGGTAAGGAGTCCAGGCATCTGGAGATGCTGGGATCAGTGCTGCCCCTGTCAGGTCATCTGGGGAAGTACAGGGTCGGAGGAAACAATAGGCTGACTGACCCACCCTTGAACATGCGAGCATCATGTACCCGTACACAGGCTAAACATTTTAAATCAGAAAGTGTGTCATCAAAACATGCTGCAAACAGAGGATTTGGTTCCGTTTTGTGTCGTCAGAATGTGGCTTTTAGGTTTACTGCTGACCATGGACGAGTCTCACTGTAGTAATAACTCACTAAAATACAAATAAGGCGCAGTCAGACCAGATTTCGCTTCTCATTCATTTCTATGTGAACGAGGTCGGGTCAATTCAGAGCCTCTTTCCCTTCATACAGAGTTCAATCAGATTGGACTTGCAAACTGTAAGACTTCCTGATGTCCACTCAGTTCGAGAGCTGATGAACTGACTGTCAATTAGGATATATTTGTGATGATATTTGGTACAAGAACAGACGTTAATGACAGTAAAATGTTGAATAAAACGCTGTATAATTTCTAACTACTGTTTTTAGCCTACAGTTTATAACCTGTGGGAGCTCGTATGGTAGCTGCTGTCAGGTCGTAGTAACTTGATCTTAATACTAACAGCATAAAGGTTTCCAACTCTCCTCGTTTCCTGTCCCTTCCTGCTTTTGCTACATCACCGGGTGAAATCTGGCCTGAACGCAGCTCAGCCCTGTTGTCAACCATCACCTGTCGAAAACTAATGTATCCAGCAGGTGTTTAGGCAAAGAGAGCAGAGACGCAACTGCTGACTAAACCCTGCGAGAGTGGAATTTCCCAGCTGGACAGAAGCAAAGCGGCTGTCTCAAGAGTCGAGATGACACATGCATGTGGAGGTGAGTTAGTCCTTCATTTGTTAGCTACTGTTTTTAACCCCTGCCCGTCTGTTTTTAATGCCACAATATCCAAAGACAGCTTTAAAAAAAGGGTAACAAGGGCAATCGAGAACTGGCATTGCCAAGGTGAGAGTGGATGAGAGAGCCTAGAGTGGTGCAGCCGTACAACTTACATGGGTCCCGTGCAATGAAGTGTGCTCCTAGAGCAGGGTGGATATTTGTGGGGTTCGGTGTGGCCATCAGCTTACTCTTTGCCATCTTCGTGTTGGCTTTAGCAAACTCTAAGCGCAGGGTCTGGGGACTTTCGGGGTCAAAACGGATACCCTGGGGGGAGAGACGGAGGAGGGGAGGAGGGGGACATAGTATCGTAAGGGAGGTGGGCTGAGTTTGAGGGGGCTGTAGCTCAGTAGTCTCACATGGCCTCCTCTCCTAAAGCCATGCTTCAATACTCAGGATGTATCCTTCAAGCTTCCCTTCAGCTAAACACTGCTCTGCCCTCCTGTGGGATGTTTAAATGCACCCGTTTCCACCTGAACTTGAACTGCTCATAAAAAAGTGACATCTTCAAAAAAAAAAAAAAAAAAAAAAAGACAAAAATGAAAAAAGGTAAGACTGAAGGATACACTCCTGAAATATTTCAACATGCTTGCATCTCTTTTTCCTCATGACAAAATAAGAGCACAGGCGACCGGAGGAGGAGGTTCACCCCGTCGGCCAGGCCAGGAGGAGAGGGAGACGAGGAAAAGGGCCGATGGCGAGACTTTGAGTTTAAATCCTCTCAGGTGGTTTAACCCTGCTTGTGTTCTTGTGCCCTAAGCGTTGTGCCCACATGCAGGTGAGTAGTATTTTGGTGTATGTGTGTGTCTGTGTGTGTGACTGCTGGTGTGTCTAAGAGGTGATGCTCATAAGGAAGGCTAGCTATGAGAGAGAAGTGTTAGACACTGCCAATGTGGGCTACTGGGTGACAAAATAAGAGGTTACACTACTGAAGATGTGTCCAAATAACACTACAACATGTGGCTATAGAACAAGTATTACAGTAAAGCAGTGATATGCAAAATAAGGAAAGCTATACCAGACTAAGAAGGGATGTGTATCAAGGTCAAAGTAAACTACCGTAAGGCTACGGGATTCTGGCCTCTTTCCAAAAATGGCCCTGCCATTGAATTATAAAAGACAAAATGGATTGGCTTTGAGAAATTTAATGGGAAAGAAGAATCTTTCAAACTCCCAATTACTCTTTTTTTTCCAGGTTTAAGCAAAGGTTAGAACAAATCTAAGAAATACAAAACACATTTAATAAAAAGAGATTAAAAGAAAGGGAGGAATCAAACAGCAAACGACTCAAAGAGAGGAAAAAAAAAATCAATAATAAAAATAAAAAAAAAAAACAAGGCAATGCTTACATTTAGTGCATTTTTTGCAGCTTCTGCTCCAGACCGACTGTCAAAGGTTACAAACCCGACAGGCTGGAAGGTAAAAAGGGAAAAAAGATGCTGTGACAACCGACCCCCAACGGCATCTTAGCAACAACAGCCTGCATGTCTGTCAAATATCACATTATTTGTCTTAATATTACAAAAGTCATGCTGTGGTAGAAAAAAACATGCCATTCAAATCACCAAGAACAGAGGATAATTTATCATTTTTTAAGAGTCTTTAGCCAAAGTTGGATTACAAAGACAGCCAACACTGCCTGGCCACTTGTTTAGTATTTCAGTGTAGCATTAAAGCAGTTCCTTCCACTGATGGAAGCCATCTCACCTGTTTTGATGTTAACTTAATCAGTGACCCTTCATAACCCTGCAGGGAAGAAAGATAGCCAATTATCCACCCAGGAGTCACATGCAGGAAGTCAGGCATGAACACTTCTCGCCATATCAGGAGGAACCTGCTTGTGTGCGCCTTCACTCTGAGCTGGAGAGCAGGCCATCGCGGGTCCTGCTCTTACAGTACTTATATTTGTCAGGGTAAAAATAAGACAAAACATGCATATATACAACAAATGCAGCTTTCAGTGAAGATAAAAAACAGTTATCCTCGAAGATGAAAATAAGAAAATGAAGCCATAGTTAGTTTAAAGGGAAGCACATATTATCAGATCTGCATGTGAGGGTTTAAACACGGATTAAACACGACTTTCCAATAAGGCCACTGGTTGTAAACCAAGTTAAAAACAGCACAAGGGTTGGTTAAAGCATGAGCAAATTCCTCTGAAATGAAAGGGGAATTTTGCCTGACCAGACTATTGATAAATGGGATCTCTCCTGATCCTGATTTACAACCACGGAAAATTAAACAACTTTCACTGGCTGTGATAAATCCATAGCAACAATCCAAACCAGATTTATCCTCAGTAATTCAGAGCTGAAAACTGAGACTGAGTATGTTAATATTAAGAGGTTTCTCATGAAAAATCCTGGTAGAGGAAAAAAAAAGGTTTTAATTTGAATCAAGTCTGAATGTAAACCTTGAATGAAATCAGATTTGACCCCATTTCCACAACACTGTGCAGTGTTTGCCTACTGCACAAGCTCAAGGCAAAAAGTGTAACAATGCCTTATGAAAACAAAGCATTTCGGTGGTTTCACAATCTCCGTAACGTTACGGGAGGAAATAAAAATTTCCCTACACGGTGGGCGAGCTGGGTCACGGAGAGGGTTGGTTGGCCAATCGCGAGGGCTACTCATTTACACATTCCACAAGATCATCCATGTGCGAGGGATACCACTTCCAATTTGGTTAGTTAGGACACGGGTGGGAGGGGTGTTTATGGAACTGGAGTCCAGTCAAAAAACAGAGCGATGGACAAACAATGATGTGGCCTCATTTCCATATATGCAAATATCTGGACTTCCATTAACGGGAGGATTGTTTGATCCAACTACCAAAAAATGAGCACTGAAACTTCCTGCGTGAGCTGAAGCATCAAACGCTTCAAGCAGGAATATTACTGATAGATTAGCTGCACACTTCATTACAGTTCAGTACGTTAATATCATGTTTAAAGGTCGTCCTGTGTGCAGATAATTCTTCTCCAAACGCTTTCCACGACTCTTTTCCAGCACCTGGCAGCTACATTTGCTTCACTTCTAAGACGGGTGAAAGGTCAAATATGTCCTATTTACATACCCCAAATCACAAAATTTGCCTCACAATTGTACAACATGCAGAATCCTCTTCTCTTAGAAATAGGTTGTAACTTACTTTAAAAGGTCTGAAGAGAAGGTAAAGTTCCCGCGGTTTGATGTCGACTGGTAGGCCACTGACAAACAGTGTTCGTACCTGCAAACAAAAAGCATTTGGTCAGCTGGAAGTGAGTAATATTAAGTGTCATTTCATTTTGCATCTCGTCTTAATTCTCCACGAATGGCAGCATGTGGAAAAAGAACTGAGAGCTTCACAAAAAAAAAAAAAAAAAAAAAATCTATAACTGCTTGGCCATGGTCCCAACATCTCTCATTCCTCCTTAATAACCAACACACTTATGAATTTAAGGGAGCTTCCACAAAACTGTTCGTGCAGGATACGTTCACAATACCAAGTCCTGGAATAAGAGAAAGGGAATAAACAAAAAACAGGTTTTATTCCTGAAAGTTTAAAATAAAGTGTCAAAAAAAACAAGATACCACACCTTGAATTAGATGTCTGAATTGAGTTATGAGTCGACTGTCTCATTTACTCGGATGTTGCCAAACTTTCTGTCGACTGATGAAGCCCAAAAACTGGTCACGCATTAAAGTTGTTCAAAACTACAAGTGTTGCTGGAGATTTGACCCTTTAAGCCATTTGTTTCCTTCATTTTACCCCTCAAACCAGGATGGTGCACAGCTCTCGCCACCCCTCACCAGTTTGCATGTTTACAGGTTATGAGCAGTTCAATGAAGGAGCAATTACTCCCTCCAAGGTCGTTTTGTTTGAAGTTAGAAGCCTGAAAAGAGGTAAAATTATCCTGTAGGTAATGAAGCAAAGATCTGATGAAAGTCTGTAAAATAAACTGAATTTTGCAGAGCAGAAATGTTTTTTTGGCCCTCCGTTTTATCAAGTGCCCCCTTGGCCGGGTCCTGACCCAGACAAGACCCGAGCAGATGACCACCTGATGAAACTGACTTCAAATAATCCCTCAGGATTTAACATTTGTCTCATTATCAGATCTCCCATGAATGTCTACAAGCAGTAAATTCACTACATCCTGTCCTTCCTCCAGCATGTTACAAGCTAAATGTGAACATAAGATGGTCTTCATCCCGCTGGGGACCCCTGGACTTGCCCTGATCAGTGGACTTACAGATCAGCGTGGCCGGGGAAATAAAGTGTGCAGTGCGAGGCCCATTAGTTCCCATCTAGTGTGGAGGCCCTCAGTACAATGGGGCTGCCAGACGAACAGCAGTGGACAACAGCGCACAGCGTGACACCATTTCCTTCCTCTGACCCGAGGCCCCAACCCTGCCGGCCCGCCGGCATTTTTCAGGTGCTGCACAGCAGCAATCCTCATCCCTTTACAAGTCAGCACATACAGATATTCTATGCCGGCTCAGCTGGACACAAACTCAATGGAGATGTTTTAATCTGTCCACCGGCTTCTCGGTGACTGAGCGGCTCCACGACTGCCAGTGTGGTGAAGTCCAGCCACGATGTATTGGCTTTAATAAAATACACTTGAAATATTTAGCTGGATTTGTAGAAAAAAAAATATTAATGACTAAGAAGACACTGTATCATTTAACAAGTCTCTAAACAGACTTTTCTGCTTCTAAAGACGTTTCTGTCCTGTTTGCTTAATCTTTGCCCTTAATTACAAGGAGAAGAAAATACAAGAGCAAATTAGGCTGAGAGAAGTCAAGTGGCCTCGTACGGCTTTGTTGAAAGATAATGGGAACAAAGGAGGACCAACAAAAGGCCCAGCGCTCCCCTCAGTGTCTCTCCATAAGGAGCCATTAAGGAGGAAATACAGCGGGCCACACAGAGCCGAAGGGTGGCAGCTCTGACAAGTCCACACGGACCATTGGAGGGAATTCAATTCATTTAAATATGATTATTAGTATTACATTTTTAAAAATCTAAATATTTAGACCCACAAATCGCAAACGAGGATATCATGTGACAGGCATTTATTTCAGGTTTCAGCTCAAACTCCTCACAAATCAAAAGTGGGGACGCTGAGATTAATAGATGCGTTTTGTTTGTTTGGCACCTGAATGCAAACAAACGCAGCTGAAGTCACGACAATGAACTGTGGATGCTGAGAAAAAAATAAATAAATAAAAATCAGTGACTCTTACACATTTAAGAGACGCACAAGGTATTTAATTTATAGGATATTTTTCCTTTTTCAGTCCATTTAAAGCGTGTTTTTTTAAAATAGATTGCTGGTTTTCAAACTACACTGAAAGGTAACATAAAGCCTCAAGTAATGACTTTTTCAGGAGGCTACAGTCACAAACATGAAGTGGAGACGCTGAGGTTTGAGAATAAAATATAAAAGAGCCTCTTGCTTGCTTCATTTTAGTGGTTATGAGCGGTAATTATTCCACACCTGCTGACACACATTTAAAAAAAATGAGACCACACCGCAAGTAAACGCATGTTGAATTAACATTTTGGAGGATTTTCCTGAACTGTTAATGTCTCCTGTGCTTTAAACTGTCCGCTGGAGGTGGCTTAAACTGCGCCTTCATTGCTTCCTTTTAACTGCTTCAGGACTTCAGTGAAGAGCGAAAAAGCCACTGTGAGCTAAAAGCATTTCACCCAACACTCAACACGCACATCAGCTTGGAAAAGTCTGGATTTGTGGCCGGGGCAGTGCTTTATTGCTGTGCCGCTGAACATGGACACGGCCGGGTCAAAATGCGGCGCGGCGGAGAGAGCAAACTTTAGCCAAACTCACCTCCTCCTCGATGGAGACGTTGTTATTCGGCTCTGCGTCAGCTTTGAGACTCATGTCGGCGGTGGCCTGAGCGGCTGCTGCACGGAGTATCAAACCTTTCTTCGTCGAGTGATATTTCCCCCAAGTGCGTCTGAAGCTGCAGTGGAAGTCCTGGTGGCGTTTGAACTTTAGGACAGAAGACGTGCCAAGGTGAGGTCGTGCGGCCGAGGGCGGCGAGGTATCCCAGGATATGTTCGCAGCAGGAGGAGTACTGCGAGAGAGAATCATTCATAAAAGGGAGGAAAAGGGAGGAAAAAGAAACACAGACACGCGCAAAAACTAAAGGTGAGAAGGTGGATGTGTGCTCCGTGTGTGAGGGTGAAAGATGGGGGGGAAAGAAGTGCGCGTAAAAACAGAAAGCCTCTGCGCTCACATCAATGCCCTCAGCTGTGGGATCGTGCGGGGGAAGAACAAGTAAACTTTTCTCATTGGAGCGCGTCTCTCTCTCTCCTCCTGTCCGTGAGTGAGCACCCCCGCCTCCCCCCACCACCACCCGCTCTCATCCACCTCCTCCTCCTCCTCCTCCTCCCCCTGCTTTTCAATTAGGTCATCAATTATGTTGGAGTCCACTGTGAGCCGTAATCAAGCTGCAGATCAGGCTCAGCTGTTGCAGGGGGACCCGGCCCCTCCGCCGCTACATCACCGTTTCTATGGGACCCGGACAGCCAATGGTAATTTCTCCCAAAACTCTACAATTTATGCTAGAATCAGACAGGAGAAAAACAAATGTTAGCATTATTATTGCTATTTTATGGTACTGTTGCTGTTGTATTTTTTTTATTTGTCTGTATGTTCGTGTCTGAAGGAAAAAGAAAGAAGTAATCAATAACTTTCCAGTAATATTAGAGCTCCTGCTGTCTCTGTGACACCTTTCCGAGGCTAATGCGTGCCTTTATACTGACAACACGTTTAATTCATCTTTACTTATTTTAATTGATCTTTATTTTATTTAATTTCATCCTAAATAACAAAGATTTTGAAGGCCATTTTAAGGGCAGCCTAAGGCGATTTTATTTATGTGGCATTTATTTATGTGAGGTGTTTGTGCTTTGCATCAAACAACAACGAGGATTTAAGGTTTTACTACTGATGACATGGTTAGAATTTAATGCTGATGTAATGTCCAACTTACTTACATTTGGGCTGAATTATATCCAAGCAAAGAAAAAAAGCTGACAGTTTGTATTTTGCTCGTATGTTTACTAGTTCAATATAATGTACAGCCATTTGATAACTGACAGCTAGTTATTGTGTTGCAGTGACACACACGCACACACAGCTGATGCAAAGAACATATAATTTGTTTGATGTGACTATGATTTGATTTGATTTGCATTTAGTTACTGGATTAATAAATGAATAAGCTGGTAAACCTTATTTAGATATAAAATCACAAAATCACAATAACTGTAAATCAGTGCATTAAATACTACTAATACTACTGCTAATACTAATACTAATAAATCATGTTTAATCATCCTGTGTGTGTTTTGATCATTTGGGCCCAGGCTGAGGTAAGAGCGGCGTGGGTGGAGGATCGGCCTGTGTTGTGTATTGAGGCTCGGCCCTGGACGTGAGCCCAGCATGCAGTGCGTTTCCTCACAACAAGGCAGCTCTCAAAGGCCAGACAGTTTCCTGACTTTGTATAGGAACACAATCAAGCCTGCGGGGCGAGGAGGGGGGCGGCCGAGGGGACGGACGTATTCCCGCTGTACTTCTTCAGTGATTTGATCTAAAAATAGTGACGCTTGTTTCTGTACACATTGAACACAAGTGGTAAATATATACACAGTGCATACCTATGGAGAGCCCAGTGTGAGAGGAGACGCACTAACAAATATGAGGCTTCAGTGACAATGAAAAATAACATCTCAGTGTTTGTGGCCTGTAATTGTATTTCAGTGCAGCAGTAATTTCATAGCTCGCACATTAAAGCATTGAGTGCATGTTGTCAAAATTCTTCACAGTCATTTTTCATGAGGAGTTGTCAAACATTCACTGGTTCCAGCTTCTCAAATGAACAGATTTGCTGCTTTTCTCTGGTTCATATTGTAAACTGCATATCTGAGATTTGGACTGCTGGTCGGACAGAACAAGAGATTTTTACCACAAGATCATTTTATAAAGCAACTAATCGATTAACGGATTAATCCATAACAGAAATAATGTTTAGCTGCAGCCCTGCATGAAATCATTGCGGCTCGTCCTGATTGATTTTCCAAGTTTTACAGTGATACTGACTCTCTGAGCTCCGTGCGATGAAGCTGAAGGCCTCTCGTAAGAGCCGCTGGTGCTTAAGACGTCTGCTCCTCATCGTTTTTACAGATCTGAATTAATTATAATCTGTTCCACCGGCTGAAGTAAAGGTCACACAGGTCATGGCGATGATTATATTGTTGACAACTGGGTTGGACGATGATGGCTGGATCCAGTTTTTGAGCTTGTGTTGCAGCTTTTAGCACATTTTACATATTTTTCTGAGATGATTTATGTATTTTGTTATGTGTTATGTTCTGTTTGTGTGGCGTGTTTCACCTGGCTGACACATTTCCCCTTTGAGACAATAAAGCTGAACAGGAACTCACTAATAAACCAGGACATAAGCAGAGATTTGGCGCAGTGCTGCCTTCAGCCACAGGCTGTATTATACTTTTGAGGATGTTAAGGAACTTCATATATTACGCTCTGTTTATCATTTTAGCAACACTCACTGCCTATGAAATATTGACTATGCTGCTGAGTGTTCATTAACTTATTCAGCACATACAGTTGGTACAGTCTGTGCCATTAGGTTTTCATGTACTTCGTCCACAGATTTAGGACTATTACATCAAAACCTCATCCACTCTTGTTACGATCTACTGAGCAGACTCACAGTTATGCACCTAATATGATCATAAAGCTGCATCTCTCTCTGTTTTTTAGGGATGGGTGATAATTCAGTATTATCGTCATTATTAGTACACCAATCTCATAATGATATAATCTTATTGTGTTATCCACATTTCTTTTGTCCCATTTGGAGCCATTAAAACCTGATAAAATTAGAGTTTTGTACTATCACACAAAGCAATAAATGAGGCTGAAAAACATAGTTAAAATACAGTTTACTTTAAATACTAGTTTGATTATTCAATAGCTGCATATTTGCCATATATTGATATCAGTAAATATTGTTATATATATCGGGATAATGATTTTGACCATTTTTTCGAGCTTAATATTATGAGACTTATCTAAACCTTTAAAGGAAGGCTTGCTTGAAACACAGGCAGATTATTTCCATCATTTGAGAACAAAATTGCGAAGAAACTGACATTTTTGAGTAATCTCTTATTTCTGATGAATGAGATTTATTAAATCAGTCTTTTCAAGCTCTTTCTCTAAACTTGGCAGTCTGAAATATCTTTTTGGATTCCTTTGTTTCGTGTCATGTCGTCTCTACTCCTTCCCTCAACTCTTTAATGCAACTGTCTAACAATGCCAAAAAATAATCAGTGTTGTAACACTGGGAAAGGGTTAAAAAGCAAAAATGAGTCACTGGATCTTTGAACCTTTTATGCCTAAACATGTCACTGCCTTCTTCACTGCTAAAGATAGAGCTGTATAGATGCACTGCTGAACTATGTCTTATTCATACGTCTCTTCAGTTGGATTTAAAGGAATGCTTGACGTCATTTGGAGCTAAATTCACAGACCTCTTCTCTCTCAGTGTTGGCATAGAGCCTTACATAATTCAGACTTTCCTAGCTGAAATTATCAAGAGATGTTTATTTATTTTTTTTTTTTAGACTAAATGGATTGCTTCAGAACGTCGGGGCCTTTTAGGCTGCTGCTTCTTATTAATTGAAGAAACGGGAGAATTGTCTTCTTTCATGGACCTGCGGGGTGGATGTCTTCTGCTCTTACATCACAAGTAATCCCACATGTCTCAAACTTTGCTGCTGCCAGTTTGGAAACACTGGAGATGCACGGTAGATTGTTAGGACTAAATGATGTCAGCGCAGGAAGCTGTCATGTCCACAAAACTGCATGAGAAATATTCTTTTGCAGGCTCTCATTCGACTGAATTATGAGTATAAGATAACAGTCTTTGTTGTTGATCCCCAACATCTTTGACTTATGACCCCATAATGCAAAAAATATCTCTTGTGATCCCTTGTCACAGGTTGCATTTGTGCCTGATCTGAACCAAACAATGATTTCCTCTTCTAAGATTGCTTGGTTTTAATCATTTTAAAGGCTTGAAGAGGTAAAATACTGTAGTTGACATGAAAGTTTAAAAGATAAACATCATTTTGTATAGCAGAATGTTGTTTTTTCTTGTTTCCGTCCCTCATAATTTGCTCACGACCCCTTAGGTTCATCTTGCGAACCCCTGGAGGCGTCCCAACCCCCAGGTTGTACATATATTTTAATGTATGATTCTTCTCTAAAATACCAAATACCATCAAATACCTGCAGTATTTCTCTGCTTAACCAGCGTCCTCTCTAGATTCTCTAGATTCTCTCTTTTGTGATTCCTGAGAGCTGAAACAATTAACAGTAGTATGTGCACACACGCTCTTCATATCTACTTTAATTACTAACAATAAAGTACCTTTGTTTCTTACATTCCTGAGTTTAAATGTTTTATTTTAAAGATAGTCCCACCAAACCGTAAAACTTCTACACTTTACTCTTTAAGTCCTCAAAAAGAAACTGTACCTCCAAAAGTCGGCTACTTATAAAAGAAAACAATCAAAAACTGTTCAAACTAAGATCCCGCCTCTCACTGAGCAGATAGCCAATCATACTTTAGGCCAATCAGATTTCAGGACTGGCTAGTGCCACCCCCCTGGACACGCCCCTGGGTGGGTCTGCCAAACACTGTTAAAACCACATCTCAAATTTAAGTTTGCAAAGGTATAAATATGTTAGACTAAAGTTTGGGGGACACAGAATATTTTACCATTTGATGAAATAGAACAATCATAAAAAAATGATCTAAAAATCACGTGGAAGCTTGAGCAGAGTGTACATGCAGCGTATGATGCTGTCAGACAGACTGGAACAAGATGGTTTTGACAACGTTAAAGCTACTTAAGAAGTAATGAAAGTGGAAAACTGGATTTCAAGGAGTTAAAGGGATTCTTCACGTTACCAAATAAACAATAAATTTCATTGAATTACCCCTCATTGTATCCACCAGATAATCCAAACAGTTCAGGAGCATTAAATCAGACCCCCCCTCCACTCCCCCCCTCTCCTTCTACCCGCAAACACCTGACAGAAACCGAGACTGTATAGCTCAGAGGCTCTGGATAAGCCTCATGTTTTATTTGCGAAAAGCGGCCCCATTGTCCCATAAGTCACCTCGCACAGCACTCTTCTGCTTCACGCCACACTGAGCCTGTCCTACCGCGTTAGCGTCACCCGCTGCTAAAGCACTTAGCTTGTGTTCTCCGTGTCCTCTGTGGTACAGCCAAACATCCATTTGGTGGTTTGAGGAAACTTTGAAGCTTTTTCACCCACACACTGAGCGAGGGACGCGCGGGGCGCATTTGTGACGTTTCGTGATAAGTTTGTCCAATAAATAGCCGTGTTCACGAATACATTAAAGCTAATCAAGGACATGTGTGGCCGTGCTTTTCAGCCCAAACAGCATGATGGGCATGAAATTGGATTTCTAATAGTCAAGGATTTTATTGGAGTTTAAACCAATAATGTCTGAATTGCCCTATTAGCGAGTGATAGCACCGGTTATCCATTTGGTTGCCACTTTTTATCTGATGCCCTTTTTTTTCCTAACACTTGTCAGACATTGTCACACCTGCTGTGAAAGCCAACAAGGACAGAAGGAGGGCGGGGAAGCTCCCATGTCTGCTGGAAATCAATCAGCCATCATATACTGCACAGCTGAAACATGCATCAGACATCCCCCTGTTTTTGGTGCGTTTTATTGGGATTAAGTGTATTTAAATGTAAAGCTGCTATCATTTGTGCCACAGCACTAAGTGAATTTCCACTTCAGCGACAGAGTTGATAAGAACTGCAGAGCGAAGACAGTTGTTCCTGCAGACGACATAAATGACAGTTTAATGCTTTGCTTTCAGGTCGCAGCTGCTGTTTTCCATCAGCTCTTTGTTGTAGATGTAGAAGGAATTTTCAAAGGAGGCACATTTTCAATAGATTGTTAAGAAAATGGATGAAGTAGACAAGTTGTTTCATTAGCTGCTGTTATTACATTACACTAACCAGAGAGATGTTGTTTTATCAATTGTGTGCTATCACTAAATTAACCAACACAGCAACAGCTAGCTGCTTATTGGCTAGTTAAATTTAAAATTGCGTTTTGTGCAACTGGAGGGCCGAAAAAGTCCAAAGTAAACTGACAGGCTTTGTATCACTGTAAATTTGCAATAGCAATTATTTCATACGTATGCATCCTGAAGACACGGAGCAAAGTTAGCATTCATCTACAGGTGTGTTTACAGCCAATAAAAGTCCAATATTCATTCTCCTTTTAGCTCTGTTTTGGTCTCCACCCACTCCTGAAGGGTATGTGGCGCCTGAGCTGCCAAATGATGAAGTTTTTTCACTAGCTAGTCACGAACTTTGTCGTTTGGGTGCTGTTTGATGCCAAGCAGGAAGTGCAGTGTGGTTCATGTGAGAGATGAGACTGAAGCGTACAGCGCCTACGTATATATGCCATAAAACCAAAACAATATGCTAACATGTTGAATCATCATCATCATCGTTTCTCAGCCTTTAAGAATTGGTTAGATAACTTCAGCTCTTTCAATTGTGTCATTTTTGGATGAATTTTAGTTGAGTGTTTCAAATGTCAGTGAAATGTCCAAATATTTTGTGGTTCTGGTTGTCATCTTCTCCGTGTCAATGCACTTATTCACTTGCTTGGCTAGAGTTAGGCTAGAAGAGCGACAGGTCTACCATTCTCATGTCTGTTCGTTAAAGCAACATTATGCAATAACTGATATTTTTTGTGATTTGGTGCGCCTACAGTTTTAGTTGCAATCTGCTTAAACACTGCTGTCGTTAATATGGACAGCTGTGCATTTGTTTTGATTACATTATGAAACACTAGTGAGTGGACAGCTTCCAGGCAGAGTCAGCTAGCTGCAAGGCTGACAGCGCTAACTAGCAGCTACAGTTAGCAGCAGTTAGCGGTTACTTTAGTAATGAGTAATCTGTCCATCAGGAAACTCCATAAATCATTGAGAGCTGAGGCTGAGCAGCCAGAGAACATCACATCTCCATAAAATATAATCCAGTTTCACTGAAATCGTGATGGTGTGTGAGTTAGTGCCGTGAAGCTTTATGCACTTCTTATACGGGATGGTATCCGCCCATACAAGATTCATAGTGCAAGAACAGGCGTTCAGGGAGCAGAGTGGGAATGAAAGAAGCACCACTGTCCCTGTTACAAGTCATTACAACATCAAAATGATTTTGACCCTAACCCTAACCCTAACCCCATGTATAATAATTAATAATGTTCGTTTAAATCTGAAGGTATAGACAGCAGGCGATTAGCTTAGCATAAAGACTGGAAACAGGTAAACACGATTCAAAACCTACATACTAACATTAGCATCACTCTACGTTGTTGGGCAGCACAGAAGTAATAACTTCGTCTAACCGCAAATTCGTTTATACATTCCTGTTTGCACAGATTGAACAGCGAGACGCAACGTGTTAATTAGTGAGTTTTAGAGCTGCTGGCATGTAGATTTGTTTGAACTGTGGAGGCTAACACTCCTGGATTTGATCTTATTCAAGATGTGACGTACACATGGAACATCTGGTCATTCACATCCCACATGAGTCGGCCAGTATTCTGCTTTCTGATCATCTGTGTGCAAAGGAATGTTCAGAAACCTGGATCAGGTACATGCCACAGTATCCTCAGTGTACTGGAGTACTCCAGGTACTGCATCCAGGTGTCTGAAACCTGGACAACTGGTATTCTCTGAAAAAAAACCCGTGATCATAAGCATTATACTAGTGCACATGTAAACACACTCATAGTTGCAGCACATAATTTTTTTATAAAACCATACATTTTTGCTAAACCCTGATTAAAATATCTTATTTAACAATTGTCTGACCTTGCATGATAAACAGCACTTACACTAATCCCACAGACCTTTTTCACGGAAGACATTTTGACATGCAAGGACTAAAAAGCACAGGTAAATAAAAACTTTTATGTGGCTGCAACTAACAACTATTTTAAATTTTAGTCAAATTAAAAATGGATCATTTTGTCTGAAAAGGCTGAAAATACCCCAAAGATACTGAGTTTACGATCATAGAGCAGAAAATCTTCACATTTAAAAGGAACTGGTCAATATTTGGCATTTTTGGTTGAAAACTGATTTAAGACATGAATCGATTATTAATAACATTTGTTGAATAACTTAACTGATTAATCGTTTTAGCTCCATGCTGTAATAATCACTGCTTTCATCTGGGTTTTGCTCACTGGAGTGTATGTTTCCCACTACGACAGGTCAAAATGTATGTAATAGTAATAGGCCTGTGAAAACTACTATTACTATCCCATACAGTAACGGAAGAGTAATTTTCATGAACCAAAACATCATTTGTGTTTTAATACTTGATCTCATTCTCAGCTTTAGGCACCAACCCCCATAATGACCTGACCCTCAATCAGCTGAACTGGGAGTCTTGACCTCTGCACAGCAGCTGGAACAAACCATTTTCTTTGTCTGTCACCTCCTGGTGCAGATGTCCACTGACTATCTGTCACTATGAGAAACACTTCACAGCCTCACTGCAGAGGCCTTTGAATGAGGTTTCTCTCTGACACTGGTTATGTAAACCATCAAATGCATGCAGGCTGTGTTTGTGTTTTGCACATCAGCATTAATCATTCGTAAAGGAAAAAAAGGTCTCGCTACATCAGAACTTCTAGGCTCAAAATGTATTCCGTCAGTCGCCTTCCTAACGTCTCGAACACAGTAACCCCAGTTCATTGCCTCCACCGCTCCTGGATCTCAGGACTGTTATGTTTTCTACAATGACAACAAAGTCGGTGCCAGCAGTGACTGTGTTTATTGTTTCATGCAAAGCACAAAACAAAACCTATGAGCTAAAAAATGTTCCGAAACATTTGCCAGATCGAGGGACTACTGTGAGATTGTGTGTTTCATATTGTTTGCAACTCAGATGTAAAAACAAATCTTTTTTTCTTACTGGCAGTCTGTCTGTGTCTCTGTCTTTCTCACACGCTTCTTTTTTTTTTTTTAGATCTTGGAGAAACTACAAGACGGAGATGATCTTGTTCTTGATTTTCTAACTTGTTGAAACAGACTTAAATCGAAGTATTTCCTATTGCACTGAAACACTCCCACTCTGAGCATTCCTAGCAAGAGGAAATGGTGAAGAAACAACCCACTGGGACCTTTTCAATGGTCATTTTCTCATGAAGTGAGACTAGCAGATAAAAAAGAAACTCCACTGAGATTCCTCTCAACATGGGAAAAACATGAAAAAAACCTTTTTCTGAATCACATCCCTAAAGCACAGAGCATGCAAGAAGAAACAAGTCATTAATTAAAGACATTTCAAGTGGCTACAAACTAAATGAACACAAAAAACAGCTGATTTTTTCATAGAGGTGACGTATATGAAACACTAAATAACTGTGAACTTGGTGAAAAATAAACACTTTCACAACATCCCCCTCAGCAGTAAGGTCCTCACTTCCTGTTTGTGTATGGAATATGGGACGCAGAGGGTTACGCTATTTAAACCAAAGGGCAGCAGATTCCCAGCTAGCAGAGGCTGGTGGGATCTGAAAGGCTGCTGCCAGCTTCTCAAGGGGACGTAAAGTGGGTGGGAAAAGCAGGAAAAGAAGGAAAACAAGATAATCATGCAAAGGAGAATGGAAAAAAGGATAATTAGCCAGAGGAGGGGGTTGGTGCTTGGACATGGAACTGTGAGGCAGAAGACACGACATGATATCAGATCTTTGGAAGAAGTTCCAGCTCTATAGAGCAACATGTCCACAGCGTATCTGCAGGGGTCTGACACAGTGATCAACAGGTTTTATCCACTCAGAGTCTGAACTGAGTATCTTTAAAAGCAGTCTGTAACTAAACTGGACTATTGGGCAACACAGGGCAGTGTTGTTATTATTTTGCATGGTGATGCCTCTCTGTCTTAATTATCTGGCTTTGAGAATATATGTTTGTGCTTGAGTTCTGTGGATGTTGCTGCAATTTTGCTGTTGCCAAGAACAGGAAATAAAAATCAGAAATGACCAAATTCCTCCTTGATAAAAGGCCATTTAAAGAACTAGTTTAACCTCTTTGCTTTCTTTCCAACAGATGAAAAGATTTATGACTATCTCTGCCTCTAGTAGCGCTATAGAGCAGTCTTTAAGAGAGAGGGTCCACATTTTGTTTGTGTCATGAACACACACAGTCTTTAAAAAAGCTGTCTTTGAAAAGCTGTCTTTGAAAATGAGGAAAGAAATTAAGAAATTTAAAAGCTGTTTGTTAGACCTTAAAGAGGGTGGGTGAGTACCACTAAATCTAAACACAACCTTTGTTTGTGTATGAGAAGACTTCACATGGCACCTTTCAGCATTGAGCTGGAGTCAGGATGTGGTTAGCCTAGCTTAGCATAACGACTACAAACAGCCAACTTGGCTCTGTTCAAGCAAAATCAAACACCTTTAAAGCTCATTAAAATGCAAACACAAAGATACAATTTGTTTTTTAGGGGGTTACATGGTGGTTCTGGCAACCTGTATGATTAAACAACTGATATATACAACATGTTAACTGAGGTGCTTCAGAGGTGCACAGAGCCAAGCTAACGGTTTCCTCCTGCGTCCAGCCTTTATGCGAAGCTATGCTAACCTCATCCTGACTGCTGCTCCCTACTTAACATGCAGACCTACAATAAATATGGTGATCATCTCATCTGACTCCCAGAGGGAAAGCCAAGTGTATTTTCTATAAAGACTGCATCTCTAAAAACATTAAAGAAGGACTAAAGAAACTAGAACGTATTCCACTGAGGCTGAAATGTCACTGTAGGCGATTGTGGAAGTGATTTCTTTCATTCCAGTAAGTGCAATGAGAAAATAGTGACATTTTTCAGTAATGGTCATGTGATCCTTAAAAAAAATTATTGGATCTGCACCAAAAACTACAGATCACTTGTTTCTTGACATGTTGCCAAAACTGTACTGAAACCAGTAAACAAGTTTTTTCAGATATTCTGCCAAATAAGAAACTGATAAACAAAACCAAGCCTCCTTGGTGGAGATAAGTGAACGAAAAAAAAAAAAAAACATGTGAAAAGCAGACGTGTGTGCTGAAACCTGCAGACTGAGGAAAGACATGTTTAACTGAACCACTTTGAGGCTTCCTCAATCCAAAATGCCTCATCTGTAAATAAAGCGGGCTCCCTCGATAGATCTGAAATCTCTCCAGAGACCCAAAGAAAACCGTCTGACTTCTCTCGCTGGACGCTTCAATGTGAACGCTCTCTCTTATGTTTGCATGTAAAACCCATTATGAGGCTGGTGCGTAGTTGCCTGTAGATATTCAAGCAGGGCACAGATTTCAAAGACAGGAAGGCCTTTTGATAAGAATCAGAGCCACCATGCCTGCGACGCCCTCCGCCCGCGGGCACAGAACAGACCATCCTCTCCACTCTGTTTAAATGATGTTTGGACACTTTCTGCTCAGCTGTGCTGGTTGTGTTGTGTTTTTGGGCAGCGTCCCTGGAATGCAAACTACCCGCTCATAAACATAGATGACTGCATAACGAACGTGTGATGTTGTGAAGCCTAATGAAATGCAGTTTCACGTGTAAAAACATCACATGATGAATTAAGCGAATTGAATTCTTCACAATTTGGATTCAACTCAACGATAACAGTCGTTGCTGCTGGATATTATTTCTCATGGGGAATTCTCTCAATGAACCGTGGTCACTTCCACTTATTAGATTAGCGGCGTGTGTGTGTTTGTGTTGGTTTTATCATCACAAACGTTGTGTTTGAGGTCTTCACTTCGACCCAGATGTGTGTTTATTATGTTTGTGTGAGGATAATGTGTCTCATGCTTAAGGCTGAAGCCACCGCACTGAACTAGTTTGTCTTTTCTCAGCATACTTTTCTTTTCTGTTCTTCATCTGCGTTGGACGAATTCACACCACATGTTTTGCATATTTCTGCAGACACCTCACAGTGATTAAAACCAAACAAACCGACCTCAAAGTCCAATTTCCTGCAACTGTCTGCGGACATAAAAACAAGTGAAGACTGGAAGATCCACAAAGTGAGCGTCTAAATCCTGAGCTCATAAATGGTAATTGCAGATTATTGTGAAATGCAAATGTGCTCCAGGATGTAGATTACCACTTTGCAGCACAACTACATCATTCTTAAATTTTCCTATACAGAGATTTCATGTAGACAGACTGTAAGAGGCTTTCAGCACTGTGATGACAGCCCAACCTGCTTCTGTCTGCCACCAGTGCCAGCTGAGAGCTGCAGCGTGCTATTTCTGTGGCGTGAGGCATGAGGCAACAGTGGAGATGATATTAAAGTTTCATTCAGTACCATTGTGGACTTTAACCTGTGATGTGATGCTTTACATCCAGCAAAAAAGTGAGAAACATGACAAATAGAGCGTGATGCTCCACATGTGTGTGGAGGTGGAACAAGATATTCTTCAAATTCCACTCAAATGTCGGCTGAAAACAGAGAAAATCAGATGCACATTTTGTTCTCAAACTTCACTTAATATTAACCTGTAGCTCCATCGAACATTATTACAGACTTAAAAAACAGATGTTTCTTTTTTTGGTGATGCTAGCGATGTCGTACGTGCATGCGCATCACCAAAGTGAGGTAGTTCGGATTACCGGAACGTGTAAAAGAGCTGAATGTGATGAAACCAGGTGTTTATAATGAGACGTCGAGACATTTTCCAGCCGTGTTTGTGGTGACAAAACCAGGTATTTCAAGGAAAAACACCATCTTCTCCTGACCCTCATGAAGTGTTTTTTGCATCTAAACCTAACCAGCTCTTATTAACAGCACCGTCACAGCATAAAACTGAAGCATAAAGTTTGAACATATTTGTGGTTTGCAGTGATGTACAATGCCAACATTTCTTCTGGCGACTGGGTTGTGTGGCTCTATGGAGTCAGTGTCTTTGGGTCAGTCGATCGCTCCCCCACTTTCACAGACTGGAATAAGTCAATAACCATAAAATGGTTTGCATTAACTTTTTTAGACATTCATGGTGCCCAGATGATGAATCCCACTGACTCTGTTGACGCCCTGACTTCTCCTTTAACACCAACATGAGGTTAATGTTTGTCTTTCAGGGTGAAATATCTTGACAACCACTGGATGGACTGCCATGAACTCTGTTACAGACATCAGAAGTTTCCCTTCAGCATTAATTATAATGGCTCTGGTGATGCCTTAACTTTTCTTGTTAAGCTCCATCATCGCGTAGGAATTTCAACGTGTCCAGTAATCCAACGACTTCAAAACATTCCCATCAGCCTCAGCCGTACTTTATGTTTAGTGCTAATTAGGAAACATTAGCATGCTAACCAGCTAAACTAAGATGACGAACATGTTGGCAAGTACAAGTACATTACATAATGATAACCAGATATAATACAGAGAAAAACTGGACCTTTGTTGGGGAAATCACAGCATTTGATCCAAAGCCCTGCAACCACTCCACGGCGTCTTAAACACGGCCTTTTTGCACCGTTTACATCTCCCTCTTATAGCTTAAGTTAAGCTCGTCCTGCAGTGCAGCCTTCATTGCAGCACGACCTCAGTAAGTGTTGGTATGTAAATCTCACAGAGCATCAATCACTAGACTCCAATCCAAACACATGTTAAGAGCACATTGTTCCCTCTCTGCTCCGCAGATCCGAGGCATGGCTCTCATCTAATGGACAATAACAAGGCAGTTAATAACAGCAGGACATAGTTCAGTCCCACTCAGAGACACTAAATCAATCAGTTCCAAATAAACATCAGGCTTTTACGCCACTTGCTCATCCTGGAACCCGAGTTTGGACTGTGGCATTTCTAATTTATTACAGTCTAGTGAGAAACAGATGAAGACGTTTTCTACCTGCATAAAATACAGTTTGCGTGCTGGTAAAGTAAAACGTCTTCACTCGTCCTCATATTTCTGTACCTTATCATGAATCATCTGCCCGAGCTGTGAAATCGAAATATTCCTTCCTGTATTGAAGAGGAGACCTTTTAGGAATTCTCTCTTTTTGTAAACAATCTGAGACGCTGTCAAATTCTTATTTTGCAGGCAGTTTAATAATAACTGCCTGTAAGCCATTCCTGTTAGAAATGTTTGAGCTCTGCCTCAGCAGGCAGGCCTGGTTTGTAGTCCACCATGTCCCCTAAAAATAATGTTTAAAGACTTCTAATCTGCAGCAGAACTTGTGTTTTGAGAGAAATGTAATGCCTGCTGAATTGTGTTTCTTATCAGTGTAAAAAGGATCATTTTTAATGAACATATCTGCCCAATCGTCTGCAAAATGCTCACCGACAACAGATTTAATTGATTTTCCCAACAGCATGGTCGTGATATTTAAGCATTTACAGCACTGGGTTAAGGTTAGGAAAACATTATGTTTGGATTTAATACTGAAAATCTGATTTGAAGCATGAGACATGACGTGTTTGCTTAACCAAGCAACTCCTCCTGATGTAGCACATCTGGAAACAACACTGCCACTGAAAATAATCCAGGCATGATGAAGTTTCTTTGGGAAAGACAGATTTGTACTTCAACATAATTTCTAGGAGACGGGATTGAGGGTATAGATTCCACGGCAGTAATCTGAAAACACGGTAACTTGAAGAAAGAAACGTGTTTATCTGAAAAGACAACATGGAGTGTGATATATGCAGGTCATGCTCCTCTCCTGACAGACAGTTAAACCACAATCATCCTTCTAAACCTGCTATAAACAAGGCGGATTACCAACCAGCCAAGTCAACCAACTGGCCCCGGGGCCCCAGACCTTCCAGGGGCCCAAAGGTGGCAGTTAGTTTATGGTAATTTAATCAATGGAAAACTCATCTTTACTGCATGAACCAGTAAAGAAGAACATAAACTGAACTGATATCAGCCTTAAGGAAACACCTGCTTTATTGACTAATTGTGAGGCCTCGTGTGACCATTAACATCTAATCTTAATCTAATCACACCCCTTAATCTGTGATGAGGAGAACCACTTAACCTGTGACCACACATGTATGAGGACACCTTTGGCTCTGTGTCAAGTCTCAGAAACTGACCCTGATGATGTCACACTGATGTCATCAGGGTTATCTCATCTTGAAGCAAACCTGCATCAAAAACTCAGGATGTAGTTTTAAAGAGGTGGGAGTTTAAAGGGCAGGTTTACATGAATTGCATCATGGGAACTGTAGGATGCAGCATTTTTTCTAAGCTAGATACTAAAAGTCAGGTTATTTCGGCTTTAAACTTTATTTTTAAATCCGCCTATCAAAAGCTCACCAACTGTATGGAAGTGCAGTGCTAAATTATTATTTTAGACTGCCGTGCTTACAAGGTGCATTTTACTGAATAAATCTGAGCTTAATCAAATCAAACTATTGATGAATTGTTAACTGCTACATGCTCAGAGAGGGAGAGGCCGCGGGAGGGGGGGCCCACAGTGGGTTAATCCAGCCGCTGTTATAACTCGCAGTGATGTGACACATTGTTCTACAGTCGTACATCACAGTTGTTACCTCTTCAACATGAAATAAATGATAATTTTATCATCTCTATGAAGCTGGAGATACTTTCAGGAACACCTCAGTCTGTGAGTTTACAGCAGAGGCAGTGGACACAGATTTACTGCATCGATTTGGTTTGTTTAAAAGTACAATCAGGAACATCTGAGGAGAGGATTAAGCAGCCAGTAGTTCAGTAAACACTCTAAAACTCATTTTTAATGCTATGTTGTGGTTGAAAAGTATTTTGTTAACTGGCTCATCTGTTTCTTTCTGCCTGAAATCTAAAAAAATATACCTGAACTATCCCTTTAGCAGCTTTGGCCCTTCAGATTTTCCCTCCTTTTGCACAAAAATAATGCAAACACAAACACATATTTACTGTTTAAGAAAACATACTTTGTCCCGTTCAGTATGTTTTTACAGGCTGAGGCTGCGTCTTGTCTGTTTAATATGTTTCACAATACACTGCTGCTACAATCCACATAATCTTTAGGTAACATTTCCTTTGCAAATAGCTTTAAATTGTCACTCATTACACGTGAAACAAACCGACCACTAACTGAAGAGGAGCATTCAGGTTGCGATTTAGTGCCGGGAGGCATTCAGCAGAAGTAAGAGTGCCGAAGCAGCCAGCAGAACTAATTTCATCAAATATTAAACTTGGTTAGGAGACTCAGCTGAGCAGCGCTGGATTCCATTGGGATTTCCCTGCAGTCTGGCTGCATGGGGAGAGCTGGAGGATCATGGGACATTTCTACCTGGTGGCAGCCATTTTGAAAAGTAATGAATACAAATATTGTGACATAATATCAGATCTGGTCTCTTCTACTTTAACACACTTGGTAGAGAAATCCTACTTTCATAGCTTTTGGCTATGATATTATTTAATCTGTGATAAATATTCTGAAGTCAATTTTCACTCACAAGCTGTTTTAGGAGCTTTTTGACTGTAACCCACGACCTTCTTTAGAGACATATTTTGTGCCTTCAGGTTATATTTGGCCTCTGGAAAATCTTGATTCTTCTTCAGTGCTGTTTCTAGGTAATGACATGCTAATGCTAACACGTCTCGTCAGTTAGCATTTGAGCATATTTATATTATTCAAGCCCCATACATCTTGTTCTTCATGCATATGTCATCTTGCAGATGTGCTATGAAACACATAGTTATGTATGACAGCGTGTTCTATTTCTAGGTTAAGTCTAAATCCTGAGAGCGAAATCCATGTTAGTTTCAGTCATACGTAACAAGCCTTATCCTTTTTACTTTTAGCCAACTTTTAGTCAAATGAAACTGGACATTTTAGCCTCATCACAGTCAAAGAGAGCATGAACATTTCAGTGGAGTCCGAGTTCACAACAGGAATGAGCATTTTAAACTGCAGTCTGCATGTGTTCAGACACATCTACCCAAACCCACAGTGAGTTAAAGAAGTTAAAGTGAAGTTGCCGGGTTAAATAAAATGCCTTATCTGCCAAACACAGCGGAAAATTGGAGGAGAATGTATTATGAAAGATGTGGGGCACCGCGTGCGTGTTGAAAAATAAAGCACGTGACTGCACCTGCAACACATGAAGAAGTCAAATTTGAATAAGAATTTCACTTTTCTGCTTTCCATCCTTCAACAGAAAATCAGAGCAATGACGAAATGTGTTTGAATGAGTGGATTCATTCAGTGAACCTGCAGTCTTCATCTTTTCTCTCCGTGGGTCAGTACCGTCAGTCCGCCCGAGCTGCGCGTTCAGGACATGTGAAACGAGGTCATGAGGTGATTTCTTCCTCTGTTTTTAAAAAAACGGTTCATATCCTGTAATGACATGATTCCTAAAGCACTTGCCATTAATCTAATACATCTAAATATTAAGAGAGGAAGTGACACACAGTCTTATTACAGTTTATGTGTTCAGGGAAAAATTCTTTTGAACCTGATTTGACTCATTTTGCAAGTTTTGTCAAGTCAGCACTGCATCATTTTCAGTTTACTGGAATAATATGTAGCATATAGAAATATAAAATAAGCTGAATATTCAATCCAATAAGAAGAATCTTACTGAAAACACTTGTAAAGGTTTCAGCCAGTGACTGTCTGTGCATACTGAAATACAGTCATCATAGCATGAAAGCTAAGAGGCGATAATACAAGATAAACTTTACTGATTCCAGAAGGGAAACTGAAGCTGATTTACTTAACAGGAAAAAACTGTTGGGGAAAACTAGCCTCAAACTAACCTTGCTTAAAAAAAACAAAGTATTTAGATGCATTTATTATTTTTATTTATTCATTTTTTAATACCACTTTGTGACACGAACAAAAGGTAAAGCCGAGCACTTCACTGCATGGCCCAGTGCGAGTGCAGTCATTTTTGGTGTCCTGCTCTGTAAATAAAACTTCCTCCAGAAGCAAAGACGCTGAAGTGCATCTGAGAGTTTTTAGTCCTGCTCTGTATTTCCTCTTGCCGGTGGAAGAAAGGCACTCCACGCTGAGTGCCGGCACTTTTCGAGTTTCACGAAGATAAATGCCCAAAAATATATGGACATGATGAAAGTTTGAAGCATTTAACCAAAAACAGACTTCATTGCTGCAAAGAACGTCTTAAGTGGAAGTTATCTAAAGGGCTCTAAATCTGAATCATTCTGAAAATCCACCTCGCCCCCAGAAAGTGCAGTCTGTTACGATCTATTAGTCATCCTCCGCACTCTTCCGGCTGCAGAGCGACTGCATGAATTTTATTTGGGAAAATGGAGGTTGGTGCTTCAGGTGGACGTTTTAGGGCCGTGGCAGGTGCTGTGTTGAGAGGTGGGTGCAGTAATGGGGGAACTGAAGGAGAGAGAATTTTTTGGGGGGCGGGGGGGGTTAAAGTGAAGTGCATTACCCGCGGGCGGCCAATAGGTTGGCACTATCTCATCGCCCTCCATCGCCTCCACTCAACTCCTCCAGCTGAGGCGTACTTAGCACCATTCATAATGCATGGTCAGCACCCCCCCATGCACAGGCCTGTCATGGCTTGTTCCCTTCGACAACTCAGCCCAACTCTACTTTTTCCCCTAAGAGGATGCGAACGGCTGCATAATTCAGATGCCGCCCGCTGTTTTTAAGGCTCATCTCTTATCAAAAATGGAACAGACTGAGTTTCTGGGGGAGTTTTATCTAAAGGGGGCGATGGAAGATGTTCCTGTTGAGACAATGGGCCGAGGCGTGGTGGGCCAAAACTTCTCCAACTTCTTCTGTGAAACTTTTGGTGACGTCAGTATCATGTGTGGCTGACTGCTCACATGCATACATGACACAAACCTCCACGCAGGACAGGACGAGGAGCGGAGACGCGTTCTGCATTTTTAAAGCCAAAAATGTTCGGGTTAATTTAAGAAGACTAACGAGAGAATGTGAATTTAATGCAAGCCGACGCTAAATAATGTTCAGTGTTTTCCTTTCTGCTGCTCTTTTCAGCTGTTTGGAGAAAAATTTAAAGTCATTACTTTGGCAGTCTAAACATTCTCCCTAAGATGTCTAAATATAAAATGATGCGTCTGAGCACGTGCGTGTAGGGGAGGATCAAAGTGTAGCATATTTAATAAATCAAGAGCATTGCTTCAGTGAAAACAAAAGGCCCATTGAGGGTAGCTCGTGCAGCCGATGTGGCCAGCTGCAGCCAGGCAGGTCAAGGTGAATGAGATCACAAGGAGAAGAAAGACATTTAAGAGAGACGGACGAACACCTGCTGGAAATATCTTACTTCGCCGACTAAAGAAAGGACGTGGGTCACATTGTATGTGCTGGTGTGTCTTTAGCTAATGCAGCGTATGCAGGAGCTGGACATTTGGCACTTTTTTTATGGAATACAGCTAAGTTTAGAAAAAAATCTTTTCATTTCTGTGTTGTTGACCGCCTCCCTGAAACCATAAAAAATCTCTCGTGGTGAATTGCACTACTCTTCTGTTCCAAAAACTCTATGTGATCATATCTCAGTCTCATATAAGCCTCATTAAATTCTGCATATTTTTAAATTCTCACAGGCTCTTCCTTCATCAGACAGGACAGACAGTAAAATTGTCCATAACTCTTGAGAAGAATGAGGAGAATGTCTTTTTTTGCTTCATCGTTCTAGCTTGAATGCAGGTTATAAGTTCTTGGTGGACGGATACGTGAAAACGCAGGCAGATGTGGGCCAACTGAAGAACTCAGTGAGCGTACAGGACGTGAAAAGTCGACTGGTCGAGCAGCGTCAGGGGAGTCTGTCACAGGTCTAGACTGACGAGGCCCAGAAGATTTCCTTCTTTGTACAAGACGAGAGAGAAACCAGAGAGAACAACGCAGCAGCGAGGAAATGTGAAGAAATAATAAATGTGAAAATATAAAGATCCACATCAGCCTGAAAGAATTCTGTTTTTTATTTGTTAAATCAGCCAAATCAGTGGTCATGTGCTGGATTATTCTAAGACCTGTGACCTGCGGTAAAGGTCTCAGTAAACACCACGTACTCGCTCAGCTGGAGGCAAACAGCGAGAAGATAATGGATATTCAACAGATCAGAGGTATCACACCTCTGCATGACGTGAAAAACAAGCTTAATGGCGCAACGTGAACAATGTGGCCGACCGGGCACATGGAAGCAAGAATATGCAGTATTTAACAATAATGCATTAAAAATATATCATATCCATGTGTTGACATGTTCATGTACAGTAAAATATTTTACTAAAATTCAGATGTACATGATAAATGTGGTATATGGAGATTATCATACTTGTTATGAAAGCAGTAACTGATGTATTCTACAACGTACTGGGAGTACATGTCATTAGCTGTGGTGGAATGAATTCAAGTACATTAACTATACTATTTACTATTTACTATCTGTCCATTTTATGTTACTTTATACTTACTTCATTACATTTTGGAGGACAATATTGTACTTTTTGAAGTATTTCTTTACTGAGTAGATGGACTATCAATGCATAATTGTGTTAATGATTTAATTTATTAAGGTTTTGATTAATATAAATACTGGATTATGGTATATTATTATAGATTAAGCTACCTGGCTGTAGAATTAAAATCAGCTCCACCTTCTTGAACATTTACCACAAATTATAATGCGATCATATAACATATAGATCCTTGTGAAGGGGGCCATTCTGCATAATGAGTACTTTTACTTTTGGTACTTTAAACACATTTTGCTGCTAATACTTTTAAATTTTGATTGCAGGACTTTTACCTGTACTGTGGTACTGCTAATTTTACTTGCTTTAAGGATGTACTTCTGTCATTGCTGCTCAGTAGGAACACTCCACAATGCATTGAAGTAAATGTATGTTAATATATTATCTGTTATGGGAAGTGTATTTCTGTTGCATTAAGGACATTTGTCGCTTTGTTTTCTCGCTCTCATTGTGTTTAACTGGCGATGTGGAAGAGCTTACAGTGCAGGCACATTTTGACCTCATGCTTGGCTTGTTTCCTGTGGACACAGCAAAGATTTAATGCTGATCAAGGTGCTGCTGTACTGCCCTTTGCTGATCTTATTCACTCTCAACACACCGGCTCTGCTGCTCGCTTAGCATGCTACAGTCTGTATAGCGTGTGAGCTGTTTTTGTTTCATGTTAAGTGCTTTCACATAATCGAATCAATCACAGCAGCAGAAAACGTGCCGTTAAGTTCCATCTGAGCCAGTAATAACTGCTCGCTTTCCTTTTGAGCTGCAGATTAACTGGTTAGTTAGTGACCTGGTTTTGACTCTTATCCTGGTTTCTAATCATCCTTTTTAAACTCCACATTCAGTCCTGACTGTGTTACCTCAGCTGTTCAAGACGAACCCGGTTTGGTTTCTAGCTGTTTGGACGCTGCTGCTTTTACCACACCGCTGGATTTTGCCTCTCATTCTGAACTACAATGGAAAACAAGAGAGACAGAACAATTGATCAAGAGTCAGACTTTCACTTTAACTTCAGTATTATCACATGATTTATGGCCATATTGTGTATTTTACTGAAAAAAAAACAGTTTGCACCTGTGCACGATGATCAGAAACCTGAATAAGGTGTTATCATTGTGGTTTCCATTGGTATATTCCAAAAATATGGGTGTCTGAAATCAGGATACGATGTTTATATTGACAACACATAACCGGTACACTTCAAAACCCTGATCATAACTAGAATGCATGTGTGCACGTAAACACTTATTATGTTTTTTTTTTTGCTAAATCTGCTCCGTGTGTGGCGCAAAGATAAGGAAGCAAACACTAACAGCTAAATTCAGGTTTATTGTACAGAACGTGTTGTTGAAACCGCACAACGACTCCACTCTGAATGTGTTGTTTCCTCCAGGTGTGAATGAGGTGTAAAGCTTTAGACTTGGACTGAGAGCCTGACTGTGAACCTTCCCTGCCTCATGCCACCACTCGATCGCCTCTCCGCACAGAAGAGTTCATCCACACAGCCTCATTAACTAAGCAGCGACGTGGTTCCAAAGCAGAAACAGACCAGCACGTCTGCGAGATCATTTTAACTGTGATGGAAACAAGTGAGAACGATGAGAACGGCCCATCTAAACAGTCGACAGTCTCAAATAAATAACTACTGACAATAATAACAAACTGCCTCTGTTCTGCTTGTTTGAGACGATTTTTCAAAGCTGTGGGATGAAGACCTTCTCTACAAATCAGCTTGATATCAGCTCGACCTTGTGTTTTTCCAACAGGGTCAGATAAAGCTTTTGAAGCCTGAGAGCTTTTAATTTTTTCTTTTAGCTCAAGCTAAAACAGGAAACTGACCAGAGTTGAAGTTCCAGGATTTCTGACAACAGCCAAGTAATATTATTTCAAAGCCATGTAAATATTTAGCCCCAAAATCCAACCATGCCAGTATACTGCACTGTACCACACAACCTGCTATTACATGCCAGCAGCAACAATAGCTTCATATACCTTTCCATAATAGGTCATATCAGCAGCAGGGCTTGTAATTATTATTTACTGCAGCTCGGCTCCATTTATGGTGAACTGTCTTGATCTGGTGGTGAGCAGTAAGTCTGTAATCTCAAGGATTTGCAGGCTGCTCACAAAATTGCTGTCATGGATGAGAAGATTATTTAATTCCTGATTCCCTGTAAGGTCAGGATTTCACACACCGGTGAGTGGCCTTGGCTTTAAATAGGAGCTTGATGGTAAACGGTACAGTCAGTACGAGAAGTAATGTGGAATCGCTCCCTGTGTCCACATGCACAGCCGTCGGACTGCAGGTGTTTCTGTTCAGGATACCAAGGTCACATGGATTTGGGTTTTTAGTGTCCTAAAGCAGTTTATAGTTCGTAAATGAAAATGGCTGTTGGCACCGCATGTGTACCTTCTGATGATATCAACAACTCAGAGTAACCACAGGTCTGTTATTTTCCCTCTATGCATGGAAGCTCAGTGCAGTCGCTGGTTCAGAATACTGGGATTGTTATTGCCCTGCTTCAGGAATAATAAAGACTGACATTACTACTCTTTGGCATTAATGCTCAGTGAACTACAGGCTTAACCACTAAGTCCTTTGTAGCCAAAAACATACACACTTTATTCAGCCGATCCAGAGATGTTAATCAGGTCTAGATGAATGGGTCCCAAAAATGAACAACACACCTGCTTCTACTTCACGTTTGTTGCTCATAATGAAGTGTGAAACTTTTAAAACTGATTTATTTTCTGTAGCGCGTCTCAGTAAAAGCATAAATATTGTACAATAGCTTTTTTTTTGCTATTTCTATTGCATTGTGTCACATTTCTATTCAGGGCGCTGTTCACTGGGATGCTGGAATGCAAAGTTGTGGCAAGGTATATTTACACAATACGCAGTAGTGATACTTTTACTCAGTATTTCCACTTGGGTGAATTATAATAACATAACACCCACTGTCTTGGTTTAACTTCCCATGTAAGAGTTAGACAGGACTACACTTAACCCTATACTTAGACCTTTTACTACACTGCAGAATAAATACTTTTGATACTTAGGTGACACTGTACTTATATACATGCTAAAATCTTGCTGCTTCATCAAGAAAATGTGTAATTAATCACAATGATTAAAAGTGAGAGACGAGGGAGTTAAAGTGCCGAACATGAACACCGTGTCCTCCTTTGTTCCACGTCATTACCAATCGCTCTCTCTCTCATTTCCTGTCCTCTCACAGCTGTCCGCAATCTAATTAACATACTTGACATACAAGAAAAAAAAAAAAAAAAGACCTACATCAAGTATTAAGTGGTCTTTTCACCACTGTTGTACTGTTGCTTTAAATAATAACAAACACTGTAAAGTATGTTTTTTTATTTTATTTTATGTATTTCATTTTATCCACTTGGTTTTGAACGCATCATAAAACAATGACTTGTTCTGAAGCCATAAAGGCAACTCCCCAAAAATGACATTTTCAATATAAATTACATTAAGCTGCAACAGCAAGGAAGTTTCTCTAAGACAAATTTGGAGTTAAAGGTATAACACCGAGCAACAAGAACATTCTGCAGCAATGATAACTTTTATAAATGAGCACAATGATAAGACCTATGAATCATCTTTGACTGTGATGATGTTGATGATATTCAAGAACATGGCCAGCGGACAGATTTTAAGATATTTATGACTCGAGGAGATCTTTACAGCCATTAGTCTGGCCGGCTGTGTCAATACAACAATAAGTGTACAGTAAATCAACACATTAAGCATTAGCTAACGAGGAAGGCCGGCTCTTGAACGCTGGCTGGCTGGGGTCCAACATGCCGTAAAGCTCCTGTGCTCTAAACCGTCTTGGACTTGCTGCCAGTGATACGTGGCCACAACTCTCAAGATCAGTTACAGGAGGAAGATCAAAGGCTTCGCGATGGCAGCAAGTCTCATGTCATGTTTAGCCTCCAATGCTAACTGTCTCCCCCCCCCGGACTGAAGGAGAGATGGGAAGATGACTGCATGGTCGGAACACTCCCCCTCGTTCCTGTCTGCTTCGGCCCCTCATACTCCCGCTTTTCTCTCCTCTTCACTCTTCCTTCCTCCCTTATCTCCTCCTCCTCCTCCTCCCGCTCCTCCTCCAGCGCTAGCAGGATAACATACCGCCTGCCTCTTGTTTGGATAAGTTAATGCTGAGATGTCAGCCTCGATTCTGATGTATACCACCTGCCTTGGCCTCCGCCTGACCTCGTCCTCCAGCTCCCACTGCAGAGACATTCCAGTGCTTTTCTGGGGCTGTGTTTACACTGCAACAGACTGCCCTGCTCTCCCAGTCTGCTCCACCACCGTGGACAGTGGTGGGCCTCTAGTTCACGATCATCCCTGTATGCTGGTGTTGTTCAAAGAGAGCTGGAAGAAGCCTCAAGAGGAAGTGTTGTGTTCAAGAGCATGAGTGTCAGTGGGCACGGAAATTAAATTCTTACAGATTTAGAGCGACTGGACGGGGGAGGTCAGTGGACTGGAAATCTGTTTCACGCTCAGCATCAGAGGGGAGGCCTGCTCCCGTCATTCAGATGCCAAGATCCTCCCACTCGACACTGGGAGAGCTCATGTGAACACCATGACCTCACTGCGTCTGCCCTTTAAATGAATTAGCGCTGTTGATTTACAGTTGAAGTCCATGTAAGATCCTAAGCGAAAGACTGACGTCAAATGAAGCTTTCATTGAAGGATGCTGGCCGAGTCTTCATCCCGGATGTCACTCAAATATCTCAGTCTTTAATGTGGCGATGTCACTTACGGAGGCTGCTAATAGAAACCTGGCGAGGAAAAGTGCTTTTTGTTTGTTTGTTTGTTTTTAACTTGTTAATTTAAAGGCAGGCCCAGCTCCAGCTGCAGTTTTCTATGTTTACATGCACATTAATATTCCACTGTTATTCCAAATGTGACAACATTTTTATTTTATATAGGTCAAATTAGGCCTTAATATGCATCACAATTAGGATTTTTACTGCAGTTTGCAGCACACGACCTCTTGCCGTCTCTACGGTCAGCTGTGGAGACGCATGCACAAACGAAAAAGCCAACATTTCTAGCATCAACACTGAGAAAAACTTGGATATCAACAGGTGTTTGGATATGTGCAAATATCACAGCGCTGACCTTTTCAAGATTGTGATCAAACAAATAAGATGAAAACTGTGTTCGTTAACAGGAGTGAACATGTTAATGAGAATATGAGTAAATATTAGCCATGTGAACATCTTAGGAGGAATGTTGACTTTTTCAGAAGATGCGCAAAAACCACAATGTTTTGTGCGCACAAAGTAGTCGTTGTTATATCCACCATTTTGTCAAATCTGTGACCATAAAGCAAATATTGACAGACATTTTTTATTTTCTCCCCATTATCTGTTGGTACTTTTTATATCATGGCTGTTTTGTGAATGCTGATTTGGTTTCCTGCTGTCAGATTATGCTAACCAAGTTAGCTGCTAAATATGTTAGCTGTCTGAGGCTAACGTTTGGCTAATCCCTCATTCTAAATAGCTAGTTAACTGTTAATTTACTGTTAGGCTAACCGTTTTGTGTTTTACTCTTGTGGATTGTGTGTATTATATGCTTACTTGCACTTCCTATGGGGACTTAATGTTGATGTTAAGTGCTAATATTTTGTCTCATTGCAGGCGTAACTTGTGTTAATCCGACAGCTAGCTAACTGTCTAGTTTCCTTGTTACTGTGCTAATTCATTCAATATTCAATAATAACTACTTAAATTCAACTATTATTGCAATATTAAGGGCAGAAGTTATGTATTACCACATGAATCACCATTATTTTCAGATTAAAGACCAGTGTTGCTGCTCCAATAGACTTACATGCAATGAAATCACTTCTAAAACAAATATGGACAGCAGGGAAAATTTCCACTTATGGGTGATTATAACTATATTGTTCACGGCTGTGCTATTATAAATATTAGGTACAGAATGTGAAAAATGTGAAAAGCTGTATTCAGGAAAGAGTGCCTTCATGCAGAGCGGAAGTAACCGAGGTCACGTCCACAGCTTTGTTTCAGGGAATGCACGCGCTGAGGAGGAGTTGACATTGATGGGTTTTCAAATTCATGTATTTCAATGACCCTGTTGGGACCTTTGTTGGTCATTTCAAATGCAGGCTGCCATGTAAAATAAAGGAATTTTGGTTTTTCACAAATCCTACAGCGTGCCTTGGGTCATTTTTGAAGGTGACTTGCATTTTTATGGAGACCATTATTGCACTAATGGAGTGAGCCCTTCACATGATGGAGTAACCATTCATGTATTTGTTGGACTCAACATGCTGGTGGCAAAAAAAAATAATTAAAAATTATCCAGTAAAGCAAAAAGATTTACTATTTTTACACCAGAATTATTTTCCTAGTGATGTGGAAAATGCTAAAACATCATCTAGAAGGGAGATAAAATAGTCAACTAAATAAATGAATCAAAAATTCATAAAACATAATTTATAGGTGGAGGGAATTCAAACAACTTATTTACAAAATCCTGGCTGCTGTCCTGCCTTCATGTAGCTGATGCCGGGGTATCACATGTCAGGAAATCAGCATTTTTCTGTAGCAGTTACTCACATTTTTCATTTGGGTAAAATGACTGCTGGAATCATGTAAACGTCTCTTCAGGATCATTCCTTTAAAATGCAAAGATCCTCAAGCTTCAGGGCGAAAGGCTGTTGGGCACAAAACTGAGCGTACTGAACCTGCAGTGGTCGTGTCATTGCAATATGTGTGCTAACAACAGCTGGTTTCAATCCAGTCGTGACCACCTACATAGTGCTTGCACATCGATAAAAACACACGCACACACACACTCAGTCGCTGTCACATTCACCACCTGCTGTGTCACTTAACAAAAGTCACCAAAAGACATTCAAATCACAACCTCCAATAATACGCTGAATCAATATACAAAACAAGGATCATCTCATAAAAAACATCTTATCACTTGTTACACAACTAATAGACAACAGACATGAAGTTTAATGCAAGTGGCAAAAATTGGTCGAGATGAGCATCTATTTGCTGATTGGATCCAGACTAACTGCTGGTCTTAAACCAAAATATAGTTTCTATTTTCCGTAATTCATGGTGCTAGCTGTGCATTATTTGGAGATAATATACCTCATTATGCATCAATGCTGTTATACTACAAGAATACTTCAAAGCACTTTTTCTGACGCACATGGTTATCTCAAACCTCAGGAAACTTCACTGGTGAGCACCATCGCCATCAAGTGGTGAGCAGAGGAAATAATGCTTAGAAGGGACTCAAACAAGGGAAACTGAGGGATGTGACGCAAGCTAGACCTGTCAACAGAAGACAGTTCATTAGCAGCCAGACTACACAGACTACACAGTCCAGAAATATATATCAGACATACAGTAAGTCATTTTTCTTTTCCTGTCTGGAAAAGTCTTTATATTGTGATTTATACCAAAATAAACGTATAATCTGCTATAGGTCATTAAAATGTGTTTAATTTTCAACTGTGAAACAACTCCCGACTCACTGGATCCAAAGACTTAAAACCACAGCAAAGCATCAAGTTCTAGTTTGAACCACTCGCCTGCTTTGACACGTTTCTGATCTTGTTCAGCTCATTTGTAATAAACACAATTCTTTTGACTTCCTTTGGTGCCAGAAGGACTCAGATAATTTTCAGCTGTTATAATTTTTTAAAGTGCAGCATCATAGATAACTGGTTCTAATAAAACTGGAGGCTGAATGTGAGATTTATCAGGAGGTAAATTCTGTCATATTTACCCAACATGCGCCTCAATAAAGGTGCATCCACAGGACTGATAGCTCCATCATGTGGTGAGAACAGCAAATACGCACAGAATATAACCTGCAAAATGAGGAGCAGCTTTTCAGAGGTAAAACATCTGTCTGCTTTTAAGTAATATTTAAATTGTAGGATCAGAATAAAAATCATTTTAGAGGCTGTCGTTTATGGGCTGTTGAATTGTAAGAAATATAATATTTGATCCATCTCATTTATATCAATAAGGTGTTTTAAAAGCTGTGACAATGACACAGACAACAGCATGTCAATCACTTTCCAAACTTTTAATGCAAAAGACAAAACAATAAACGATTTGGTGACATGAGGGGGAAAAAAATGACTTTGCTCATTTGTCCTTCTCCTTCTGCTCCTTCTCCTTTTTGTCCTTTTCAGCCTTGGCCTCCTCAGCTTCGTGCCGCTTGATGAGCTCCTCGACTTCTTTCTGTTTCAGCACCTTGATTTTTGTTTTCCCGTCTTCTCGTGTCAGGGTGGCGATTTCCACTGAAACAGTCAATGCGGTATTGAACAGATCAAGCACTGGCACCTTTAAAATCTTTAGCATCAAGGCAGCAAACAAAGTGTGACCATTAATTACTGAGCAACTGTTGCTGGACGTCTAGCTGGAAGTCCTAAGAGTCGAGAGTTTTACTAACTTGACTGCTAACTGACTGTTTGGTTGGTGTTTCCTCTGTTGTATCATACTTCTTGCAGTGACACAATAACAGTTTAGTGTCTCCAATTTAGGAGACACTAATAGTTTCAATATGAAAGCAAAACTTGAAGAAAGTGCGTCTGAACCTCACCTTTCTCTGCTGAGAGCTTGCTGACATCCATTGTCTTGTTCAGGACTTTGACAGCCAAAGCCAGAGCAGAGGACAGAGTCATTTCTCCCTCTTTGTAGTCCTGCTTCAACATGGACACTGCAGCCTGAGGCCAAGAAGATGGCGCATCAAACACCATGCAGGGGGAAGAGTACAGTAAAAATTCACCTTCATATATGGATATATTTATTGTTTCGACCTCTGAACTGTCACTGAAGTTACACTGACATCTGAAAATGTCGTTTTACATCTTACATTTAGAATATACACTGATTACACCGACAGCACTATAAACAAAATCTCAATATTTTATTTTTATTTTATTCACGATATAGCACATTTTCTATAAACTCAATTAATAAACAGTTTATAGAAAATGACCACAAGAAAAGGCCTGGTTAATATTATATTTTGAATAACTGCATATACTCAACAAATTAAAGGTAATTACTCATATTTACTTTTCTCCTTTTATTTAGAACCTTTGTGCAAATTTGCAATTAAGCAAGCAACAAAATGTAAATGTCAATGCATAAACTATAAAAAGGTAAACAGTATGCTGAGGTGGTAAAAGAGGTTAGAGGTGTTTCAGCCTGCTGTGGGGACCGGTTTGTGATATAATTTGCAAAATCTAGTTTTCTGGCCCGTGTCACACTTTTTATGCCTAAACCACATCCATGTGTCAGAAGCAGCCCCTCCTTTAGGTACGAGCTCCTCATTTTGACTTGGCTGGTCGAGGTTCTCCTGTTCAGAAATACCCCACACTGCTGCACATTCACTCTGCTCCATGTTTGTTTGTGACTGACTCCACCAAACTCACGGCTAATTCCAAAATGGGCAAAGAGGTGGAGCGTGGGTGGAAGTGAGGTGGGATGAATGAGCCCTTCAGTACTAGCTACAGTTTTACACCACCTACAGTCAAACATGTTTCAACCAGGCCCTCTACTGCCAGGTCGAACACATCCAAGCCCAAACAACACCAGTAAAACTGAGCTAAATCTTCTGAAAACAAAGTATTATGGATCCTATTCACAGTCAGAAGTACCACTGTAAAATCACTTTGATATGACACCATCTGCTGCACCTGTTGAAATCATCTCACTGATTTCATTTCATCATTTCAGACTTACGGCACTGTTGTTGCCAATGCAGGTTGCCTTCCAGCCTCCATAGTTGCCGCTTGGGTCACTCTGGTACAACTGGAAGCCATAGTGTTTGTCCCAGCCCATGTACAGCAGAGAAACACCGAACGGCCTCTTACCTGTCAACACAAAACACACAGCTGCTACAGAAAGCCAAAATCCATCTGTGTCTTTACACAAAGATGAGAAAACTCTGTCAATGTTCCTGTAGCTTATTTACCAATATGACCTTGGATAAAGTGTTTTGGGCAAAAAATATGTTGATCCCTAAGGAGATGCACAATAAACTAGAGGAGGAGACTGCTGTGCATCTTACCTCCGAACTGTGTGTATGCCTGCTTGATGTCACACAGGGCTGTCACCAACTGCTCGCAGGGTATGGGCTCCTGGTACTGCAATAAAAATCTGAAGAGAAATTAAACTGGTCAACAGTTGCTGGTGAGTGTGATGAATGGGTAGAAACTGAAGCACAAACACCAGAAAACTCACCTCTGTGCAATTAGCCTCAGCTCATTTGTCAGTACATTAGCATCTGATGTGATCCCAGCAACACTGCAAGCCAAGTCGCTGAAAAAAGATACAGACACAGACACAGTGCAATGTTAGCCTGAGAAAGAGTGATGACTGAGGTTTGTATTTTCCTTCTGTTCTTCAGCTCACTCACTCATTGAGCTTGTAGATCTTCTCAGAGAAGAAAACCTCATCGAGCAGTTTGTGGATGTTGCGTCTCTCTGCCGCTAACAGCACTCCATCATTTGCCAGAATCCCCAGACATGTTCCAGCGTGACCGATTGCTTCCATTGCATACTCCACCTGATACAGGCGCCCTGTCAAATACAGCCACAAAGGTCGTATTAGGCAAAGTAACTTAACCCTAACAGTCTGAATTTAATTCAACATATTTAACATCACACACCCCCTGGCTGGTTCATCATTACAAAACCACACAATCATGGAAATACTGACCATTTCAAATGCCAAGTTTATGTGGAAATTGCATAAAAGCAATGCAAGACATGTAGTTTTTTCCAGAGGTAATGTAATGGTGTAACAGACATCTTGTATTTGTTAAATTCAGTCAATATCACGTTGATTATCAAGTGGTTAAAATGAAATTAGCCTTACCCTCGGGAGAAAAGATGGTTGTTCGGGAATCATATCTACGAGACTAAACAGAAGAAGAAACAACAGGAATTACTAAACACAAACTGGACTTGTGAAAGACAAGCAGTAGCATAGTTTGAACATTCATAAGAGATATTTGTGGCAAGTACAACAGCTACCTACCATGTTTTCACGCCACTGAAACTGTCCTGCAAAACACAGCAGAGGTTATAAGACGATGGGGCGACCAGCCGAAAACAAACAGTGATAAGACAAACGTTTCAGTCTGTTTGTATTAGTATCACAGTGCTCATTTCATATATATGTAAGGAAATATCTCCTTACCGACAAATTGGTGAACATAAACTGTTCAGTAAATTGTCTGATAACTTATTTGCACACGCGTTAACTCACAACAGCGAGCGTCGTTTAAAATCCACTTTTCTCTGCCTCAGTACCTGACAGCTAGCTAACTGCTGCTGAGCAGAATGAATCTGCAGTATCTGAGCATGCTAGCTCATTAGCTTGCTAGCTAGCTAGTTCATAATGAAGAAAGTCCTCTGACTGGACAGAACTGTACTTAAACTGTAAAACTGTGGAGGAATAAAACAATACTGTAGCAAAGAATAAATTCAGACTACATTACCTTACGTGAAACGATTCAAGTTTGCGTACTTTTTCCTATGAGTGTTTCACAGGCTGAGAGGTCCACCACTTTCAGTTTGATGTTTCCTCATAGACACACCGGGATCCTGCGGGGGTGAGGGCGCTCAACAGCGCCACCTTCCAGTGGGAGGACCGATCATTCTGCGTGTCCGCTTCAGGGAGGTAGAAAATTTCTTTACATACATGCGCAGTTTGACAGATGGGCGTGGGTAAAAGTAAATAAGGAGTGAAACGTACTCAGTAGAAGAACTATGATGCCTCAACTATTAAATTATTAGGAAATTTACTGATCGGCAGAGGAGAAATTCAGCTGTTATCGCAGCACAAGGACACAAGCAAGTACAGACCGGCTAAATGTAAAACAGTCAGCTCTAAAATTGCAAGAACACACTGAAATTGTATTTGCGTATATCTATTTAACTCCAAAAGACAGCGGGTCTGGAGTATGATAATCGTGGTGTTCCCCTCCAGCCCTGCTATTGGCAGTAATGGGAGAACTGTACACATTATGACGTGTAAAATAAAAGAGCAGGAAGAAGAAGCTCTACTGCGTGTCATTGGTTCTTCCTGCAGTGTTTGAATGGGATCGGGAAGATACCTTATGATTAGCTAGCTGACCAGCTAGAGGCAGGCTAACTTTCACGTCGTTAGCATTCTAACATCAAGCAGCTGAATGACGATATTCACAATTACATATTCTTTAATCGACTGATGACATAATGTTTCTAGTCTGACCGACATTACGGACATGATTTTGGAATAAACTGTCTGAAGAGGTAAGTGTTTGCTAATCATACTAATGCTAACGTTATGGAACTTTGGGCAGGCTCAGTGTTAGCTAACACAAGCTCAAAACATACGAACATAGCCAGCAGACAACGACACGCATATTTTAATAAACGACCGCTGTCGTCGTTGTTTGGTTTACTTTGTGGGGTGTCATAAGTGTTACTGGCCGACACACGACTGATGCAGTAAGTTAGGTCCCAGTCAGCTCCACACCGTCTCGAGAACATGGTGTCCTCTGACTGGTGTTGCCGCTGGGGTCAAGAGCAAACCGGTGTAACATCAGCTAATGTTAATGATGTTGAGGTAGTGGTGACAAGTCTAGCGACATTTGTAAGAACACGTTAATAACACCGACATGCCGCGCTGTATTTGCCAAAGCTGCTTAGATATTTAATACGGCGTAGTTAGCTTTAGCTAGCAGTGTATGAACCTTGAACTCTCCTCACAGATAACCGGAGACAGAGATCATTGATCAAGGATGAGTAAAAGTTTAAGCGTTACAACATCCTTGGCAGGATGTTTTCACTGTAATGACAGACCAGGGAAGAAATTAGTGTTGTCATTATCCCGGTGCATCACTTTAGAGGATTGTATTGTTATCATGCCATGTCATGTTCTTATTTGGAGGGTAATAATGAAAGAATAACTTGCACTCATGCTGTTATTACTACTAATTAAGTGGTAGGATTTTCCATTTAAGTTTTATTTTCTATTTTCTATATCCTGTTTTCCCTCATAAGACATTATCAGGCCCTGCCGCAATTAAGAGAGCGGGGGGATCTGTTGGTAGACACGAGGGTTGAGTGATATGGTGATTTATACAGTGAGACAATACACATTCATCCTCTTTTTATACCTTTTCAGAATGTGGCTCTACATTTCTCTTGAGTAGTGTTTCTGTCGGGATACTCCTGTGCTCTCTCTGCCTCTGGTGTAGATTTGCAAGAAAAGAAAACTCACTTAAGATCCATTTTCTTTTTTTTTTTTTCAGCTGCATCTCACATTATTAGTAAATGAAGTTTGCTCAGTTTTCATTGACATGTATGAATTTATGTATGTTAAACTACAATTTCCACAGTCAACAAAAAACTCCCATGCCAGGTAAAAATGAGTTTACTGACTGGACTGTTGTTGTTAATGCTGTCAGGCAGGAATCAGTCTGATGAGGGGCCACCAACAGCTGGCAGGATGCAGCAGAAAAGGAACATCCAGATCATCGAGTGGGAGGACCTCGACAAAAGGAAGTTCTACTCCTTCGGGGTGTTCATGACGATGACCATCCGGGCCACCGTCTATCCGGCCACGCTCATCCGCACTCGGCTGCAGGTGCAGAGGGGCAAATCGCTCTACAGCGGCACCTTTGATGCCTTCTTCAAGATTCTGCGGGCGGAGGGTGTTCAAGGCCTTTATCGCGGCTTCATGGTCAACACCTTCACACTAATCTCAGGCCAGGCTTACATAACCACCTACGAGCTCGTGAGGAAGTATGTCTCCCAGTATTCTGAGGACAATACGCTCAAGTCACTGGTGGCGGGCGGCTCGGCCTCCCTGGTCGCCCAGAGCATCACTGTTCCCATAGATGTTGTCTCTCAGCAGCTGATGATGCAGGGCCAAGGGGAGCACCTCACCCGCTTTCGGCTTAACACGGAGACTGGAAAGTCCAAAAAAGTCTTCGGACAAACCAGGAACATTATGGCTCAGATTTTTGCTGCCGATGGTTTCCGGGGCTTCTACAGGGGATATGTGGCTTCTTTACTCACTTACATCCCAAACAGTGCTGTCTGGTGGCCTTTCTATCATTTTTATGCTGGTAAGGGGCTGGAACACTATAAAGCACCGCATGAACACTTTCTTTGGTGTATTTACACATTTGACCAGTCCTTGCCATGTGGTTAATCAAGTATCTGTATGTGTAATGTTCTACAGAGCAACTCTCTAAACTGGCTCCCAGTGACTGCCCTCATCTGATTCTGCAAGCCATGGCTGGACCTCTAGCTGCTGCTACTGCCTCAACTGTCACCAACCCAATGGATGTGGTCAGAGCCAGAGTACAGGTGACCATCGTTTACTTTGCACAATCCAGATAAAACATCATAGCATATCAAAAAATGTGAGGTTTTTTCTGGCTATGTGGAGAAAGCTGCCAGAAAAGGGCCTTAAAGTGCACAGTCCATTTTAGTTAGACATTTTTCAATAGCTGATAAAATCAATGTTAATAATTACCTCTCTTTGGGCAGAAAGGTTCAAGCTATCATGCCACTCTTCTATAATTTGTACATATTGACATATCAGAGAAGCTTTTCCTGTCCTGTCAGTTCAAGTGATGCCTTGAAGACCCAATTACCAAAATGAATGAATATCAATTGATAGGAATACTGTCTGAGAAAAGCTGTGCCCTGAAGGTTCAACATGAAAATCACCAATGACCAAAATGAGCTTCGAATGTTATGTTTATTTCTGCATATTTAAGATTAGGCCAAGCTTTGGATGAGTGGCTGAAAATAATCAATATTGTGCACGTTGTAATAAACTCAATTTTCCCTCCAAGTCGACATTTTATTTATAATGCAAAAGCTAAAACTGTGAATTAGTCAAAGTAACTCTATTTATCACCCGGCAATAGCAAAGCTGTGACACTGGTTTCTTGTTCCAAATAACAACACAACATGTGCTGCATGTGTGTTTTGTTTAGGTTGAAGGGAGGACTTCCGTCATCGAGACATTCAGACAGCTGATCAAAGAGGAGGGCTGTTGGGGATTGACCAAAGGACTGTCGGCACGCATCATTTCTTCCACACCCACCGCCATCGTCATGGTGGTCGGCTATGAGACGCTAAAAAAACTGAGCTTGCGGCCGGAGCTTGTGGACTCGAGACACTGGTAGAAGACACCTGGACAGACAGTGTATGGACTATGTGCCATTTCAACCCTCACAATAGAGAGAGCAGTGGATGACAGAAATGCTTGTGTTAAATAACAGCCTGGGCAACAAAATGGAATCAGGCCAATTTAAACACACAACAGCTGTGTTTTAGACATTAACATGTATGTGTTCTTACCCACATATTAGTTGCAGATTAGAAGCCTAAATACCAGATCCAGGTTCAGTTTGTGATGCTGCTTAACGGGGTTGTTGCTTCTTAGTGCAATCGAAATGGTGAATGCAATGTTATAACACTGGAAGATGCAGACAAACTGATTCATCTTCTGTATTTGTAAGTATCAGCGTACACTCTGCTGCCACGTTCAAGCGTCTGTGCAGTGGAGAAAAGCGGAAATGGCTGCTGTAGTAACTGCAGTTGTGCTGTCCTAAAGCCAAGCAGTGTTGGGCTCATATAAAGGTGAAGAAAGGTAGTATAACTCCCGAAGACAGTAGTATAATGTGTTTGTTTCCTTACGCTCATCAAACTGGCTTCTGTGTTTTTTTTCTGCTGGCCTTTTTAAAGCTCTGCCTTCACAGTGTGGTCAGGACAATCTGCTTTTTGTTTTTATTCGCTGAACATTAGTCAGAAGAACAGTACGTATTTGAATCAGTGTCTGTATCATGGCAGCCTCTGTGTTGTAGGTATGTTTAATTTCACAGTCAAAATAAATGGCACTTCCTTACTAAACAGTACACACGCAGTACAATATTTCATCAGCTTTTTTGTAACATACTAGTACGCTGTCTGTCTGGCATTATAGAAATTACTGCAGCAATCAAGGTGGTTAATAAATGGCTGACTTGGTGTAACGGTATTTCCGTTGTGCTGAGCTGTCATTTAAAAGCTTGAGACGAGACATTAAAGGACAGTAAGCGGAAATAAAGCTGATTCCCTGTTGTGACAGTAAATGTTTGAGTGCAATAATGTAAATGTTTTATCCTTTTTAGCACAAAATGTGATTGTACATTTCTTGTAAATTGTGTCAATAACACGTCTTAAAGGAATTGCATTGTACCTAATTTATTTTCTTCAAGTTGTTTTGGGATTAAGACCACAGAAGTGTCCGAGTTTGTTCTTCATTTGTTTGAATTGAATAACTTCTGAGTGTTGTGGCTCATGCAGTTTGTTGCTTTTGTAACTTTTCTTCCCTCTGACGGCTTTTTAGGAAAGGTGATTGTTTTCTTAATAAAACTAACACGTGGTCAGTTTGTAGAACTGATCCCAGGTTTTACGTATTAGATACATGTGACATTAGAGGTCACTGCAGGTATTTTCATCACATGGAAAGGAGAGTTTAACTGAAGGCAAATTCATAAATCTGAGGGTTTGGTTACGTGAAGCCATAATGAAATTTGCTCAGGCGATGCCAAGACGGGTTATAAACACTGATTGAATAAGGTGTAGATTCAGTTGTAGAGTAAGTCTCTCAAAAACATTTCCATTTAGTGTCATGCTTACTTTTCTTTGGGGCAGTTAACACCTTTAAAGGTCCAGTGTTTAGGATTTAAGGGGATCTATGGGTAGAAATGAAACATGATATCCATAGCTATGTTTTCATTAGTGTGTAATCACCAGAAAATAACAATCATTGTGTTTTTATTACCTTAGAATTAGCTTTTTTTTGTCTACAGAGGCAGCTGGTCCTCTATCAAAGTCTATCAGAAAGGACAAACCAAACGCTGGCCGCAGAGAGCGGCTTTCACGTTTGGAGGGGCTTAAGGATTAAGCAAGGGGTGTTCAGTTAGTTGCAATCTGCAACCTCACCACTAGATGTCACTAAATCCTACACACTAGACTATAAAAGCCGTGTTTTACTACAATTTTCCAGCTTTGTGGGAGAGAGATTAATCAGTGCAAACTGCTGTTATTAATTTTAATCTCTGCACAACTGTCAGAAACTGCAAACATGCGATCGTGTTGTCAGAGAGCGACAGAGATTAGTCTTCTGCTGTAAATCAGAACTGGACTGTCCTGTGCAGATTACATGTGGTTTCACGTCGTGTGACGTCTCCGTGTGTCTTTGCTTCGTCTGTTCGGTCAATAAAACATGGCTGTTGTTGAAAAGAGTCACTCAAGTGCACTAACTTATTGTTGTTGACTTTACAGTTTTAAGTATTTTGATCAGCAAATGTCGGGTCATATGAGTGCATCTGTAGTCACTTCAGAGTGCCAAATCACTCAAACCTGCACTGAACAATGTTGACTAGATGAGCCCAATCAGAGCCTGATCAACACAGTTTTGAAGCTGATACCAAAGTCAACATTTAAAATTTAATGTTGTCCAACATTTGCTTTTCTGACGTGAACACACTGACAAACATTTTTTAAACAGAGCTCTTGAATTTAGTTCGGTAATAAAAAACGTAATGAATGACACATTCTCCAGTTGAAAACTGAACTTGCCAGCACTCCGGTGAACAAACTATAATGACTAAACCTGCTCCTTGAATCTTTGGCACCTCTGTACTGCAATGCCGTTAATTATCATCTGATTTACATTTACTGATTTATTATGCCAACATTTATATGTCTGATGAACTAATATTGGCTGATAAATCTCCATGTCTGATTTATCAGGTTATTTACTCGTCAAGCGTGCTGTGAAACAGTTTTAAAGGTGTTTAATGGAAATTTTAAGTCTTTTTATTGTGTGTTTAATCTCAAAACCTCCAAACACTGATTAGACATGACTAAAATAAAGGCCAGGCTTCAGCAGAGTCCTTAAAAAACAGATGTTTAACAATGTGTTGAATCACTGCAGACAAAGCTCATCTGACCATTTGACTTCAGGTTTTTCTTTGGCTAGACAATAAGTAAACACATAATAGAAAAAATTAAAAAGCAGGGTGGATAACATGTCTGTTAGCTGTCTGCAGAATCTTTGCTGTGCGTTGTGTGAAGTGTAACATGCAGAAAACGTGATTCGTGTGTGTTCCTGTGTTCCTCGGGGAGTTCACTGCGCAGTTACGAAGGTCTGGCAGGAGAAAATTTGATTGTGTGGCCGGAGAAGTTAATGCGTTTTATCTGATGTTCTCATAACTGTGGGGCATCCATACATCTTACTGAAGGTGGCACTCTGACACCAGAGGTCATATCTCATTATGTTAGTTAGGTAATGAGATCAAAGGGTCCAATGAGGCAAAGTCAGCTCGGGTTAAATCGAGTGTTTGTCCAGAGAGTTTTGGCTCATTTGACCGTAAAGAGCCCAATTAGGGAATTTCAAAAGAAATAAAAGCTTCAACCTAGAACGCAATTTTGATGCTTCTGATGCCTCAATATTAGAATAATGTATTAATAATATTAGAAAAACATGTTTTTGTGAAATACCGAATATATTTAAAGTGTTTTTGGATTAATTTCATTATGATGTAAACTCAAATTCTCACATATGGGAATGAATAAACCTTAAATGTTACAGACTTTAGCAGGAGAATGAAGTGCATGAGTGAAAAATGTGACATTTACAATCCGAAGCCATAATAACGTTAAATTACTGTAAATATTGAAAGTTCTGTGTTTCCTAAACAGGGTGATAGATGGCAGCAGAGAATTGTCTCTCATCTCACGTGTTCCCTCCGTGCTTGTCACGAATCCTCAAACGTTCACTCTCCCCTTCTGGAAAAAATAAACCCACCCAGAGACCAACAGACAAATGTAGTGATGACTGAAACAAACAAGGAGGCTTCTTCTGGCTGACACTTCATGGTGGGATGACAGAGTGCTCCCTGCTCTGCTCTATAACATTAATTATCAAGTGGTGTCTGGAAGGCGCTTTGTCAAAAAGATTGATGAGGGGCTGTCAGAGAGGGAACAAATCTGACTTGGCCGGGGTTAGAGGAAGGGCCTCTCATTCTCATGGGATGTAATGCTGGTAGCTCTGTGTGTGTGTGTGTGTGTGTGTGTAGGATAAAAGGTAGGATAGTCAAAGCATGAAAGGATCGACATGAGAATTTGAGAAGCAGTAAAGGAGAAAGAAATGTGAGAGGAGCTTTAATTATCTCTGTCGATGTTTCATCTTCAGTAGTAGCGGATGAGACTGAGGTTTACTGGAAATCATCGTGAATTTAGACAAGAATCAGAATCAGAAATCAGAATCAGAAAAAACTTTATTGCCAAGTACGATTTTATGCATATGAGGAATTTGTTTTGGTGAAGTTGGTGCATGACACATCTACTAAAAATAAGCTATTAAAGAAGTAAAAAATATAGCGATATAAATATATATACACAAGTCTGTTTTTTCTTTTTTTTTCTGGAAACACAGTCTGTTTTTTCGGAAAGAAGTCCAAGATAAACAAATATTTCATCTTTAAAGAATCACTTCACATTTTTCAAGTCTGTCTTAAAGGACCAGTGTGTAGCATTTAGTGACATCTAGTGGTGAGGCTGCAAATCACAATCAATTGAATACCCCTCGCCTTAGGATAAGCTACGGTGGCTGCTAAAGGTGTGTCAGTGTTTGCTTTGTCCTTTCTGGGCAGCTGTAGAAACATGGCAGTGCGACATTCTTATTTTCAGGTGATTATACACTGATATCATATTCCACTTCTACCAATAGATCTGGTTCAGTCCTACACACTGGACCTTTAAAATGACCCTTGTGTGCCTATATGTACATTGACAGTTTTTGGTTGCTAATGTGACTCTAACGTAAGTGATGAGGGGCAAAATCCACAGTCCTTATTTCTTAATGATATATATGAAATATACATTTTGAAGTTCAGCTGAGGCAAAAATGAGGCTCCAGCAGTCAGAGATAGATAAATCAAGTGGGTGTTTTTCCCCAAGATGGTCTTCTAGGAGTAAAATTACACATTTATTTGTACTAAAAAAACTAAAAATGCCCGCTTGATTTGTTTAACACATGCTTCTGAAGACTCATATTAACTACAGCTCAGCTTTAAGAGTCTTATTAACACAGGACGTTGGATTTTGTCCACATCTCTTAGAAACTGCTTTACAAATGGATCCGTTCACAGCCTGTATGGAGAACAGGGACATATAAAAACATCTGAAAAGACAAAAGTGACCACAAACAAAAATATATATATATTATTTTTTGGGTGAACTGACCCTTTAAACCAAGGTCCCACACCCTCCATATAGAAAACTGTGAAAGAGACTGATGCTTAAAGGCCTTTAAGAGTAAATATTTGTGTAAATGCACCATTAAACATCAGATGAGATCAGATGACTGATACTGCAAATGAGATGAGACCTCAAGACCTTCCAACTGAACCATAATTCAGCACGGCCATTAAAAGAAATCTCCAGTGAGAATAAACCATTAAGAATGTGTGTGTGTGGAGGTGAGTGTCTGTAAATGTGTGTGTCATTAATGTGTGGGAGAGGAGGCGGAGGTAGAGGAGGGGGTTTGGTCTGCTGTGAGGGATCACTGCACACAGGGAGGAGAGAAGGAGGGAGCGCGGGGACGGACGGAGGGAGAGAAAGAGCTGAAGAAAGGGAGCGGAGGAGACAGACGACAGGAGACGGAGGCTGAGTCAAAACCCCACAAGCAAAATGCCCAATTTTGAAGGCACCTGGAAAATGAAAAGCAGCGAGAATTTCGAAGACTTGCTCAAAGCTCTGGGTGAGAACAATTTACTCTTATTTCTATGAAGATTTGAATGTGTTTTTGAGGGGTTTTCATAATCATCCAGTGATTGAACATGAAATGAATAGAGGTCTATTATCTGCACTATTATCTGCAACTATACCTGGAAAAAAAAAAAGCATCACACCTGAAGTACTAAGTGGAGACGATAAGTAGATTGACAATTAAAGGTGGTGTTTTCCACCTTTCCACCAATCCAGCGTGTCTAATTTGAGCTCCATTAAAGCACAGGTTCTGGCTGCAGTCTTGTTTATCACATGGACGGTCTGTGTCGAGTCTGTTTGCAGTAAATCTTGTTTTCTGTTTCCCAAGTGGCCGAGCTCTGCAGAAAAGCAGCACTTTAATGAGGTTTCCTGTAACACCTCTAACAGTGAAGCTGCGTGTTCAAAAGTGCAGCACGACTGGCTTTAATCACAGCACGAGACATCAAACTCGTGCATTGCGGCTGAGTTTGAGTGATGGAATACAAGCGGGACGGATGGGGAACAGACTGAAGCGCTCTCTGGTCTAATTGTTTGCAATGTACATGTGTGACAGACTGAGTTAATAGTTTTTCCGCTCATTTGGAGCACAGACGATGACGAGCTACAGGAGAACTAAACAAACGGCGGGAGCATTCCTCCCTCTCATCACCTTGTCACGGCATCCTCCATATTTGCAACATCTGCTGATAACAATCGCAGTTGCAGCTGCTGAAGGGTCCTTTTTTTTTTTTAAATATGAAAAGTAACTGCTTCATCCTGACAACAAGAAGTGATTTGTTTTTCAATGTGGTATGACTCTGAGATTGATACCTCTACTTTTGTGCATTCCTCGAGTAAATGAGCCAATTTTTCCCTCTGAAACAGTTCTTCTTACCACCCTTTTGGCGCCAGAGGCAGACAGAAAAAATGTGAGGTGACAAAACTCAGTGTCAGATGATGGAAAAATAGGTCTATACTTAGTGGCAATAAAGTGGTTTTGCACATCAAGGAGGAATTTTATCCGTTTTTGACTTCACTGACCTACTTGATGTCTACACAGCAGGCTCACAGGTGGCTTTGTGCATGTTCTCAGGTGTGAATGCCATGCTGAGGAAGGTGGCAGTGGCGGCTGCCTCCAAGCCCCACGTGGAGATAAAGCAGAACGGCGAGCACTTCTACATCAAGACCTCCACCACCGTCCGCACCACAGAGATCAACTTCGTCATCGGCGAGGAGTTTAACGAGGAGACGGTGGACGGGAGAAAGTGTAAGGTAATTCAACGGAGATAAGAGCAGTGATGCACACGAGGAAAATCTGAATTCTTACTTACAGTCAATCCATTTCTAACATCTATGTGTCAGTAAAAAATGAACATTATAGAAGCATCATATGAGCTTCTTGGATTAAAATCTTGTTTTAAAAAAGGAAAGCTCAAAATCTGAGAAGGATGAGATATCCTGACTTTTAGTGCCTAATTTGTGTCAAACTCACAAAACACTAGATCCTACATTTCCCATAATGCAACTCCTGTCCTAGTCAGTTATTTTTCAGACTTTGGAAAGTTCCTCCAGAGCCACAGGTAACATTATATAATACATACGGGTTAGTCCTCTGGTGAGTGGGGGAATGTCCCTTTAAGTCTCACATTTTAATGTAATTAAGGGAAACTGAATGCAAGTAAGGAGCTAAACATGCACTCAGTCTAAAAGCTGTCATTTTTACTGCTGACGTCCTGTTAGCCAGGTGAAACCGAGGGGATGAATACAGGAAACCTCATTAAAGTGCTGCTTTTCCGCAGAGCTTGGCCACTTGGGAGACAGAAAGCAAGATTTACTGCAAACAGACTCTGCTGAGCGGGAGCGGCCCAAAGACCTTCTGGAGCCGAGAGCTCAAAGGGGATGAACTCATATTGGTGAGTTTTGCTTTTTTTTTTTTTAAGTTTACTGTAACTAGAAATATGGTGACAGATAGGAAACAGGAGTGCTACATGCAGCTGCAGACTCAAATTAAGATTTCTAAGTCTCACCTCTGGACCCACTCGAAGTCTCTTCAGGATCATCCCTTTTCTTTCTCTTTGTAGAAAAAAGCAAAAAGTTTTCTCTGTTTTCTTTTCTAAAAGAAATCCCATCAGACTCAAGAAGGAAATTTGCACAGTGACTCCCATGTTCAACTGAAGTCTCTCAGCAGATCAATGAGCAGATGTTTGGATGTTTTGCAAAGTGGGACGAGGTGTCGCATTTGGAGGTCGCTGTCTTTAACCACATGAGCCATTTTTGGTTTCTTTCTCTGCCAAGAAGAAAACAAGGGATCGGTTAAAGGGACGTTCCTCAATTTGGGACAAAAACACAGTTGTTCTAGTTGATCTTTAAAGAAACCGTTTGGGGAAAAGCACTTATTTGCTTTCTGAGAGTTAGAGTTAAGGGAAAAGTGATAGCACCTTCATATTTGTATAGTAAGTATAAAGCCAGAGCCAGCAGCTGTTAGCTTAGCTTAGCATAACGACTGAAAACAGGGGGAAACAGTTAGCCTGGCTCTGTTCAAAGGCAGCAAAATCCACCTACAGGTTTTTTCAAAACATAGCTTTTTCTATGCGTTTTGGCCTTTCGTCCACACACAAACGCACTTCTAGGTCAGTGAAAACAGACCTGTAGGACCTCTAGTTGGAGGCCGCCTATTAGTAATAGCTTTTTTCAGGCTTCTGATTGGCCAGCATGGCTTTAGGGTTAGGGTTATATCACCGCCTCTCGTCTTGGCACACTTGTGAGAGCTACAACTAGTGTTTTTGTACTTTGAGCTGCATTTCTTGTATGAAAGGTGATGCCACTAGATGATATCTCATAGACAAAAAAGACAAGTCAAGAAAATATTTGGTGGATTGCAAACCGAGTTTTCACAAGCAAGATCCACAGCTTCATATTTACCATCCAGGCACAAGAGTGGTATCAATCCTTTCAGCTAACCCTCAGCAAGAAAGCCAATTAGGTCCATTTCTTAATGACGACCAGGCCACCAGAATCTTGGCAGAGGCACAAACCAAAGCTGGACGGATGGTCAAGAGAGACCATAACTGGGCGGTGACACCAGATGCAAATATGTTAAACGATCTGGTCAATATTTTTCCAAAATACCACGTAGTTCCCAGGAAATGTCCATCACTCCCATGGGGCACACCATCAATTCTCATGTTTCCTTTTTTTTGCCAGACGAGGGTGTGGATGACCACATCTGTATCTGTGAGGCAGCACAGAATCATGATGAACTGTCATTTATACGTTATTTTATCACCCCGAGGAAAAAAGACATAAAAGAGAAGTTTTCATAAAGGTCTGAAATGTTGACCAGAAGTCAGACTCTGCCAAGGCCAGCTTTGTTTTTCTGAATCATTTGATCTGATTTCGCTATCGGCCGCGTGATTAATAAAAACACACAAAAGGAACAAAAGGCGGAAAGCATGTGAATTATTCTAACAGCAAAGATTTCGAAGGAATAAACGAACATTTCGCTGCCATATGTTTGATGTTAGACAGCACTTCGTGACCTTGGATCCATCAGAAACACTTCGGCCTCCCGTTCCTGGCAATTCAAGATCACTAAGACAAAGCCGTTTTTTTTTTTTTTTTCTTTCTGTAAACATCTGGGCCTGCTTGGATTTATTGGCCAGATGGACAACAAAGCCGAGTCCAGTTTGGCTGTGATGGAGATCTCTTTGCTGACTGTGACTCACTTCTGCAGAGAGACGAGCAGGAAAACATTTGAGGGCGGCTGTAATTTGGAGAGAATGCAGGTTTTCAAACTTGGGGGAAAAAAGCTTTAAACGGGGCCAAATGTGTTTTTATTCAAGATAAGGGTGTGTGCGGCTGTCCGCGTTGTTGCTGAGTGATTGGGTGTAATCTGATCTGCACGTGGGGCTGAATCATTGGAAAGAGAATGAGACTTTTCAAAGGAAAGATCATAAGTTTTGATGTGACACAGCGAGGAGGGAGAGGTCAGATACACTCCCAGCTGTGCGGTAATTGAAACATAACTTTCTCATATTAAACCTAAATTAATGGCCTGCTTTAGATCAGATTTGATTGATGCTGAAGCAGAGACAGACTGAAACCTTCATAGTCTGTTTCTGAAAAACACACCAACGACTTCACCTGCTGCTGACTGCTGATGACTGACGTGACTTTGCAGATACTATATGCAAAAACAGCCTTTAAAAGCCGATTACATGACATGATTATTATTCAACCTTTTTATTTTTTGGCTGAGTCACACAACCTCCTCAAGGGGCCAGCAGCTCATGTCTGTGGCTCGGAGGGTGGAGTCCCTGTCTTCAGTTAATACTGTGGAATAATTAAGGATTATAGCACCTCTTATAGCTTTGTCGACATGGGACAAGCTGTGAAGCCTCCTCTGTTAGCTGCTGTCGGTGTGTGTTAGTACCGGTTCAGTATTGTGCTGCTGGTAAGCCCCCTGCTTGTTCATCTTCTCCTCCCTGCTCACAGACGAACGCGATCGATCATTCACTGTAAACAGGAAAAATGCCCATAAACTTGAATAAGAGCGCTGGCCAGCACATGAGGAAATTAGGCTCTCTGGGAAAGATGGATGGATGTGGAGCTTAACGAAGACAACATGTGGTGGCTCACTGCTCTCACTGTGAGCTAAGATGGGTGGACTATAACGACCATTTGGAGAGTCTCGAGTAAAAAGGGACAGGGATAAATGCTGGATAATACAAAACTGCTCTTACTCATCAACGCGAGGAGCCTCATATACTTCCTTTACATTTCAAGCCAATAAATATTGATTTTTCAAAGATTAATGCAGTCCTGCATCGGCTACTTCCTGATGGGACTGGAGCCAGATGAAATTGTGCAGCTGTGCCGGTGTTGGGGGGTCCAAATCTGTGCGTGTCCTCCTGCGGGCTTTAATTGGTCTCATTGATCATGTTGTTGAGAAATGCCAATGGACCCTGGTGTTACCTCCAGTTAATGTCTCCCTCGGCATCGCGCCACGTGCCAGATGGAGCCGCCTCGGCTCCATTTTTCACAGCCGGCGTGTTTCCCCGTCCCGCCACGCCGCACGGCCCGAGATAATGATGATGTGTGGTGCTGCAGTTGGCCATAACGCTACGCCCCTGGGACGCCCATAAATCTTTGAACTCGGACACACCCACCCTTAACCCGGGGCATCCAGTGTTTCTTCCCCATTTTCGGATCACTTTTTGTCACGTCTGTTTCTTCAGCAGGCAGCTGTGTCAAATAAATATCATGATGTTAGCCAGCATTTAGGTAATTAGCGGTGGAAATGTAGCAGAGCAGAAAATGAGGCCTGGCTGTTTTATCAGAGGAAATTCAGGCACAATACATGTGGCTGAGAGGAAAAATCTGACAAGTTAATACTTGACTGGAGTACATTATTCCAAATTACACGTACAGGGACGCTTACTTTGACTGCAATTTGTATAGACGTCACAGTAACACACGTTTTTCTCTCTCTTCTTTTCATGGTTGTTACACTGTTAAGTGGTCATTTATGTAATGTTGTGTTGTACACATCTAACCTGTAAGTCACATGACTGGTTTGACTGTAAACACCCTCACACACCGGCTGCTGAAAGGCTGAGTAAAGCATGGTGGACTGGAGAAGAGCTGAAATGAGTGCTGGTAGCGTGGTGTCAGGGCGCTGCTGCTGCTGACGAAGCAACCATCAGATTAATAAAAAAAACTTCTGCTCAATCTCGTTGCAGATCTTCGGCGCCGACGATGTGGTGTGCACGAGGATCTACGTGAGAGCGTAGCAGAAGACCGTGTCCTTCACAATTTCCTCCAACACATAATCTGTCTGTGATCTGTCAGTGTGAGAAAGTCCACATAAAAATCTCAAATAATCTGTTCTGACATTCAGTATTTTCATGAAAATCACCTCTTCTGATCTTGGATATTTCTGCTTTTGTTCTCCTTGTATATAATTTTTCTAGCATTGGCAATTAAAAGCTCAAAAGCATTACTTCTTTCTGTTATACTGATCAATCGATGCTTCCGCTGACAGTCAAAACCGAAAACTGGTCAAACAACAGCAGAAATGAAGAAAGAAGTGAGGAATCTGTCTATTTAAAGGATAGTTTAATGTCAAACATCATACTAACACTCATGTACAACATCGTAAAAGTCAAGAGAAGAGACACATTAAACGAGGTACAAACCATGTTGTTATGTACAACCAGCTCTGCGGGACTTCCTGTGGCGTTCCATATTAAACACGGTAAATATAAAAATAAAAACCCAAGTACTAAACTGTTCCAAGATTGTCTGTTGCTGGTTAGGTTACTGACCGTCACCTTGAATGGGCGTGAGGAACATGTTTATGGATGTCAGGCAGCTCCTTTAATCCGCCATCCTGCTCATGTTTTGATGCATACGTGGAAAACTACAAAGATCTGACTGTTTTCTGAAGGTGAATGTTCAAAGACTGTTTGATGGTTTCCACTGTGAAACACACTTCGCAGCCTTTAGCGTGACCCAACCTTTCATACACTATCTACAGCGCCAGTCCCAGTTTTATTGAACACACTGCAGAGGGGGAAAAGGCAATGAAAATCCTCATCTTACGTCCCTCCTTTAAGGGAATACAACATTCACATTTGTATTTCAGCGAGAAATACAAACTGGCAGCTTTGATAAACTGCGACTGAAGGAATTATTGCTAGCTCGTGTTCTTAATCCTTAAACTGTACACAAGTCACACAGCTGACATTCACATATAGACCTACTATTTATCAGGCAGTGTTTGCCGTCAACACTGAGCATAAAAAATAAACACACCTCATGTAGTTTTCTTAAGCGAAGCATTGTGAGACCACTGAACCCGTCTGAAAGATTCCAACTATTTGGTAAAGTTTAAATACAAGAAAAAGTTGGTACTGTTAAGACTTCAGAACTTTGAAAAACGGACAAATACTGTATTTGAAAGAGGAGAAACTGATGCTCAGCTACATTCAATCATCTTAAAACCACAAGAGACAATGAATCCAACAACAGAAGGTAGAAACGCGCAGGAAGGGGTTGAAACACGTATAAAATGGGTAATTTTTCTGCTGAACAAAGAGTTTAAGGACGACACATTCAACAGACCACAAAGGAAAAAGATCTCAAATGAACATCCTTTGGTAAAAAACAATTACAATTTTGCATTTTCTTTATAAATTTCTCTGCAACCTCTAGCTAAAGACCGACACTACGCGTGTATTAATGTGTGCTACACATCAATAACTTCTGGTTTAAAAAAAAAAAAATCTAGATATAAACATATTTACACAAAGTGTTTGGGCGGTCATAAATTACTCGATACACACTGCTGGCACAGTACTGAGGCCGAGCATCTGCCCAGCAACCGTGCCTTATAAGGAAAACATTCACAGGCTACACAAGTTTACAGCTGGAAGTCCAAGAACACACATTTTAACAGAAGTGACAGGTTTTTGTTCTGGCTAAAGAGAAAAACTGAGCTTGTTTGTTTTCTCTTCCTGTAAAATGATGAGCTGGTCCTCAAAAAACACTTCAATCTATTGTCAAGATGCTGAGTTTTAGTTCTAAACTGCTGAACCATGTTTATTTTTTGTTTGTTTAAACTGTGAATTGCTCCAAGGAGTGTTTTTCCTTTGTGTATTAACTGCATGTTTAAAATCTGTATTTAATATAACAATGGGATTTGAGACAGGTGGGTTTTTTCTCTCATATAATGATAAAACTTCTATTTCACACATGCTGCAGAATTCGCAGTAAAAGCTTGAAAATTAGGACAAAGTTCCTGAATCAGCTCTGACACACTGACAAAAAAAAAGTGGAAAATTTACAGACGGACAACCCCAAAAGATTTTGGCAACTGGATCCAGTAAGAGCAGTTTGGAGAGCTGCTGTATGTGTGTATGAAGTCATCTCTGGCAGTTTGCAGCGTGAAAACGGCCACAGTTTATCTTCTGATAAGAGAGAGACTACAGAGTTCTGTACTTCACCCGGTACTTGTTAATGTTGAGATAGTGGAGGACCTCGGGGCTGCAGGTGGTGGTGCAGGACAACAGGCCTTCTCGCTCATCTCCCATCAGCCACTTGCGGTTGTCGGCAGCCATGTCGCTGGTCACGTGCTCTTTGGCCCAGGTGTCCAGCCAGGCCTGAAAGCGTCTGTGCAGGCGAGTGTTGACCCGCTGATGGGACTGAAAGAGACGACAACCAGAACAACACAGCTCAGCTACAGGGACGCCAGGTCAGAGTACAAGAAGAGGCACAGAAATAAGTCTGAAGACTTACCCTAACCCTAACCCTAACCCAACACACAAGTATCCGCCCACTGGAGCGCTGAAAATGGAAGACTATCCTGCGTTTTTGGTTCCTACAACAACATCCAGTACTCGAGTTGAGGGGGGATGAGGGCGGATGGCATCCCCCCTGAAATAAAAACGATCAAAATCATCCCCCCTGTAAAACTGCCATCCCCCCTTTCCATCCCTCCCCTTTTTACAGTAAATGTTGGGAATATAACTTATAATTATTTCATCATTAGAAAGTAGTACGCATGTTGAGTAAAAGAAATAATAAAATCTGAGGGCACAGGGGCACGCAAACATGCAATGACGCAACATGATTGTTATTTTCAATTGGTTAACGCCTGATGCCAGAGGGAGCGGCACAAGCTGCTGCGCAGAGCGACATCTTGAGGATTAACTGCTCTGCAATGTGAGCATGGGAAAACGAGCGGCTGGACAACGAGATGTCAGGGAGTTTTTTAAAAAGACTAAAATTACAGGTGAACTATAAATCAAGAATCTCAATCATTACTTTTTATTAATCTATACAAAAGTCGCCAGACTCGCCACAGGTTGCATGCACAATAACAACACAGCTAGTTTTCCAAGCTTGCTGTGTAGCCTGCAAACTAGCTGAGATGAACTCATGTTAACGTTCATCTCTCTTGTTAACTAGCTTGCTGAAACACAGGACTTGTCATTCAGTCACGTTAGATTCTGGTTTATGAGCGTGGCAAACGTAAAACAGATATTTACTGTTAGCGTTAGACGAGAGTTTGTCTCAAATATTTTACCAGAATTAATGATGAAATATTCTTCACACGGCTATATTATTTTCATCAATAGGACTCGTCAGGCAACAAAAATAAGTGAAGATGTTAGCTAAAATTCAGACGTTCAAGGCAGGTGACATTACTGTCTTTAATAACACAAAAAAAGAGATAATCGTTATGATTTTGCACTTAAAATAAACTTGGCTTGACTTGATTTGAGAGGATTCAGAAGTCTTATTTACAGTGTTTTGTTTTGATAATGAATTTAAACCCCTGCCCCTGCCACTTTTTTTTTTAGGGTGAAAAACATTGACCATCCCCCCTGAATTTTTTTTACAACTCGACTACTGACAACATCAACGCCACCAAACTCTCTGCTTGTAAATGAAGCGTCTTTTGAGTGCAATGTCCGTTCTTTAAAGGACATCCTGGCTGCTGATGTTCCCTCAAACCATCCACATTCACTAGGGGACATTGTGTCACCACAGGCTGAATGCTGGACGGTTCTTTCAATCAATTCAAGCTAAAAAAAAAAAAGCCAAACAAAGTTTTAGTATCAGCTTTTAGATTACAGCATACAAACTGATACTTTGAAGTATGAACAGGGTTTTTGCAATAACAATGTTTGTGATTATTTATGTATTGCTAATTGGTCTTAGCGGAGTGAAACTAATGCATAAAAAAAACACAAATATGTTTGTCTTGTGTGTACAAACAGGTGGTTTTCTGAATGTGCCTGTAATGCTGCAGCAAGTGCACAAACGCATTGGCTGCATTGTGCAATTCTTTCATCTTAGTAAGAGATATTTTCTCGTACTGCAAAGCAGGACCACAGATTACATATTCTGCTCGTCCTTACACATAATTAACATAGTATAATCTGTGAGTGAAATATTCCCACTAGGGATGCACATGGTTAACCGTTTAACCGTTAACCGATAACAGTAACTCTAACCGATTAATACTAACGGTCAATTTTGTTTTTAAGCTACGTAATTCAATCAACTCATGGGGGTAAAACGCGACTTGCAAGTACTAAGTTCGTGGCTATTACAACGGACTGCTGGACCGCGCTCACAACAGAGAGCTACGTGACAATTACATGTCACTATATCGATGAGTACTGGAAAGTTAATTCTGCCGTCCTGTTAACGCAGAGCATGCCAGGTAGACACACAGCTGATAACCTCACAGCTAAACTGGTTGATGCAGTGGAGACGTGGGAAAGTGTCCGCATGCGTCCACGACAACGCGCGCAACATCGTGGCAGCCAACTCTCCCGGACGGGTCAGCTGGGACTCGATCCCCTGTTTTGCACATACACTGCAGCTGGCGGTAAATGACGGATTTAATGTGTGTGTGCATCGTGTGTGCATCGTCGGAATGACGGAATGTCGGAATGGCAGCATGGAAGGGCATTTAAATCTTATCGGTTAACGGTTATTAATCGTTAAAGGGCGTCGGTTAACGGTCATAAAAAAAATCCAAAATGTGCATCCCTAATTCCCACCCATTGCTACATGCAATGCTAAGGTGACGGGTGTGAACAGAGCAGGTTCGTCACACTGCCATTAATACAACGTACATGTAACGTAATACATGTATAATGAATTGGGTGCACACAAAATCTGTGGTAAGTGTTTGTAAGTGTTTCTGTGCTTACCTGATGAGCCCGTCTGAGTGCCGTGTGCCTGTACATGTAGTCCTCTGACTTGCACACATAGACCATCTTGTAGGAGTTGAGCTTGAACATGCACTCCATCTTTAGCTCACTGCTGCCGTCCTGCGACTTGTCCAACGGGACCTTGGTCATTCTCTCCTGCTGCAGCTGTTCCCATCCTCTCTGGCATTTCCGTATCCGTCTCAAATTCCTGGAGGCCAAAACAGATTGACAACCATGAATAACACTGACCGATACCGGAGGAATTCTTCTGATTACTCCACACATCAAAGGGGTGCATCACGTTTACAGGGAAAGTTCGCACAAATTTCTAAAATCGGCTAAGACTTTTGACTTGATCATGTTACGTATGGCACAATTTCGTGTTTGACAGTATGCACTGTGTGATTTGAAAGCCTAGGGGATGTGTTCAGGCACGATACACGACATTAAGCAAATTTGAGAACAGTAAAGTCAAATTTGAGAGGACTGTCCCTTTAAACAATTATTTTTAAACCCATGCATTGCAACTCACCGAGTAATAGAATTAGATATGGAGTCATATCATTCGTGGGAAATGTGGATCTATAAGAGCAGCAGAGGCAGCAGTCGTAATCTTTCTGTACAGTGCACTTCCGTTGCACAGCCACTCAGTTCAAACCTAAATATCCTCGGCAAACAAACGCTTCTCATTGGAAACTGATCCTGATTTTTGTGCAGGTAATATAAATGCAATCATTCACCCCACCTGAATGAAAGTTTTAAATGTGTACTTACCACTGAGGGTACAGGTGAGCGGGGACTGAAACCATGAAGCATATTTTTGCATTTAGGGCTCCACTTAAAAGACATGACAGTGAGGCCAATTTCAATAAAAACTGTTGAAAACAAACACTAGAAAATTGCTGCCTGATCGGATACCAATCAAAAAATATGAGCTGAGAATCCTCTGACGTGCACAAACTTTCACCAACAGCGTACAGTGTTATGATCATGAGATGAAGACCCAACACAACTGGAAAAGAAACTGCTAGACTTTTTACTGCCATTGAAGATTTTTGTGAAGTCTTTTGGACCTCTTGTGCTGCTGATCTCTCATAGATTTGATGGGAAAAGAAAGACAAGCACAAGATGTGGGTGAGCCCAGTGATAAATCAGCCAGATTTATGCGATGGGTTAAATAAGGGAAAGCTAAGAGCAAGGTTTTTTGTGTTTTTAAAATCCTTCTGAAATGTTTATGGTCATGGACAGCCATCTCATAGAAACAAAAAAAAGCAATGAAAGACAGGCTTTATGTGCGACACTCAACGGGAGCTTTAAGATCGAGCGAACACAACCACGCCTCCATGCACAGCTCTCAGGTGTAAGGAAAGAAATACACCAACATGAACATACAATTTAGACAATCATTTTATTTACAAACCCTACTTCTCTGTACAAGTGTTGCAGATAATGTGCGAGACCAGAGATTTTAAAAACTTGAACACTAATCTCTGTCAAACCAGTGGAAAAACCTCAACCACAACAAAAAGTTGCAACGGGAGTGCACTGTTTCCACTGAAAATCATTACAAACATAACACTAAGTATAACAGACTTAAACAAATGGACATTTGAACATTTACATTTGCAAACAGTGATTAAGTCACATACAGGACCCTTGATCTGAATACAATCACAAACAAAGGGCATGATACGGTAGAAAAGGAAGGCAGGACTTCACTGTCCTCTTTTAACAAAGTCACTCAGGTCCAACACAAGAGCTTCAGTCTCTCAAATTCTGGTCAAAGACATATTGGAAAAATGAAATTAAAATGAAAAAGGTGGAACCCATTTGTTTTGCTTTCAGTTTGTGCATTCAATGACTTTCGTTCTTCAGTTACACAAAGAAAATCATTTCAATTCTATACAATGTGAATAGTCAAACCTACTGATTCCTTATGGTTGTCTGCTAAGGAGGAAATTCAAAACCCACGATCAAGCCAAAACCATTTTAAAAAACCTTACTGTCAATAAATAAAATTCCCATTAAAAAGGAACTGAATCACTGAATAAATAAATCCCATTTTTTTAAAAAAGTGGCCACGTAAAGTGCAATCTTCCACATGAGGCAGAGGTCAGAAACTGAAAAAGTCACGTTCACGGCCGATGACAATCTCAACAGACAGGAGGGCATTCAGGCACTGCGAGCACTTCACTGTAACTGTGGAGTTGCTCCACCTAAATTCAACTTCTCACACCCTCCCCGTTTGTCCGTCACTAAAAAGGCAGAGCTCTTATGCCCCAAACTTTTGCGATTAGAGACAGCTTCTCACGTCAGGCTTGTGCCACTGTTTCTATCTCTGAAAAGGAGTTGTATTTGGCAGCTGGTTTGGCTTGTCAACAGTGGGGTGGCTGCTCGGCTGACTAGAGCCTCGGGACAGAAGCTTAAAAATGTGCAGACAAGAGGGAGACATGGCTGGGGCCTCACCTGGGGAGGAACAGCGGCTTCTGGGCAAGATGCTCACGCAGCTCTGGGGATGCAGAATCTGAGTTCAGGTATCTGCCCACGTAGTCCGACCACCTCTGTGGAGGATGAAGGAGGACAAAAACGCATATTACAGACATACTGTTGGAGTCTCTACTAAACCAGACTGGTGGTTATGGCCTTTCAAATCCCCGTTGGGGTTATTAAGGTTGAAAATTCTAGGTTGCCTCACATGCTGTTTAGAGCCCATCGGCAAATAAGTAACGTGAAATTGAAGTTTAGAAACATTACATTCATTACACGCAAGACCACTCATTCATTATCAGAAGTATTTATTTGTGTTATCTATTTATGGAAAGACAAATCAGTCAGTAATTACTTTCTTTGAACTCTCAAAAATTGATATTGGCTTTACAAATCCAGTATTGCTTATTCTCTATACTGTTTCAATAGGGTGTCCTGAAAACACAGGTATCATAAGTTTTTTTTCTTATATTTTGTCCACAGCCAATAAGGTTGCACTTAAATATTCTTTTTATTATCATTTTTATAGACAAAACAATCAATAATTTTGTCAATAAAATGACAGAAAACTACCACAAAGTTAATACATTTACAATCAAAACACAGCAAAGCAGCACTTTGTCACATTTCTGAATCCGAAACCAGAGAATATTGCATCTGATCGGCCATTTTTACTTCATAAAAAGACTTATATTTTTAATTAACTATCACAATAGTTGGTGAACAATTTTTATGTCAATTTTGGGAGGATAAAATTTTAGAAAATACATCACAACATAATGCGTAACAGCTGAACACCGCCATTAACTCTGAACTCAGGCTGTAGCTATGCAGATGCACCTGATAAACCGACAACTTGAGTGTTTGAACTAAACTTGAACACTGAGTCTTACCTCTGCGTCTGCTGGCTCGTCAGAGTTCTCCTCTTCTGTGTCCAGCAGCTCCATAGCCAGACTGACAGATCCTTGGCTCTTTGCAAACACCAACTAGACGAAAGAAAAGCAATCAGAGGAAGCTGCCAATAAACAAAGTGTTTCGTTTAGACAGATGTATAATATTATCATTACTGTCTGAGGTTTTCGTACCTTGAAGCAGTTCTCATCTGACATGAGCTGCTCTGCTTTGCGCTGGTAGGCCCCCTCTGCTGTGGCCCTGGATGTCTGCGTGGACAGTGTGCCCCCCGTGGCTTTATTGGCACATTCGCTCAGGTACATGTCGGTTACACGTGCACAGACATCATCGGTGACGAGGTGCTGGAGCTGTGAAAGCAACAGGTTTAGTATGCAACAGCTGTTTCTACACAAATGTAACAGTGCAGTGCAGAGCCACAAGTGACAGCAGCACAGTCAATGACTGGAGGGTTACAGATTCATTTCATTTGTCTCTGAGTTTGCTTGTTTTGGAGCCAGACTGCATACATACATGCATCCTTATTTCTTGGCATGCAAAACAGACCCTCATGCTTGCAATGAATTGTGTGACATGACAGTTAAAATCCATTTTATGCATTCTGTACAACTTAAGATCAGCATGAAGAAAACACACAGCTAAATTAAGTTCACATTTGAACTGAACTGCATACAGCGCAGAAGAACTCTACAGTTTTATTCTTGCAGCATAAATAAACAATAAATCGCAATCAAGTGATCTTGAATGTGCTGACCTGCCGGACAATACTCTGGATGAGTTTGTCCATGGTGAAGGCAATGTAGGCATGGATAGTAAACATTTCCCTCAGAGAGTCCTCATACTGAGCCGGCTCCATGTTTCCATCCAGAAGATTACGCACCATTTCCAGAAACACCGAGTAATAGTCCTCTACATCAACATCCACTGCAGGCAGAAAATAGTGCATGTGTTGAGTTGTATGGTGAGGAATTACACAACGTGAACATGATATGTTTAGCAGAATCAAATTCAGTGCTGGTGAGGATTTTAGTGAATTATAGCAAAACGTCAACATTAATAAAACTCAACCCTCTGGTCTTGTTTTCTCACTTACTTGGTTCCTTCATCTTCAGTTGGATTGCTGGGTTTTCATTTTTATCCCTCTTAAGCCCCAACACCTCTCTTTCCCACTCTCGCTCTCGGGCATCCTCTTCGATCTGCTTCTCTGCCTGCCCGTAGATTCTCAGCAGACGAGAGCAGAGGATGTGGTGGAGACGGAGGAAGATGTACCAGTAGTTGTTCACAAAGAACAGGCTATAGGCGTCGTCTGCGCCTCGCAGCTTCTGAGCTGCCGTGTTGCTGAAGAGGAGCTTGGACTTGGATGGGCTGCTGCCCGGCAGGCCATTGTGCTTCTTGGAGTCGCCTTGGTCCATCTCCAGGTCTTCCTCGTCCTCCTCGTCCTCCTCTTCCACATCAGAGAGCTCACCTCGCCGTGCAAACAGCAGGTCAGGGATGAAGTGGTGGATGATCTGTTTGATCTTGTACTTGTCTTCTTTCTGGATGCCCACCTGCCTTTTGACGTGGTGGATGATGAGGGCGGCGGCGTCCTCCAGGATTTGGCTGTCGTCATAGGTCAGGGTCAGGTGCGGCCCGCTCGGTGGCGGTGTGGCAGTTTCCTCTGATGCTCGCTCCTGGCGCTGCAGGACACAGACGGGAGAAGATTAGGCTGAATTCTGAGGAATTCCTCTCGTTGGCATTCTGCGTGAGAGCAAATTAATCTAGGTGGCATGAGCTGGTGATTAAAGTTCTATTTACAGCTTCAAAAAATAAATGTAACTGTGTTTAGTAAGCCATTACTCTATGAAAAGCACCACCTCCTACCACCAATCACAGTGAGCCACAATGTGTCCTTACGTCATCATATAACATCTCGATTTCATTGAGTAAGGTCTTTGAGCGCAGCACTTTGGTGTCATTCTGCTTGAAGTTGATGCCTTGATGGTCAAGTGACTTCAGGTAATACTTCTCATTCTGCTCGCGCCAGATCTTGTTGAAGCCTCTCTGAGCTTCTCTCCACTCTTCATCCTTCATTTTTAATCTGAAACAAACACAAAAAAGGTGAAGCACAACCCTAAGTGTGTCTAAATGAACTGTTTAGACCTGAACAGAGACCATAAGAAACTAAAATGAGACTATGAACCTTTTCAGCACTATGGGGACGGACACAGCTGGGTTCCTCTTGAGTCCATCAATGATGTCGTGGGCCTTTTCTCCATATATCCTCTGGATAGCTTTGCGGTGAATGACCTCCGAGGAGCCGCCCATGGTGTTGTCGAGCTTGAAGCGCAGCTGCTCGTCGGCAGACATGCGAGAAAGCCTCCGCTGCACGGTCTCCAGGGCTCGTATCGTGGCAAGGTTGGCCTCCAACACAACATCCAGCTAAAAGGGAAACAATCACAGTGAAATTAAGGAAAAGTGAGATTAACTATGTCTAATTGTGGCTGGTGGTGTCAGCAGCAAGGTTGTTATTGAATATCTAAATCAAAGCTGTGGTCTTTTGACTTGATTGACTTGATTCCTCACCTCAAAACGCTCATCCTCACATCTGTAAATGTGCTCCTCATACTGAGTCTTCTTGGAGCTCACAAATGTTGAATCCTCAGACCACGATGGGAAGGACACCCACGTGTCATTCAGAACCTGCAACAGGACATTCAGCTCAATTCAAGTTTCTGCTTCAGCAAAGCATTCGTGTTATCTGCAATGCTGTCAAGTTCACAGCAGGCACGAACATCACAAAACGCAGGAAAATAAATAAGAAAATCAAAGTGTGTGAGTGCTTGACAATCAACCCGGCTGACAGCAATCAATGAAACCTGAAAATGCTTTATAGGTCATTCTGAATATGAGGTACACTTAATATAAAGGCAGCAATCCTATTTACTGAACAGTGTTTGTAACATAATCAAGTTAGAAGACTATTAATCATCGGACCATCGAGGGACCAAAAACTTAATCCAAAATAAAAATAATCTTCAACTGGAACCCCACTTTGTTTAATTGTCAAATATGTTCGTTATTATTGATTTTGGGTCAGGTGAATGTCAATTTACAACCACCAAATGAACACAACCCCGCGTCATACTCCTGAGGCTGTCAAATTCATTGATACCATCGTATCTGATTGGCCCTGTGGGAGAGAATAAATAGGTTTTCATGACAGAAGAACCTTTAATAAGCAGACTTCCTTCAGTGACTCACCTCTCTGCACAGCGGCGTCCTTCCTGTGCACTTGGGCTGCTGATAGCTCTTCGGCAGTGCTCTGTAGCTGGACCCCAGCCTCTTGCAGGAGGCGTAGTCAATCTCCATCGCGATGCCCTCTGTTGCACGCTCCTTGGGTAAGCTCTCCGCGTGGCTCGACTCCCCGTGACTGGACTCTCGGTAGCCCAGGAAGTTTTTAAACCATGTAAAAAGCTCTGGGAATTTTCTGTCAATCATGCCACAATGTGTGTGAAATAAAGAATTAATAGTGAGGCTGCAGCCCCGAGGTTCACCGACATCGTGTAACACTGACATTGGGAGTTGATGCACACACAAGTATTAAATGTGATGTACATGGATGTTGAAACTGATATAAAATCAATACCATATTTCACTACAATCCATATCTGAAGGTTAGAACAAGGATTGAGGAGTAACAGAAATACTGACATAGTTGTGCTTTATATCCTCATCGTACTCAGTATCTGTTTGAGCAACTCCTATGTTTTAGTACAGACTTAATGCACAGCAACACAGTAACAGAGGCACTAAAGCACTGGAGACTGTACATGTGTATGTTTCAACTTACCCAAGAAATGGGATGACTAACTGCACCAGCTCAGCACGCGAGATCACTTCCTGGTTGAAAATGTGAAGACAACGCAGGAAGTTGTCATACGCCTCAGAGCTCCGCAGAGCCTTCTTTACCTGTTGAAGAGTTTTCAGAGATGATAAAAATAAATAAATAAAATAAAATGAACAGACTTAATTATATATACGAAAACAATCCTGTTACTGAATATTAGCAATACTGACCTTCTCAAAGAACATCGTCTCAGTGCTGGTGCTGTGTTTGCTGACTTCAGTCATGCCGTGGTCTTTCCCCATTATTTTGGGTTTCTTCTGCAAGAGTGTACAGACATGGCAAAATTACAACTCATTTTTGCAAGCTCTCAAAAACACATTTCGAAAATGGTAAATATTCTAATAGAAGACACTATTGCAGTCATTTTGGGGGCTGTAGCACGGTGTACATGCTGCTGAACTGCATCTTTGATGTGCTTCCAATATTTAGTCTAGCCTCATTAATACAAATTGGAGACTTTAAAGCATACCGACATTTCTGACATCTATAATATGGCAGAAAGAAATAAACAGTACAAACGGCTGAATATATGAACACATCAAGCATGTGGAGTGACTTGTACCTTGACAGGTGGTGTGGCTCCCACTCCAGTGGATCTCCTGATTGGCAGGCCATTCTGGCTCAGCCTCTGTTTGTTGTTCAGTAAGGGTCTCTTTACTGTGCCGCCGTGATCATTACGTACAGAATCTGCCCTGTCTGGTGTGGTCTTGCCCAGCAACTGAGAAGAACATTACACATCACAATCTCACCAAAGGGAGGTCACAAGAATTAACAGGATGTAAGAGGCACTGAGGGAACTTAATGAAAGCAAGGAACAAGAGACTCTGGTGTTAGGGCTGTTGTTTCAAATGTGTCATTATTTAATTTATTCCCCAAATGTGGAAAACTTAACTTACATTTTGCTCACCACGAGTGAAACAAACAGCAAAATTTTAAATAATAATGGAGCGCTTGCTGTAACATTCACCATGATGACAAATCTTGAGAGGAATCTCAGATTTCGTCTTGAGATTTTTACATTTCCAGTGAGATGGTGAACGCAGTGGATCTTAAATTTTTTTCTCCAATCATCAATAATACCAGGGAAACTACTCATAAAACAAGCCAGGTTTAATTTTATTGAAATATACAAAAGACTCGACTTGCTCAACTTGTTCTGTTTTTTCTACCTCTCCTTATTCCGCTGTTGTAACAAGTGAACTTCCCCAGCGTATGGCAATACATTAATTATTTTCAAGCAACTTTAAGTCCACTCAATATTCTTTAACCTTGTCATCTCTACCCCAAAAACACTAGTTTAATCAAGTCAGGCTGAAATGAGCCACGCTGTAGGAGTGTGTTCACAGAGACTCACCACTGAGCTGTTTGCATCAGGCAGGAACTGTCCAAACTCTGACAGCAGGTCCTCCTGGTTCTTGAAGAGTCTCGCCACCTGAGTGTAGACCTCCTGCTCGGTCAGTGCTGGGGTGTAGTTGCCTGCAGCTTCTTTAGCATTTCGTTGTTCCTTCTGGAAGTTTTATCATTTAAAAAAAACACACATTCATGAAACAGCTCTATATGTGCTACATTGGCCGAATACTTTTTAACCAGCATACATTTTCTTACCTGGTACGTGTGCAGGATTTCCAGGAAGGCTTTGTAGATGTCTGGCTGACCCTGGAAGCGGTTTTTGATCTTGTTGACATAATTTATAGCATGGTTGAACTCCACAGGCTGGTTGTTCTGGAGAGGTGGCCCACCGGACGGCAAGCTGCTCACAGGAGTGTGGGACTGAACCGACGGTGAGCGCGGTGAAGCATAGGATGGGATGGATGGGTTGGGCTGGCTGGTAGGTGTATGGGCTGGAGACTGAATGGGCTTATGGGATTGACAGAAAAGAGAACGAGCATGTCATTACACTCATCCACTAAAGATTCAGAATGCTGTGCAAAAAAACCTGTTAACTTAAAGATGACCAATAAAGTTTTCCTCATAACCAAATAACATGGATTTAAAACCCATTTGGATAGCAGCCTGTATTCTACCTTGCTGGTTTTGTTTGGAGCAGGTTGGGTGGGGGTGGGTGGCGTGGTAGTGGTGGTGGTGGTGGTACTGGTGTTCAGGCCAGCCTGTGGCAGACTCTGGTGCTGGGGGTGGGTCACAGATTGGCTGGATGCTCCACTTGTAGGGATGTTCTGGACCGAAATACCGTGTGGGGTGATGTAGTGGATCTGACCTGGCGTGGTCACGTTGACTAGATCGTTGGTTTGAACCTCAATCTTGTATCCGGGTGGCAAGAAAGTGTTAAAACCCATAATGAGGTCTGGATGACCCTTGAAGAGCTGGGATACACGGTTGATGACTCCAGGAGTGTCTATGCTGTAGTAACAGAATGAATGACAGTACTGATATCCACTGATATCCTTCTGCGTGTTACATGTTCAAACTTGAACTAGAAATACAATATGGATTTTCTCCTGACGTTAAGGAAAATAGAAATGTAATGAGAACCCACCTCTGTGACTTGAACTCTTTCATAATATCAAGAAAATCATTATAAACTTGTGGCTGATTCCCAAACTGCAGCTTCACTTGATCCAGATAGGACAAGGCATCTTCCACCTATTACAGAGAAGAAATAGACTTAAAAGCAGAAAAGTCAAAAAAGTGCAAACCTGCCATTCAACTTAATGCTGAAAGCCTTATTTTGTACCACGTGAAATAAAACACACAAAACAACACTTGGCAGGTTTTTTAGTTTGCCTTGGTAGATATATTTTAAAGTTTGTGTACCTTCAGTCGCTGAAACTGCTGCTGTCCTTGAGTTGAGGTCATGGGTGTGGGTGGGTGAACATGACCCTGGACTACTGTTGAGCCCTGGGACTGTACTGCTAGGCCATGTGCATGGGGACCAACATGAGGTGTTGTATTATTATGTCCGTGTCCATGTCCACTTGTGCTCTGAGGCATTGTAGGCACCTTTTTAGGAAAACAAAATTACATGAATTTCAGGATCCATAAACCTTAAAGATGACCATGTTCTGTGAATAAAGAAACCTTTTGAAACCAGAATCCTGCTCTGTGAAATATTCACAAGATTCACCTACTTTTTAGGGAAGAGCCACTTTAACAGGTAACCAATCGAATATACGGCACTATTGTTTTTTTCTTTCATTCAATCAGCTCACAGTAGAAACAAGTTTAAGATGGTCTATAAAGACAAAGTTTGAGAAAAAAAAAAGGCTCAAAGGGAGCATAGTGTCTTGTTTATCATCGGTTTTGAGCCTTGGTAGCTTCTTACCTTTAGCCATATATCAAACTAAAAGCACATTTTCTTGGAATTTGGTGTTTGATGAAAGCTAATCTAAGACCCAAACGAACATAATAACTAGTGCTCTGGAGGCTGTTGTCCAAGCTGAATACATTGACACCATTCATACCTGGTAGCCTTGAGGGAGAGAATACTGGATGCCAGTGGATGGCTGCATGTTGTCTGCAGCTGTCTCTATCACAGTAGGGGCTGGGGCAAGGGCCCGGTGCTGGAAGCTGTCTGCAATCCCTTGAACTGGGGGGTGACGTGGCTGCTGTTGCTGGGGCGCAAATATTAGTTCCTGGTCCTCCACACGCCTCTTCATTGTATACGCATACTCAAAGGGGCTAAGGTGGACAAAGAAAGATTGACAGTAAACAGACTGCTGGGTTTTAATCAGACTGTGAACAAATTATTTCAAGCATTCTTCAAGAATGTACAGTCCACTCATATTTCTTTGTAATTCTTTTAAAAATAAACATTAACACAAGGTGGTCAGCTTTTAGAGATTAACCTACTTAAGCTGTGAGGAACTTTTTATCTAATTTTTAAAAAATCCAATGCAATTATTAAAAAAATATATATGGAAAAACGGCAAAAATGAACTTAGTGCATGAAAGCAAAAGGCTATGAGGAAATTATCAGACAAAATGCTTGTCCCAGGGCTGTCCATTAATGGACATGCTATCACTGCTCAGCGGAACTGCTGTGGCAGCCGGTTAGGGGCCGTCTTTCAAGTAATGGGCTCAGGGTGCTCAGGGCTTCTTCGTACTGTCATGAAAATGCAATAAAGTTCCCAGAATTATCAATCCATTAACTCAATAGATAAAATAAACATTATGTGCAATGCACATATAATTTATCAGATGTCCACAATTTCTTTAATTTTTCTGTATTCATAGAATTTGTTTTAAAGGACCAGTCTATAGGCTTTAATGGAGGTCTATTGGTAGAAATATGTTTTCATTAGTATATAATGACCTGAAAATAAGAATTGTTGTGTGCTCATTTCCTTAGAATGAGCCCTTCATATCTGCATATAGGGAACGGGTCCTCTTCCACTCTGCCATGTTTGTATGGTAGCCGAGAATGGACAAACCAAACAATGGCTCTACAGAGCATCTTTCATATTTTTACATTGAAGGGTAGACCACTGTAGGTTGCAGAGGGGTGAGGACAGGAGTATTTGGTTGATTGAAAGGGAGCAACTGTAGCGACGGAAAAGATAACAGTAACTGGGAGTATGGTGGAACTTATGTGGTAAAAAGAATGTAGACAGCATTTGTATAATTACTCTCATGGCCAGAAGGGGGAGAAATTTCCACATACTAAGACAAGGAAGTCACAACTTTGGAGAGGTCAAATTTGAGATATACAGTTACTAGTACCATCGTCAGCACAGTGCTACTTAATGTTTTCTGAATATATCCTCCAAATGGATGTTTCACAACATGTTTAGATGAAAATAAATCATTAAGTATTCAGACTTTATTCACACAGCTTAGACAGGAAAATACAGATAAAAAAATAATACAGGAAAATATGGTCCACTTACAGAAAAAATGTTGATATATCAATAAACACATTTTTTTTAGCAAATCAGACGACTGCATAAAACCTAAAAGACATTTAGGCTCCATGTGGTCCTCAACGCGTTACACACACGTACGTTACACAGGGAAAAGTAATTTACTGACGTTCCCTAAGTAAACGTCACTGCAGTTGGTCAGCGGAGAGGAGACGTTGTGCCTCACCGCCCGCACCACCAATTTCGGAGAACGCGGTACCTGAGCGTTCAGTCTCGAGTCGCCGAGATCGTGCCTGTCGCATATCGCGCTTCAAATATTCTTGGCCGAAACGCGAAGCGAATACGGCAGACATCGAAAGAAGTCAAAATTAGTTGGCTGGCGCTACACAAGCTAACACATAGCAGCCAGTCAACATTTTACAGGCATGTAGGCGCTGTCTCTCTCGCTCGCTGTAGACCTGCCTCATCCCCTCCCCCTCTCTGCCAAACACCGAGCTTAACGCCATCCGTTTTCGGTGAGATGACCGCTTTCGCTTGTCTGATGGCTGGCGTTGGTTTTCGTCCTAGCTCGAAGATATGTGGCAAGCAAACTAACCTTTATTGTCTGCGGACTAAAGAGCTAGTTGGCAGAAAGAATGAGCGAATGTCGGGTTGTCACTCGTGTCATCGCTGACCGTCCTCAGTAAACGGGACCCTGCTTACTAAAAAATCCAGATGAGCTGAACGTGTTGGCTAACTGACGTTACCCTTGCTGTTAGGGAGCTAGATGTCGAAAAGAAAACAACAATGCTTCATCGCAGCTGACAGCCCGACAACACAGTCGGCTACTTAGTTTCTAACATATGGGGTACCGAGACACCAGGATACTTGAAATAAACTTACTCTGACAGTAATTTATTCTGGCTACGCTAGCTGGTTAGGTCAGGAAGAACGCTAGCTAACAAGCTAACACTAGCTTCAACATTACGGTAACGTCGCATTAAACGTTCAAGTTATGCGAGAAGTTCGACAGAAAAAGATTCAGCTGTCACACAAACGGCTTATCTGCCAGTAACGCTTGTCTCACTAAAAATCCGACACGGGCTGTAAAATTTGGTAGAGCAAAAACAAACTAACTACAAAAATGCATGTTGTCAGTTCAGTCTACTTAGCATTAGCATGTCAGCTAATTCATGGTCGCCGTTTTTAGCTAGCTAGCCGTACTTAGAGTAGCTTGACTAACTTATCGGCGCTACAAGCTAATATAGCCGCAATGAAATCATACATGGTATTTTGCCGGAAGACGAAAATACACCAAAATGTTAAGTCATCACAGAAAAGTAACCAGTGTTAGATCACTATCTGGTCTGTTCGGCAAGGTTATATGGCAGCTAACTAAATGCTATGTTAGCACAACAACCAACCCCCATCAGAAGAGGGTATCCGGCTAACGAGCTAACACTACTTTAACTTACCTTGCAGGACTGCCACCAGCAACAGTTTGACACACGAGTGTAACGAGGCCCAACCAGTAAACCGCTACTCGTGTTCTCCCCTGGCCGCGACGAAAAAGTGAAGTTCTGAGATATGGTCGCAAATGAAAATGTCAAAAATGAAATTGGCCGTAAAGGCTACGTCGCTAACAACAGTGTATGTATGAAGCGGTGTTCCTTGAACATAGAGGCGTGTCTAACACGAAGGCGGGCTAGTCTCCTCCCAGTCTAAGCTGTGATTGGTCAGATCTCCAGAATGAAAACAAATACAGTCAGGGCGACGAGCCAGTAACTTTGGTTAAAGGCGTCTGGTTAGGCTATGGAGACAGTTGATCTGTACCACTGCCTCCATGTTGCCCGTCGGTTATTACACCATGGGTGGATATTTACACTAACATGGACACATATGAATTTGCCATCTTCCATGCAACTTGAAGATAACTTTATAAAATATTTGCAATATGAACGCAAGCAGGTCTCAAGGGCACGCAGAAATCTGCAAAACTGTGTGTAGCCACTACATGCTGGGTTCATACAGTCATAGCAGTGAACATTATTTTGGTTTAAGATCAGGAGAGGTCAGTGCTGTGTGTGTGTGTATATATTACACTAGAGCAGTTAAAAACCATTTTGGGTGACTACAGTGGGTTAGCCTGGTTTAATTTTTTATGCTTTTGATGATAAGGAGAGCAGTTATGAGCATTTTGACTGTTTTCTGACAGACCAGCAGGTCTCTCTGGTCTGTTTATATATGTTTTATTTCTTTCTTCTTCTTCTTCTTCTTCTTCTTCTTCTTCTTCTTCTTCTTCTTCTTCTTCTTCTTCTTCTTTTTTTTGCTGTAAAAGGCAACATATCTTCTTTAACCTCATCATAAACTAATAGTCGAGGGAAACACTATTTTCCAAATAACACATATTCAAATCATTGTAAACCTGCACGAATTGCAACACTTACTTAAGAATCACTGACGTTTTCACTGCAAGCAGACAGGATGAATAAATAAACTATATCCACAGTTGATCACAGTGTCAGCATCAATCCTTTCAGCAGTGTTTCCCACAGAAACAGAGACACATTGATTCAGGGTTGCCCCTCCAGCCTCTCAAATATCTGCATCTCCCAGGATAAAAAAAACATCTTCAGGTTCAAGTACGCTGCTGTAGACTCTAGCTTGACATTATATAGATCTGTCTTCTCTTGAGTTATATGTTTTATCATTTCATTTACATTTTTTGTCTGGTTCATTTTGTTGTCAGGTTGTAAAGTATGATTTTTAATATTGTTGGTTTTAACTTGTCATCTGATGTGAAGCACATTATTATTTTCAGCATAATTATTTTATCTGCATTATTAGCATCTCAGTGACTAATATATATTTTTTTATTTAAAACATGTCTTGTCTTTGCTCGAGTAACACTAAAATTTGTGGTTGTGTTCTCCAAAGTAGCTCCTTCTGACTTCGTGCTGTAGCATTTCTTAAATTCTTGAAATAGCTGACCATCAGCCTGTAGAGATTTGTACAAAACAAATCAATAAAACATGAAACTCAATTTGAAGTAGTTTAATAATATATTCATGTTATGACAAAATAGATAGAAAAATAGACTTTTGCATTTAAGGTAAAGATGGGTGCACATCACACAACCATAAGCACAGTTTTACTGTCTCAAACAGGTTTTTAGGTCCAAGACAAAATGTTCAAACTGGATCTTAAGGTCAGGGGTCAAAGTGCCAATTTGAGTTACCTTAAACGTTTGTAGAAGTTCAGATACACCTACATTTTAGCCACACCCTCAGTGAAGTAAAACATGTTTAAAGCAGTGAACAGCAAATAAGAGCTCACAAAGGAGTAAATGATGTATCTGCTGTGCTATTTGTTATTTGTTATCCCCTGCTCAATAGTTTTTACCATCCAACTTACAGACTGGTTAGATACACAAAACAATGTAAAATAATGAAGTCTGTTGCTCATATCAAGTTTTTTTGTGTAAGCAAATTAGTCTTCTACTGTATTTTATTAAATATGTCTTTTGAATGAAGTTTTGCTTTTATTTATGTATAAAATCAATAGAAAGCCGACAGGAAGTGACCAGAAAGCTCTTCAAATGTCCCAAAAAGGCAGATGTAGGTCAAACAAGAGGGCAATCCAGACACTTCAAATGTAAGGAAATATAAGGAATGAGGAAAGAAATATTAACAAGCCTTTATTTCAGTGGCTAAATAATTAAAATAGCCAACATGTTTCCACCACAGAAGGTCGTCATCAGGGCTTTAAAAACAAACAACACAGGTGTGGCCTAACCTTTATCGTAGCGACAGCCAATGTGAGCCATAAAGTAACATGAGAGGTGAAATGCAGTGTTCCATATTCGGACAGATCAACACCCAGCGGCATGTTCAGTAAAGGAAGACGTTTTGAAGAAATATGCTGATAGTTGTCAAAATCAGTCCTGCTGCTATGGCTGAGGCCCGTTCTGGAGCTGCAAGAGAGGAGAAAAAGGTTAAAAAGAGTTGCATTTACAGTTAACCGTGTGAGATTTTTCATTCTTTGAGACTTGAATCAATACTTAAATTATAAAAAAGGATGAATATCAAACAGCTTCATATGAGTCAGCATTTTCCTAAAGCTTAAAAGACTTAAAAAGGGTTTTTCCTGCAGACATACTTTACAAACTTGAATTGCAAATAGAGGAACTCACAGGTCAGTGGACTGATATTTGATGTCACCAATCATCCCAAATTAAAAACAAACAGACGGAGGCTTGTTTAGAAGATAACATCTTACCATGATCGGTGGTCTGAGCGGTGGTAGTGGCGACAGTTGCTTTTGGTGCAGGAGTTGTGACCACAAGGCTAACGGGTCCTGAGTCGATGGTGTAGCTCTTGGTGAACAGACTGTTAACCAACGCTCTCGGATTAGCGGAGGGGGCACACAGGTCAGGACATTTCAGCGAGGGTAACGTAGAGATGCACAGGTTCACTGTGCAGCGGATATACATCTGCAAGACACAAAATAAACAGATATAAGACAGCAGCTCAGAAACATTTCATAACTTTATAACATGAATTGCTAACTGACTGAATGCTATACACACATACATACACACACATTTTGGCACTGTGGCTGTACCAGGCTGTACTTTGAGCTAAATACTAATGCCAGCATGCTAACATGCTCATAATAACAAAGCTAATATACTAATAATGTTAACCATGGTCGCCATCTTCATTGTGTTATAGCATGCTAACGTAAACCAACAATAAACACGCAGTACAGCTGAGGCTGTATACGGATATCAGTAATTTTAACCAAAATATTGAACAAACTGATATTTTGACCTGATGATGGCACCAGAGGCAAAGTCGAGGAATTCACCAAAGCTATTATAATTCATCATGTGGTGAACATGAACGTGTATACCAACTCTATCCAATAGTTCATTTAAATCAGGGTTGAAAACATTATTATTTGCTACAGCTTTTAATTAAAGTAAATATATTTGCTCAATGACTTCTTAATCATTCTAAATGCTATATTGTTGTCTTTTACTGGCTTCTGTTTTTAATTTTCCTTAAATTGTATTTTATTATTATTATTTTTTTATTCTCTTTTAATCTCTTTTTCTTTGAAATGTATGATTTTAATGTATTTTTATGCTTCTGTAAAGCACTTTGAATTGCCTGGTGTATGAATTGTGCTATACAAATAAATTTGCCTTGCCTTGCCTAGTTATTGAGACATTTCACTCAATACCACAAAATGTCAACCTCATGGTGGCGTGACAGGAAAAGTCACGGAATCGTAACTGTCAGTACAATTCATCTTCTGTACAAAATTTGGAAGTCTGTACAAAATTTCATGGCAATTCATTCAAAAGTTTTTAAGATATTTCAGTCTGACTTCAAGAGGTGGACCAAAGAGCGACATCGCTAGCGTGGCTACAAAATCCTGCAGAAAGCTTCTCAGCACTAGTCGCCTACAGGAGCGCCTTACTCAAACATTCAATTAGAACTATTCAAATTCAGACATGAGGAGAACCGCATGTATGCCTGCTGCATGAGAATACAGACCGTTGATCCTTGGGTCTGCACTCCGCTCAAATCAAGACGGTAAACCTTTGAAGTGGATTGTGTTGTATTAATCTCTAATGTGCCGTTGATAGCTGAACACCTGGAAGAAAATGAGTGAAAGAACCATTTGATTTTTTAAATATATATATGTCTTTCAGGCTGCTATATACAGTATCTGTCCTCTTCAGGACGGTAACATCAAACTATAACAGGAAATCGACTGTCACTGACCCAGAATCCAGAATGAGGTGGTATACTGCGAAGTCCTCCGTCTCAGACTCGTAACAATTGCTCACCAACATTTCAGCTCGATCGACGGTGCAGTTGGACAATAAATGGAGATCCAGCTGGTCAAGCTTGGACCCCACGGCACCTGTGGAGTTCTTGGATCTTTCTGGTTGATATCCTAAGTCTCGACGCAATCGCCCTGAGGCAACCTCGAGGGTACGGAACTTGGGGGCACTTGTGAAGTTTGACAATGGCCCTTCTCCTGGAAAGTGAACCTCTACCCAAAAGTCAACATTACCAAAGGTCTCAGTCTCTGAGGGTATGCTGATCTCGTACTGCGGTCCCTTGGCCTGGACTCCAGGGACACGGCAGGCCAGAGGGAGGGTGAGGGAGGGATGACGCCTTATAATGGAGGTATGCACAGTTTGCAAGGTGTTGGTGTAAACCAGCTCTGAACCAGCGTGCTGAAAAAGGGCAGAGAAAGAGGAAGAGCACAGTCGTAATTAACATTCACCTGAACAATCTGTCAGTGCAAAGTATTTTTGACTTTAACAAGTGCTTTGGTGCCCTTTCTGGTTTCACCTCAGGTGTGGTCAGAAGTGTGCTCTGTTGTACCTGTGACCACACCTGTACAAGTGCAAGTTAGATCACCTGAGGGCAACAATGACAAGACTTTCAGGGTGTGTTGAGTCACATCTACTGTTGTCATCCTTTTCTTAGTCACAAACAGATGGAGACAGGAAGACAAGCTTCAACAACAAGTCAATTAGTCATGTTGACATTACTGTAAGAGCAGTTTTCTTTATATGTTGTTCAAACATTAAAAAATTTCTTTATCAACATTTCATCAGTCAGTTGCAGCCTGACATCTGATGCACAATCTAGAAATTGTAGTACTTTTTATACATAGTTCCTAAGAGCTAAAAAGGGACACAGTTCTTATGGATGTGAACACCACCATACATCTGTAAAACTGTGTGCATCTTCTAGCCTCTGGAGTATGCATTCCAATGTAGATAGAAAAGTGTTTTGAGCCCTTTAAAAAATTGTGACGTGCATGTCAGGAGGGGTTACAAACGTTTCTGAGTCTGAGAAAGGAGGTAAGTCCGAATGGCAGAGAGGGGGAGCACCTCAGTCTTACCACAGTCTTGGTGCCGCAGCCACTCAAGGAGATGTGTGCCGTCAAGTGCGTGTCGTTGTAGTTGACGGGACAGGATGGGCTGTTGAGCTGCAGTTCATCCAGGTCGACGCCATTCAGGGAGGTGATGGGGAGCACCAGAGTCATCGCTGTGTTATCACACGTCAGCTCTGCAGGCAGACAGCAGCAGCGGATTATTGCTAAATTCTTACACATGGACATAATTACATTGTAGGAGTCTTGAGAGTGTAATATTTTCTCAACCTGTTCCATCAGGTAGTGTCTTCATTTCCCCTGAAAAGATTAAGAAAGGCATATTTCAGTCAATATTTACTGAGGAAATAATGAAAAGCATAACCAGCATTGTTATGATGTTGAGGAAGCTGAATGGCTTACGTTGATACAGCCACACACATCTGGGCTCTGACTGCAAACTGGAAAAACAAGACGTGCAAATCAGATCACATCATGTACTAAATATATCGTTCTGTTCAAGATAATGACATTTGATTGACAGTGCAAGCAGGCATGCACGTCAATGATATGCTGGGGAGTACTTATACCGCAGCTACATGCTTTGGATGCTGACAGTATAGATACAGGAAGAAAAGAAGTGGAAATGAGAGGGAGGAGTATGAGGTGACACAAAAGTCCCCTGTCAGAACTGAACAGAGGGCCTTCCAGTTATACATGTCACATACGGTATGTGTCTTAACCCGCAGGCAACAGGACACCCTGCAGTTACAGGTCTTTTAGTACATTATGTGTATTTTTTCATGTCTGTGTTCGTCTATGTCTGCAAAGGACTGAGTAACAACTACAGGTGAGAGAAACCAGTTAGACTGAGTACTGCCTTTAGGTACGCCTGCGTAGTTTTCTTCAGTCTGCCATTTCACTTCTTGTTTGTCGAAACGTGAAACAATCCCAGTGAAAACTGATCTAAGCTCATTCATCTCAGCGTGTGTTTGGTTTTTATATTCCACACACATGTATTTATTGTATGCAATTTCCTTTCCAAATACAAGGATCTTGTTTTCACTTTATGCTGTCGACCTTTCGGAGTCTTGTGAGAAGCTACTAGTAAGTACGGTAAGCATGAGTAGCATAGATTGTAATTCTGTTTTACTGGTATACATGCAAATATATACAACTGGAGGTTTTAGTAAAATATCAGTTAAACAAGAATATTTATAATTAGAACATTTTAGTACACTTTACGCCACTATTTTTTAGCAAATAATGACATTAATTCCTATTAACTGCATTATACTGTATAATAAACAAAGGAAAACGTATGCTAACCGTGCTGCTAACTGCGTAATAACTATTTGAATTCAGATTTTACTGAGAAGGTCAGAAATCCCTGAGGCAATTTAAAAAGTTCCCTTTTTCAGTTTTCTTTTGTGCCATAATACCTTACACACATCAGTATAACTGAAAGTAACAGGTTACTCAGTTCAACTTAGTCCACCATTGATTACAGGTTTGATGAGGGGATGGGGGCCGAGTGTGAATTGCACCATGTTTGGCAGCTTTAGCGGCATTCAGTTCACAGAACAACCTACCTGTCGGTATTCACGGCAAAGCAAATGGGCAAAAGGCTGGCCAGCTGGTTCTCGGAGCGGATCCAGGCCATGGTCATCATTGCCAGGGAGCCGACTGTTTTGAAGCCAACCCTGTAAAGTTCAGGGGGGCCGACCACAGCTACTTCTGTAACACTGCAAACACAGAGAGCAACATTTGGTTTCATCTTTCGTACCTGTATATTTGTAAGAGCTTGTACAGCCTGGTAAACCCCATCAGGTGATTGTAATTGACTGTGAACTGAGATTCCTGATACTTAGGAATCATTATCATGCAGTGTCCTGCTGCATCAGACTGACAGCCGTGAAATTACACAGAAGTAATTAGAACTACAACATGTAGCACACTGCGCTGTGTACATGTCATGGAAGTTTCTTTGTTCAGTGCATTGTGGGGATTTTTAAGGGCACTCTGAACACCGTAAATTTCACACTCAAAATACAGACACTCAAATGAAGCGACGCACCTCTCCAGCTCTGACATGTAGTTGATGTTGAATTTCACCTCCTCATACGGCAGGACAAACATTGTGGAGTCCTCTGTGGGTGTGTCACCTATTGCCACAGGTTCATCGGTGCAGCTGGAAGACGACTTCTCCACTGGAAGGAGAGTAAAACAAGAGACATTTGTTTAACTTCATATTATAACAAAGACGCTCTAAAGGACAGGGCGAAAATGGTATACAGCTTAAACTCAAAATCTTATTGAACCATATTATCCTTATTCAGCACGACTATGTTTGCTGACATGTAGGTAACATTAGTGTCTATTATCTGATTGAGAGGCTCACCAGTGAGAGAGAGGTGCACAGGGACAGCGCTGAGGGGTGTGTTGTCTGTCATTTGGCTCATTTTGGGCACTGGAACCAGGTCCTCCGCCATCAGGTAGATGAAATACTGTCCTGCTGGTGCTTTTCCAGTGAATGTCAACATGCATGTCTCCTGGTGAAAGAGTTAAGCCAAACGGAGATGAGCTCAAGGTCAGTTGGTTATTCAAAGTACCTGCGCCATTGTTTCTGGACAGACTTAAACTGGAAGTCACAAACGTTTGAGGGCTGAGCGGCAAAATAGTGACAATCAAAGATGAAAACAGTAATGTCACTTATGTTCTCTCAGCTATGAAGAGAAGAGTGTGCGACGGCAAGAGAATGCTGAAAGGTTTCATATCTAAATTGGTGGAGGCATTTCCTGTCACTCGTGGTCACACCAGGGATTTTGACTGAGCGAATTACTGGAATAAACAGAACCAGTTACTCCGCAGAAATAATTTCACTGATAAAACTCCACAACAAGTTTAACAGGGTTATTAAAAGTAATTAGAATATTATTTCTGGGAAGGCAGGCCGCCACTGACTCAGTTGAACGTCTTTAACATGCTATTGAGCATCGGACGGCAAAATATGATCAGCATTTGTTTACCTGACTGCCTCTGGTCGGATGGTATGGTTAATTAACAGATGCGTGCGTATGGGGGCTGTCCTCATCTAACTTGCTCTTGCAACTAAACAGTAATTGCTAATCATCTTGCCCTTCATTGCTGACAGCTTGTCACATTGCAGTCTCTTAAGGTAAGGGCAAAGTGTGGCTCTGACGCTTCAATCTGTGTTTAAGACAGTCACTTGAAAAGTTATTTGATTACTTTGCATTTAACTCTGAAAACAGTCACTGCCAAAATTATACTTTTATCTATAGCAGCTATATTTACTACTAAGCTCGCACATAAAGGTTTCACATTAAAAAACACATGATTTGTCTGAGACTAAAGAGCCCAACAGTGGACTATAAAGTAGCTCAAACTAACTGTGCCTCGACCAACTACTGCAGTACACTGCTGCTTTCAGGTTCATGCATCAGCAATAATGATCCAGTAATGTAATATACAATAATATAACACTCTGAGTTTAAGTACTTTGAAGTACAATAAGTAAATTCAACTAGAAGTGCTTAAGTTTTGAAAGCAGTGTTACTTGTACTTGTAACTGTTGCACTGCAGCATCAACACTTTATTTTGTTGTTTTTTTCTTCAACTGTAATAGTACAAACACTTTGTTTATTATCTATATTGGCAACAGTATTTTAGAATCTGTACATAATGTACATTTGCATAGACTCGTGCAATTACATGTTATTTTTTTACGCAACAGTATTTCTCAAGCGCAATTCTGCCTATGGCACTGGTGTTTTTCAAAGTTTAATTTAAAAAAATGAAATGTGGTTTTGATGGTAACTGATTTGTTATTGATGACATTTTTAAATGATGGTGTTGTGTGATTGTGTGTTGGCTTCATGCTGAGGATGGACTCACTTCGTCCAGCTCTATGAAGGAGTGCTCTGTGCAGTTCATGCACTCGTCGTCCTCCGGGCGGGCGAAGCGACATCGCACCCTGTCACCGTCCAGGTCTTTCGCCGACAAGTGGACGTGGTGAGGGCAGTTCACACGGGCCCTGATCCCATCAGACAACGACACAAAAACAAACAGATATTCACATTCACAACAAGGGAGAAAATACATAGTGGACTTGGTGAAACTGACTAAAATACCCGGTGTAACTCGCAAATCCCACCGCGTCGCAGCCGGAACGCGGCGCGGCAAGCGGAGCTGATTGCGGCCGTCTGTGAGGTGGTGGTTGGTTATTTCTCGCTTGGACTCCGGCGCTGGTTGCCAAGTCCAAGAAATAGTCCAACACTTAAACCATCTATAAAACGCTGATTTTAAACGAAAATTGTCCAAACGACTCATTTATTGGCTTCTTTATCTGTGTATTGATTAAACAAACAAAATACTTATTCCTTAATGAGCTTTGTTACCTTTGGGAAGAGCCTGGCTAGCACTCTGAAGTCTTTGTGCTAGGCTAAGTTAGCCGGCTGCTAATGGTAACCTAGCTTCACACGAGAGCGCCGTTAATACGCTCACCTTCTCAACTGCAGGCAAGAAAGGAAATGGTGATTCCCAAATTGTCAAACTATTTGTTTTAGTGTTAGCTGAAGTTAACAATCTTCTATAACATTTAATTAAAGTTCAAGCTTATTAACACTAATTATGTCTACGTAATGTTATCCTTGACTTGTTAAACCCTGCGTAACGTCCATTTCTTCCCCTGAACGCCTCATTTACCTGAATTTTTACACTGTAGTTCATGCTAGCCTCCTCTAAACTGTCCACCATTTTGTAAATCACATTAGTGTTGTGTTTCTGATGTCAACTTTAAATATATTTAGAACATAGGAGGATAATGGAGACTGTGACCCCGTTTACACTTAGGGAACACACATGTTTTCATGCGGTTTGGCCTCTCGTTTACACGCAAACGGAGTTTTTTTTTTTCCACGGAAAACGATCATTTTTAAAAACTCCGGCCAAAGTGGAGATTTCTGAAAACGCCGGTTATATGTTGGCGTGTAAACAGGATTAAAATTTTGGGTTCCAAAACGTTACAATCCGCGACCGAAAATACTTAACATCGTGTGACCTATGTTTCCACTCGCGCCCATAGGTTTGGCATAGTTATGACGGCGCGCGACGGCGTATTTAACGACAACATTTTTGAAAACGATGTTGTGTGCACGATGTTATCTTTGAAAATGGAGGGGCTAAAATATCCGTTTTCCAGCATACCCTGCTACGTGTAAACTTAGGCTCTGAGTGTGTGTGTGTGTGTGTGTGTGTGTGTGTGTGTGTGTGTGTTACCTGAGAGGAGGAACGAGGGCAACATAAGGAGGTTGGTTGAGTCTCCCGCTGTTCTTCCGCACTCTTGGTCCTGCATTCATAGACACATATATTTCTGTGTCGGACCTGAACATTAAAGAAAAACAAAACAAAACAAAACAAAACTGGTTTTAAATGAATCAAATCATGATATTTTGTCACTCCTTTTTTTCCATTTCACACCTCGTCTGTCTTTCAATTCACATGTATTTTCATCACCTCCATTTCTATCAATTCATTTTTGTTACTTCCACCCCTTGTACAAGAGACACCAGGGGTGGAGACCAACATTAATAGAAACAACAAACATTAATAAGACAAACATAAGTAGAAACAACAGCATGAAACAGAAGCTTACAGGAGCAGAGAGTGCAAAATTAATTATAATGTGGCCAAAGGCAGGATTACCACACAGGAATGTTAAAGAAATAAAAGCAGCGAGCACCATACAAAACCAGTCAATGAGACATTTTATAATACTAAGATAATCAGCAACATCAGTATGCAGACCGAACATGTAAACAAACATTTGTAAAGGTGTACCTATGTTCTTTATTTTACTGTCTATTTATTATGTGTTTATATTCTGGAGGGAAAACTGAAATGGCCTCAACTTTAAAATGCCAAGAACATATAATATCAAACAAAGATGAATAATTACATAACAATTAAAGATGAAACAGGGCAGCCATGTTTAATCAGGTATATGAGGAAAAATGTGTGGCTGTAAAAGGATGATGAATTTCAGATGTTTGAGGGCAAAGGTAAAGACGGTGTATGGAGGTCTCACCCTAAACTGATGGTGTTGCTGTAATTACTGGTGACCGTTTCTTGCCACTGGCGAACACACCAGCCAGGGTTTGGTTTGGTGCCGGTGAAAGGTAACGAGGTGCTGTAGACCTTACAGTCCCCGTCGTCTTCAGCACACAGTCCAGACAGAGACGGACATGGAGTGGCAGCGATGGCGGTGAAATGAGCCTTCACCTGCAAGAAGCGACAAAATGACAAAGTGCCTTTGACATGACTGAGCTGAGAGGATTCAGCTGAGGCTCAGGAACCTGCAGAGTGAGCTCAGTCTGTCCTGACGCACTGACGCACTGACGCAAACCACAGACATCTGCAGTCCTAATTAATGTGGTTCACGAGGTCTTAGAATACTGATACGTGGTTTTACTTTTACTCCACCAAACACAAAAAATGCATTATTATCCCTTTGAAGCACAAAGTTGCTGTTAATTTATCCGTTAAATCAAGATTGATCATTCACTGCCATATATTTAAAAAAGCAGAGTCAATTTTAGGGGATTTTGGAAGGCAGTTGTAATTAAGGAATTTCTTTCTTTCTTTTGTCTATTTTGTAGTTCACAGGGACATTTATCAAGTCCAACTTTAACTTTATTGTCTGCGATGGGACCTACACGTCCATGGTTGGGGGTAAAATAACAGATCTGCTTCAGTGTTACAAATAACAGATAAAGTCAGATGACGCTCACTGTAGTGGCAATTTCTGCTGATCTGCTGATTATCTACGTGATTTATTGTGTTCGATGTCTCACCGGGCTGCAGGACAACATCTCCCCCAACAAACAAAGTTAAAGTTGAGGTTGATTAATGGGTTTAATATGAATAGTGAATAATGGATTTCAATAAATCTCTCTCAATTTCACAATGAATGGTACTCACTTTATTTATCTAAAGTAAACCAATTAAAGGATCTGAGCTGCTTCAAGGTAAAGACCTCGAGCCTCTTTATTGTACACTTAACAGAGAGATTATTTTACAAACGCATGTAAAATGAATATTTATGAATCCCTGAACACCCTTTCATGGGTTTAAGTTAAGTATAAATTAAACAGAGTTATTTTAAGGACTATACTGTATGGCAGAGATATGGCATAGAGATAAAGTCACAATAGAAATTTTGAAAAACACGTGTAAAGTTCCTGATTTGGATGTTTCCAAAAGATAATTCAAAACTATGGATTTATTGATACAAATAAGTCCTGAGACGCTAACTTTAAATTATGTTTTAAACAGCAGAAAAATGGTTCGTATCAGTTCACACACAGTTCACCGCCTCAGATGGCAGAAAAACCACAATAAACAAAAGAAATGCATCTAGATAATAGATTAGTATGTCTGAATGACAGAAAGAAAGAGAATACGTTGCCTACCATCGTCCCGTTCTCGCTGTCCAGGGGCACAGCGTGGACCGTGAGCCCCAGAGAAGAGGCATGGCAGGCAGGGCCGAACAGGAACAGAATCAGGCCCTGCAGGAGGATGCTTAGACTGAATCTGTACAGCATCTCAGCTGTTCCGTCAGGGCGAGTACGAACCTCTGGGACAGACAGAGACAGGAAGGTTGTGCAGTCAGCACTCATTATAGGATGCTGAAGTACATTTGGGGATCATATAGAAGGTTCCTATGTTTATGGAACATGCCTTTTTACACAGTTCACATGCATCAGCAGTAAATCAGTGCAGTCAAAGACCTGCCCAGCTAATTAGTGTTGACACTTGGTGAAGCAATGCTGTTGTGCAACATTTATGAGTGACACGGACGTCATGGAAGTAATCAGTTATTGTCTTGAACAAAATATTGGAGAGATGACAGAGAACTACCGAAGGCATGAAAGGAATCAGTTATTGACTTGAACAACACGTGGGAAAGGCGACAGAGAAGTTGTTGACTGACGTGGAGATCAGATCTGACTGGAACCTCTGCCGTTCATCAATAAGCCTGTGCTTTGTGACACCTGTTTGAAAGGCTGGAATTAGTGACGTTACGCAAAGAGGCCAGGAGAGGAAGGATTCACATCCTTTAATAAAGTGAAAATACCAATACCACACCAGCTCAGTAACAAGTAAAAGTCCTGGCTAGAAAATGTTACTGAAGTAAAAGTACAATCAGCAAAACGTATTCGACTAATCGATTAATCAACTGATCCTGTCAGCTCTACTTTGTATACTGTTGAGTAGTTTAAGTCATAATCATATTTCATATGCTCTTTGTATGTTTTGAATGAAAACATCTTAATTTCTAAAGCTGTCAAATAACTGAAGTAAAAAAAAATACAGTATTTCTCTCTCAGATGAAGTAGAACGTACAGATTCTAAAAAGTTTGGATGCTGTGTCACTAAAACATCATTTGCTTTGACATTGACATTATATTTAATGTTGGACCTCACCAGCTTCATTGATTTTTGTAAATATTAGCTTATTCTGAATTTGATGCAGCAACACGTTTCAAACAAGTTGGGACAGGAGCCACTAAAGACTGGGAAAGATGCGGATCGCTCCAAAAACACCTGTTTGGATCATTCCACAGGTAAACAGGTTCGTTGGTAACAGGTGACAGTATCATGAGGTTCACAACTGTGTGAACACATGATTGGATAAAGGAGATTACTTTCAGTCCAGTCAGATGTTATTTCAGCACACACACGGCGAAATGCTGCAGGAAGCAGCGGAAGGAGCCTGAACAGCCGCAGGAGTGTGCTGAGGAGCAGCGTGAGTGCTGAAGACGCAGAGTACAGTGAGCTCCACCCTCATGCTCCTGTGGAAGTTTATGATTGGATGACACAGGCAGCACGTGAAAAGAAAATGCAAAACATGACACACAGCGTCATGTCATGTTATTCTTTGTTCATCATAACACTAACACTGCCACATTTTTACGTTTGACGCCAAATGTCGACAAAAGATGTACTTTTATACTGAGCTAAACCAGTGTCATCGTATAAAATCACTCCTTACAAACACATTTGAATTGATTTGCTTTTATATTGTTTCCTTCACTCACTGCACAAATGTGGTCCGTTTTTTGCTTATCCTCTTCTTGATTTTCTTCTATAACTTACTGATTAATATCATCTAATAATAGCAAGCTAAGTTTCACATGCGTTAATCACCTGAGGGACTAATCAGCCCAATACTGCGTTTTCAAAGATTCATTTTATGTATCCTTAGAATTTTAATATGTTTAAATCAAACTCCAGTGCCAGAAACAAATATTTTCATCCATTTGCCATTACTAGAGAAAGAAGCCCAGTCACATTTCTATGCTTATCTTTGTTTACATTAGATAAGGACGCTGATGGGACGAAGCCCGGATCCCTTTGACGGGTTAATCTATCCCTAATCTTAGTTAACAAGATAAGTGGTGATTTACACAATCTACTATTTCAAAGAATCAAAATCAGAATATCTTGTAACAAATGTTGAATTTCTGCCTCTAGATGCATCTGTCCTTTGAAATATAGTGTTTCCATAAGTGTTCAAAGGTTAAACAAGAGTTATTATGAATACTTGAGATAAATTGTGGGAGTAGTATCTTGAAAACTATGAACATGTTGATTCACTATCTATGAATACCTCTTCCTGTTTCAGCTTTGAATACATACAGAGAATTTTACACTCTTATCAGCAGAAAGCAAACAGAAGAGGAGGGACTTCTTCCACCTCAGATACAAATACAACCCTGGTACATGCTGCATAAATAAAAACAGAATGCAATCATTGGAAAACAAACTGTTTACAGACAACTTCCCGAGCTCATGCACTAAGTGATTTTAATCAACGCTAACACTGATTCCAGAGCTGCTGAACAGCTGCAGGTATTTCATTCGTGATAAACAAGCCTGGCTCAAAACTGGAGCGGACACGTTTCAGGAGCATGGCTGTGCGTCCGATATGCTTAGCTTTCAACCAAACGTTTGAGGGAAAATGTTCCAAACCCTGCCTGAACCGCCTCAGTTCTGCAACACGTACTGCTTTTAACAATTTAAGCAGATCTCAATTCGTGATGTGTTGCTGTAAACTAACAACCGAATGCCATCGCTGCCACACGCTTAAGTTTCTTATTCATATTTCCTCCTTAAAAACACGCACAGTCCTCTCACAGTCCTGCTCAGCGTTTGTCTACAACTTAAGTCCTCTAAGGTGATATCTTTTATCCCGTACGCACAAAATTACTTTAAGCTCTATGCATTATTACAAGCGAAGTCTGTGGAAAACCACTGATCATGTGGTTGAAGTGTAGTTTTACAATTCTTAACTGTGTAAAAACCTCTAAAAAACAACTAATAGTGAAATAAATCCTATTACCTTAAGATGGGTGTCCAAAAGCTTCCAATTTCACCTAATATTGAGGTTCTGTCTGGTATCAAATAGGAGCTTTAAGGAAATGTTCTTCCTATAAAAGGTCTGAGGAGCGAAGGTGGAGTTAAGTTAAATTAAGGCAGAGGTGGAATGGAGTTATACCAGCCCAACCAGATGACGTAAAACAGGCATAACAAAGGCTGTACATCAAGGGGATACCAGTTTACCTAAACCGATGTTGCTTGAATTCAAAATGCTTTTCAAGGCCGTCCACGCAGCGTGTGTCTGACACCGGCTGAAACACACTAATCTGGTAACAAAGACAGAAACACAACTGAAATGATAGATTTTTATTTCTTCAAAGAGCAAAATGTGTTATTCTGAGGAATGACAGTACAATGGTCTTTAACAAGCTGTGTCCTCAACCTGGTCCAAATGGTGTTAATAGCTAAAAATTGTGGTCCTTTCCTGCCAAAAAGTGCTCATGGTCCTTTCTAATAGTCACATAATAGGACGACTGACAAGGCTAAGGCCTCATTAAGACGTTTTCTGCAAAGTTTTTCCTTTCTGCTCAAATATCTTGTAAATATTAGATTAATATACAACAACTCCACATTCATGTTAGCATGAATCACCATTTATGTTTGGTCAGAAAACAAACAGAGTCAGTCCCAGCCTAAGAGAGGAAAGGTGTCCATTCGGGAGGGAGGTCCCTGGAGTTTGGTCAGATGAGAGGGAAGGCCGCCTGGTGCTTTGGACCTTCTCTCAGGTAGTTGGGGACAAAGAAAGCAGCCTCTTATCTCCTTATACTTGCTGTCAATGCAGCTGAAGACGGTAAATCTGTCCATTACTGGCCGTTTTTCACGTTGAACATTTTCTCCTGTAATTAAAGAATCACAGAGTCAGCGTACAAAGATGAAACATCTCCGTACTGACTTCAAGCGAACGGTCAGATACACAGAAATATCAACTGCACATCTGGCCCCTCCAGAAACAAACTCTTACTTTGATCATGGTCTCCAGCTTGATGGCGTCTGCAGCAAACTTGCGGATGCCGTCAGACAGTTTCTCCACAGCCATGCGGTCCTCGTTGTGCTCCCAGCGGTAAGCCTTCTCATCCAGGTGGATCTTCTCCAGGTCACAGACCTTGGCTGCAAAAACAAACCATCAAGGTCAAGGTGGAGGCCAGTGGGTGGCCCTCAGATGTCAGGTTTTACAAAAGATTGAAATGTTGAGAAAATGCTTTCATGAATAAAGTATTTACATCATTAATAGGGATGTACGGGGATGCAAGTTTTGAAGCTTCATTCGTAACGCTGACATTGAAATTCTAAAATTAACATTTGGATGCATAATCAGCTGGATGAGAGTTCATCTTATTTTTCAAACTTTTATACTTAAAAAGTGGATTCACCTGCAATGGATGACGTCTCTAGTTCTTACTGTGCTAGTTTAGATGAGATTATGAGAGAAAGGCATGTTGGATGTGACCCTTTCGTCATGAAAAGGAGTGATTTTCTGTCTGAACTGAAAATTTGCTGCTACTGAGGCAGCAGATATAATGACTACCTGCACATTCAGACGTCGCTCTGCTCTAAAAAACGGAGTCAAACAACTTTTGTTGGCAGTTGGGTCCACGACCTTGTGAAACCATTAACACTGATTTAACAAGTGTTAGTTGTGTTGCTTGTAGCCATTACTTTAAATCTATCACCACAGATTTAAAACAATAACTAATGTTTCCACCATTAGCTGACTCGGCTCCTCCTAACCGTAGACAGTTAACGAGCCATTTTTCCGGCGCTTTTTGGTCAATTTTTTGCATTTTCACCCTTAGGAACAACAATTTTTGGTACTCAATAAAAGCTCTTTGTGGTTTTCTCGGTTTGATTGATCTGTACAACCGTAAACGACGCAAAGGGGCTCTCTCTTCTTGCTAGTTACCATCAGTTCCCATGTCACTCTGTGCCCTCCAGTGTTGACAAGGAAAATGTAGACACCTGAGAACAAGCACTCAGAAGTTGCACACTAATGCCTCCAAATGCAGGAGTGCAGCATTCTAATAACAGCTATCAGTGACAAATTATCGCATCAACACAAGCAGCACAGCAGAGGTGAAGGTATGCTTTCAGGTTCCACAAAATGTGAAAATATGTAGTTATTCTAATTAAAATTAGATGACAACCAAATGGGTTTGCCTTATTTATATTTCTAGTTCACGACGCGCTTATTTTATCGCTTAATGGCTATTCTTCTACCAAGGCCAGAATCATACATGGGGTGCCCCTGGGCTCAATACTGGGCCCTTTATTATTTTTGATTTATATAAATGATTTAGCCATGTCTTGTAAACATCTTTTCTCCTGTATTATTTGCTGATGACACTACTCTTATAGCAACTCATAATGACTTTAATTATCTGACTGACTGTGTGAATGATAAATTAACCTCTATTACCAAATGGTTTCTAATGAATAAATTAACACTGAATGTGAAGAAATGTAACTTTGTGATCTTTTGCAACATAAACAAGTCTTACCCCAAAGAACAATCAATCAATCAATCAATCAATCAATCAATCAATCAATCAATCAATCAATCAATCACAGAGCAGTACCTTTTCCCACATTGAGCATCTCTGTAACAGTGCTGTGGTCCTGGCTGAGCTCCGCAAGCAGCCCGGGGGAGATGGTCAGCAGATCGCAGCCCGCCAGTGCTTTCACTTGTCCTGTGTTTCTGAAGGAGGCACCCATCACCACGGTGCTGTAACCAAACTTCTTGTAATAGTTGTAAATCTTGGTCACACTCAGCACACCTAAGGACAGACAAGAGAAAAACAAGCCACATGCATTAAATGCTAAACATGCCAAGATCTGTAGTGCTCCAAACCACAGTAGGTGCATTTCCATCCACACGTTTTTATGCACACCTTCAATATACATGCAAAAAAATTAGTGGAAATGCCAAAACTTAAAAAAAAAAGATGTCAAAGCAACACAGAAAAACCAAGACTTAATCAGGTCATCCTGTTGTGCTCTGTTCTTCTGCTATGGCAGAAATTAAGATAATAATAGAGCCTGCAAAAACAAGACAACGCTGTTATTTTACAGAAGTACCGCTGTAACTATAACTGTACATGTTTATAACATGTTATCATAACTTTTAAAAAGCAGCAGTGCAGTTTAGTGTCAGCTCTCAACATCCTGCATTCACACCGCAGTCTCTTAAGAAATTGCTTCTCATAGCCACCATAAATGACATGCTACAGGAAATGACTTACAACAGTCCGTGTCAGAGTATCCAGATAAGTTCAGGCTGCAGGCTAAAAGTGCTAGCATACCACAAGTCTACAACAGGTATGCGCTCTCATTGCCTCTGTGTATGTCCACATGTGCACATGAGCGGAGGGGTAGAAATATATAGCCAATGCTATTTTCGGCCCTGAAAACACATTTTCTCCATCAGCCTCTTCTGAGTGACGGGATCCTACGTGAACCAAGTTAAAACAGTTTTGATATTTTACAGTCTGCGCCATTTTACGTTACGTTTGCAAAAGGTGACACTCCGGTGACAGCTGGGGCGTTGTTCGTCTGCCTCATGTCACAGAGAAATAGTTTCTAGAGTTTTAAGTTTTCAGGGTCTTTAAGTTCATCCTGGTGTAGGTTTACTGATGAAATGTGTATGGATAAAAGTCCCATTTGCCAAACTTTAGAAATCGTAGCCTTTTAGAGTACATAAAACCTTGAATGTATGCTTTAATGGATGGAATACCCTATGTAAGGCTTAACTCACAATGCTCACCTGCTTTAACTTCACAAAGGCCCAGTGTCACTGTGCTCTGTGCAACTCATGTCACAAAAGTTCATTCCACCTCAGCTGATTAACTCTCGTTAAGAGCCAAGTATGCGTCCCATGCGCAGTGTCTTAATTTTAGTAATACATACTGTCACACAGAGACACACCTCAGAACGAGCGTTCAACCTGGAAAACCAGAAACAAGCCACTGAGAGACGACGTCTCCGTTCTTGTGCACACTAGACTATATAATTACACAGTGGGAGCCATAAAACCAGAGTCAAGTTTAAATTTCTCTATCATGACTGTCTGTTCCCTCCAAACTAAGTGCGTCAAAACTTGACGTCAAAAGATAACCTGAAAGCACTTCGCTCCATATCAAAGTATAAACACAATGTGACCATTCAGGACTGGTGCACTGTATATTGAAGCAACATCTTGAGACATCAGCCAGGAAGTTAACGCCTGCAAATGTCCTGTAGTCTCAGTGATGTCACCCATTGCTTTCTGAAGAGCCACTGTGAAGCCTAGTGACAGTGGCTGACTCTGGCAAAGTTAATCCAAATATGCGCAAAGGGGCGGAGTGTGAGTGGACCTGACGTGGGCTCAACGAAGCCTGTCTGCTAAAAAAAATACCTACCGGCTAGCTGTCACTCAAAGTGGCCATGCCCATAATTATACACAAGCTCAAGCCTTAATATAATTTAAACAAGTAAAATTAGCTATGGGGACCAAAACTGCTTTTTGTACATGTTACCATGTTACTTTCTTCTATAAAAGCTGTGCATTTTAAAGTGGGGGTCTATGGGGATCGACTCACTTTTAGAGCCAGCCTCAAGTGGCCATTGAGGAACTGCAGTTTTTGGCACTTAAACGTTGAGTTCATTTTTCAGTCCAAATGGACAATGACCCCAAACACGCTTCCAAAGTTGTGGTAAAGGAGGCCTACAAACCTGACTCATGCTAAACAATTTAAAGACAATGCCACCGAATACCTCTGATCCACTGGAAATGTGATGCCAAAATAAATCACTCTCTCTGCTGTGGTTCATTTCACATTCTTAAAATAAAGCAGTGATCCTAATTGACCTAAGGCAGGGAATGTTTACTGGGATTAAATGTCAGGAGTAGTGAAGCACTAAATGTATTTGGTTGAAGTGTACAGAAAACCTCCAACTTCAAATGTGATGGCCTATAGGATTTAATGTTGCATGGCAGAATCACGATGGTTCATTCAGCTCTGGAGGTTATGGTTAGGTCAATGTTACAGTGGTGTCACATGAAAATAAGAAAAAGAGAAAACACATCCTCCTTTATTTTGCAGACTGTAACAGCTCATTGGAATAATGAGGGTTGCACAGCAAGGAAGAGGATGAAAAAGGTCCATATGCGTTCCCAGATTATCCGTCACTGTTCCTTCCTCTACATCTAAGGGGGTCCAACATTACAGCTTAGTTCAGACATACATTGGTCTACTAAATACAGTGGTACTTAGAACTGCAAATATTTTTTTTTGCTTGTTCTATTGTTATTCCAAATAAAGTTAGCAAGCACGGAAAACAAGGTGACAGAAAACTGCTATATTTGAGCTGCACCTGCATTTCCTGCAGGAGAATATTTGCTTCCTGATTATGTCCTGATGAAGAAAACGTCGCTCTTAAAAAGGACCTTATTGGAGCGGACATGAGGCTGAGCTGTCTGAAAGCAGAACAGTTCAGATTTCATGTGGCTGCAGGAAGGAACTGAAACACTTCTGCATTCAGCATCACAACATGGTGATAATCTGACGACAGAACGTGGGTTTTATAACACTAGGGTTGGTCTGGATTACCTGGGTCCTCGTGTGGCTCGAAGGTTTTGCGGTCTGTGTTCTCCTTGTACCAGTCGAGGATGCGTCCGACGAAGGGCGATATGAGTGTTACCTTTGCTTCTGCACAGGCTACAGCCTGAGCGAATGAGAACAGCAGGGTCATGTTACAGTGAACGCCGTGCTTCTCCTCCAGCTCCCTGCACAAAAATAAACAGACAAAAAATGATTTACAACACATCACAAACAGTAATCCGTCCAGGTGTAAGCATGTGTTCTTCCTCTGCTTCCCATTTCAACCAGAACCTCTTCAAAAGGTGGGAAACAAGCTACAGAATGCGTTACAGTTTTCTCAAGATGGAGACGTTTTGGTTAAGAGGAAGTTCAGATCTTATTATTTTGTACTGGTTAAATATGTGGAATCAAACTGAGGCAAAGATACGCAGGCTTTGATATCTTTACTAAAACTCAGGTATTGCAGAGACACGCTATGTGGACACTCAGTTCTGTCAGGGGCTCAAACTCAAGCAACTTTTTGTGAGAAGCTTGTGGAAAACTAGCCAAAACATTTGAGCCACGTTGAATAAAAGCAGAAATAAATCATCCTCTCTGCTATTATTCATGATATACTTCACATTCTGTACATGAGGACAGAGTACATAATTAAATGTTTCACTCAAAAATGTATGCGTTGGTCAGATCACATGACACAGCCCTTCTGACTGTTGGCCTATTTTCTTCCTTTGACGTTGCTGATACCCTCTTTACCCTTTGGCAATCAGTGAAAATATGTCTGAACTCCTTCCGAAGGTCTTTGTGCAGTCGATGGCTCATCATCTCTCCATCATCTGTGACATTTTTGCCCAACAGCAGATGTTTTACGTGCTTACCACCCGCAGGGAGTGACTGTAGCAGCATCAGTGACAAAGTGTCTGCACTTCTTTGTCCAATGTGCCTGGAATATTTTGAGCGTCACGAGGGTAGGTCATGAGCCATCAGCGCATATTCCAACAAAACAAAGACCAACAAGCCTGAGATTATCTTCATAATGTACAAATGAAAACTATTTCCCCATTAAACATCTACCTCTAAATAAGCAGCAAGTAAAGAGGGAAAAACATCTGTTGCTGAGGTTTTTAGTTCGACGCTCAGAAAACTCAGTGATGTTGCTTCATTGTGCGTTTGTGGTTTGATCCGGTTTGACTGACAACAGCCTGGAAACAGACGAAAACCACTCCACAACTGACAAAAACTGACTGGTGAAGCACCAGTATCAGCTTTTTATAACTGAAATCGGCCCATTTCAAACCAGTCAGCAGAACGGAGAGAAAACAACACAGCAGGTAACATCGTAGAGCCTCACTGCTCACAACAAGAAGCAGAGAGAAGTGTTCTCACAGCCTTTACGGCTAAATCATTTCATATTCCATGAAGATCAGATATTAGATCTCAGCTCTGGCTTCAGTGGGGATACACTCAGAAAACAGAAACATGCACTCAAAGATGGTTCCACATTAATTCCCATGAAAGTTGCTCACTGAGCATTTTTAAGTCTTTCAGCTTTCAGGTGTCAGTGTTTTTGGGCCCCTGGAGCGTGAGCCCCAGAGCAGGCCGGTGTGGCTGAACATACACCTTCCTGCCAGCTTGCCACACATGAGTGCCATAAAGTAATAAAAAAAAAAAACAACAACAGGACATTCCACTCCATTCTGTCATAGTTTTGCCTTTTGTAATGATTGTCTCTGCAAGAAGAATTTTTGGGTCTGTGTGTGTCACGCAAGACTGGATGACCGAGTTTGGCCACTATCCCAAAACTGCCTCACAGTTTAGGGCCGTTCCTGGCAGCTTGCTTCATATTTATGTTTAAGCAACGAGATACAACCCTGATTACTCAACTGAAAACAGCACAAAGACAATATATTCACTGTTTTACCTCATCAACTTCAATGATTCTTGTAAATATCTGCTGAATTTGATGCGGCAACAAGTTGGGACAGGAGCAACTAAAGACTGGAAAAAAACACCTGTTTGGGTCATTCCACAGGTAAACAGGTTCATTGGTAACAGGTGGTAGTGTCATGATTGGGTATGAAAGGGGCATCCTGGAAAGGCTCAGTTGTTCACAAGCGAGGATGGAGCGAGGTTCACCACTTTGTGAACACATGATTGGATAAAGGATGTTACTGCATGGACTCAGGGGCACTTTGTAAAACTGGTGTCAGCAAACACAGTTTGTTTGAAAATCACTGTATTCATTTTAAACTGCGTCCCAACTGTTTGGGAATCAGAGTTGTGTTGACATTATTTTATTTCTAAGGATCTTTTGAGTTTGCTTACACCTCACAGAGTAAACGGATGACAAAAACACCTACGTGACAGACTTACTTGCCGGCCTGGATTCCCTCCCATGTGGATGACAGCTTGATGAGCACACGCTCCTTGCTGATACCTGCCTCCTCATATAGACCAATGAGCCTCAGGGCCTTTGCAACCATTTCATCTTTGTCAAAAGACAGTCTGTCAGGACAAGAGAGACAGCACAGTCATTCAGCATTTTGTCCACATCTGACAACTACTCTCCATGTTGAAACACAACTATTCTACTTTCTTTACGACCACTTTCAGCTTTGTCCATGAGCAAGACGCTAACCATCAACTGCTCCCAATGGTCAGCCCAGTGTCTTACACGGTAAAGCTGTTTGAGCGTGTATCAGACATGGCGCCAGGATTTCAATGTTGGGTGGGGCCACAGTTACTTTGGGTGGGTCTCTTAATTACAAAAGTTAACACTCCACTAGTCTCACTTAAACAAATGACTGGTATCATGCTGTGGAGGGCGACTTGTACATCTGGCTGATTATGACGTGTTCAAAGTCTTTTTAAAAAACATTTTCAATGCTGTAGCTCATTATTTCACCGCGACAGTTTGTATTTGTTACACGTGGCGCACGCGGCTTATCTCGTTATCTGTATTTTCGCTATGGATCAATACATCAGTTTATTACGAAAACAGACATTTTAATGCCTGCTAATTCATTTTTGTTTGATCTGACTGGATTACTCTTTAAATTGATTGCAAGGAAAGGGAGAAACAGAGCGATCAGAGTACTGCAGAGTACTACAATGACTTTTAACAGGAGAGAGAGCGCGGTGCGCTGCGCTGTTCATTCGTGACCTTAACTGTGTGTGAAGGTCATCTGAAGACAGTCAAGTCAGGCAGCAGTATTTAGCTCTACCTCCCGTATTGTCTACATTTTCTACAAGTTCTAGTTTCGATGGGAAATACATTTGCAGGTATATAAAAAAAGCAGTGATATAATTCCCTGTATTCATGAAGTCAAATCTTCTGTGTTTATTCAACTCATTATGCAGACACCACTTTTACTCAGACTGAGCTACAAAAATGGACAAAGTCAGCTTTTTTTTTTAGCCCTCAGGGAAAAACATGCATTTTGTATTATATGAATTTTTACCAAAATTAATAAATTATTGATCAGTAAAATGGTTGCTGACTGGTTTCTATCCTGAACTTAAAGACATGAAACATAATGCTGTGTGTGAGATTTCAGTATACTGTGTGCTGGTGTCCCAGCAGACAGAAAAACAGCGTAGAAGAATTAACTGTGATCGTACAAAGCAAGTTTCAGGATAAATTAAAAGTAAATTTAATCAAGTCTTTCACAGGAGAGTGGTAGCTTGGTCTCTGAATACCAGTTCTTAACTTTTATTATGCTCCTCACCTGTGGAACATTCTCCCTGCACACCTGAGGTCTGCACCAACTGTCAGCTCATTTAAATCAGGGTTGAAAACATTATTTGCTACAGCTTTTACTTAAAGTAAATTTATTTGCTCAATGACTTTAATCATTCTAAATGCTAAATTATTGTCTTTTACTGGCCTCTGTTTTTAATTTTCCTTTAATTGTATTTTATTTTTCTATTCTCTTCTAATCTCTTTCTTTCTTTCTTTCTTTCTTTCTTTCTAGAAATGTATGATTTTAATGTATTTTTAATGCTTCTGTAAAGCACTTTGGATTGCCTGGTGTATGAATTGTGCTGTAAAATAAATTTGCCTTGCCTTGCCTTTTACAAGCCTAGCCTCATGACTAATGCCATTTAAGCGCCTTCGAGTCTTTGTGTTGTTTTGAAAGAGGAAAGGATGCTGAGCATTCAGTGACAAGCTTCACGTCATAATTAGCATCTTGTGACATGTTGTTTGTGCCTACCTGGCATCCACCTCAGTAGAGACTCTGCCTGGGACCTTCTTGAGGATCTCCAGGCCGAAACTCACAAACAGTTTGTCCATGGTGTTGGCTACCTGCTCCTCTTCAGTTCTGGACAGAGAAGGAAACACTATGAAGCAGGTTAGCTTTGTTTAAACGTGTGAAAATGGACATTGTTTAGTTCTTAAAGCTGCAATTCTCAACTTTTGCACATTGAAATGACTTCAAATTCAGCCAGGTGAAGGTGCACAAACCAGATCAAAATCAGAGTATGGGGACAACCTCAACACACTGTAAATGCAGTTTTCAATGTTTAACCACACTCTACCACAATCTCCATTAATTAAAAAGGCCTCACAGATTTCAGGAATAAGCAGTACTGTGCAACATCTGCAAGAACACATAAACATATACTTCAATGCTGCTTATATTCAGGTTTGACCTCTGGTCTAATCCCACAGGTGCAGCTAAACAATGGTTTCATTCTGAGGAGTTTGGTTCAGCACTTACCCGCCTTTGGCGATGCCGTATTTAATGGCCTGATCCAACAGGTGCTGGTAGGCGGGCATCTTGGCGGCAGCCAGGATGAGAGAGGGGTTCGTGGTGGCATCTTGAGGCTTGTACTCATCAATGGCTGCAGGATGGGAAGACAGAGAAAAGTCATTAAAAGTGACAAACACACACCCACAACCTGGTTTCTCTCAGGTATTCTCAGAAATATCAGAAGTTTCTTCTTCTATGAGCTTCTCGAAGCCCAGGACAGACTTGTGGTCAATGTCCTAAAACTTTACAGAATCAATATTCTTCTCATTTCTGGGTGTTTTCTGATTTAGTGAATAACCACAAAATGGAAAACTTATTCCCTGGATAAGCCTCACTCTCAAGTTTAACATGAAAACACTTTAAACACGTCCCATCACTCATCGCTGCACAACCAAGAGACTTCAATGACTGCTCTACGATACATTTAAGAAGCACAAAACATAAAGAGAAAGGTCAAGGCCAAAGTTAGCATTGAGAACAAAGGATTTTATTACAACTCAACTGTTTACCCTGAATGTTAGAAGTCTGGTTTTATCATTAACTTTCACGAGTCTACCAGCGGCTGTTAGACCTCCCAGAGCTCTCCGCTGAAAACTGACAAAATGTAATAAGACCAACTGAAGTTCAGAAACCAGTTTGAGCCCAGTTATCCCACTGAGATGCAATAGTTCAAGATTTTTCCTTGATCTCATTCATTCAAACTAGGTCTGCGTGCAGGTGAAAGAGTAAAGGATGAACAGTCATGTTGAACCTATCATATACTACTGCTGTCAGGTGGACAATGGCGCCATCTAGTGCATAAAAACATTGCTACACCATCCTTTAAAAACTACGCCGAGTCACAGTTAACTGATCCCACGCTGGGGAAATTATGCTGCTACAGACAGCAGTAATAGCAAGATTAAAGGAGACGCAGACAATAATAAACATAAAAATCAGAAATAAATAAAGAAATCAATTATATAAATACATTATGTAGAAAAAGTGTATAAGAATAAATTTGCCTTTAGAAGGACGGCTCAGTTTCTCAATAGAAAATTTCTGAATTGCTCATGGTTTTTATGGAAAATAAAAACAGAATACAGTTTCACACCATCTTAATGAAGACAAACAATTATGGCATTGATTAATAATTTAACTGTGTATTACTAACAGCTGAGTATATACTGCTGGGAATTCTAAGACTCTCACACATACAAAAGGAGTAAGAACTGCTGATGCTGCAGCTTCAACATCTTTCAAAGTAATGGAAAAAGAACACACATACTGATTACACACTAACTAGTGCAAACTTCTTTAATAAGTCACTAATAGCATCTTTAGTGCTGAAGAACCTGAACTCAAATCATGTTCAAAGTTATGCTAAACTGACGAAAGGTGTGACTAATCGTTCTGGTCTGGTCTGACAAGCCCTATAGTTAAGTGTTCCATCACCAATAGAACTGTATATTAAAAACTCCTATTGTGGTTGACAGACCTGAACTGGGATTTTTACTTGACGTGCATGAGCGGCACGGCCTTTTCATGAAGCTTGGTGGTTTCATGTCAGCGCTCGATTGTAGCAGCCAAGTGTAGTCGGTGCTGCCAGCTCTTCAGCCTAAAAACAAAGCCCGGCTTTGTTTTGCAACCAGTTTTCTCTCGACCCCCCCCCCCAAAAAAAAAAAAAAAAATCATTCACAGGTCAGTGGGATTGGACTAGATACTCGTGATCAACAATTCAAGGGGCCACCATGCAGTTAAAGTGCTGATTATAGCAATACTCCCAAAAGACAGGGTCTTCTTAACTTCTGAGTTCTGCAAGCTTTCCATAATTTAAGTCCTCAGCTGGGCAAATATAAACCTTGTTTTAAGATAAGAAGTTTAAACACAAATAAAAGATTGTAAATAACACTAATGTAGACTTTGCTGTGCAAGCTGACGCCCAAGACCGTTTTAAATTTGCACCTCAGAACGCTGATTCATCTTTGCAGTATTTTATAAATTTACCATGACTGTGCACAAACTGCATTTACCTGCATATTACAACACAATTACTGCAAAAACCAGATTATGGCGCAAGTGCAGCTGCAGCTTTGTGTTCACAGTCCACTGATTTCGCAGTATTTCAGGGGGATGTGTAAAAGCATGTGGGGAAACATCTATTAGACACAAAATGAGATAAAGGAAAAAGTTATTTCAAATTGATGAATGTGCTTTCATTTTCTAGTCATGCCATATCTGGTTCAAGGAAATACTATCAATGAAAACCACCAAATGAAATCAAACTTTATATTCCCAATAACCTTAGCTGACTAAACAAAACTCCATAATGTTCAATATCAGCTTACATAAGTGAAGCAAGAGTGTGGCGTTACACCATGTTTGACCAAGATCTTGCATTTCACATGTGAAACTGAAGTGACTTTCACATGTTTAAACTTGTACCCGGTGAAACCTCAGAAATCTTGCAACATTCATGAAATACCTACATTACACAAACCAAAGAGGTATATGTGCTTTTTTTTTTTTTTACACCACCTTAGAAAAGAGAAGGCGACAGCTGAGTTAATCTCGAGCCGCTCTTATCGCTACCACAGAATTGTATTTTTCAACAACAGTACTGAGAGGTATTTGCTGAGGTTGAGAGGTGTTTTGATTGAACTGTTGGACGGTGGCAGACACTGTTGATGTGCAGCAGGACATCGTTGTGTAAAAAAGCATCACCCTGCTCTGTTTGTGTTGATGTGCTGGACTAGAAAAGCCGCGACCAATGACTATTCTCACTGTCGACTGTTTTCTCATTTTAAATGGCCACGGTCCGAGGTGGCGTCTTCATATCTTTGTGTGCATTAGACTTCAACTGTTTACTGCTTTTATTTACCTACTGCTTATACAGTCAAAAACCTCAAGATATTCAACTTAAAACTCCACAAACAAGAGTAAAACAGCTAATACTTGCTTTTGGGAAGGTAGAATCAAAGACCGTCTGGTATTTTGGCCTGATGATTGACTGAACAAGGACTGCTTCACAAAACTTTCATAATTTATTTTACATACATGATTAAAGCACTATTGGATGGCACTGAATGACACAGCTGATCATGTTACTGTGTCCAGTCCCTGCATGCATGTCTCAGCAGGCTCATTCATCTAAACTAGAATAAACCAAGTGTGCAAAGACCCACCATCACACTGAAAAAAGTCCATGCATCCATGACTCCTGCTGTGCACTGAGTGCAACATAATCTGCTTTCCCAGTGTCACGCCTGGCTGCAGAGTCACAAACCAGTTCTGTCATGTCATCCTGAGTCTGCATATCCTGGATGAGGAACAGTAATATCACACACAGTTCCTCATTCTGACCCATTGAGAAACATGAGCTTTTCCTTTGTGGCATGAAAGTGACAAACGAGGAAGAAAGTCATATATTACACCTTGGTGCGCGTGAACTCTGGGTGTACGGCAGACTTTAACGTAGTTTTGCCACCACATTAGATGTATTTTCAGCAGGCACACATGCTTAAAGCGTGCAAGCTGCAGCTGTTTCAAGTTTTGCCATTTCTGAGGTTGATAAGAGGGTTGTGTGCACAAAATACTTGCATTCCCAATTTCAAAAGTTAGGCACAAACGTTTAGTGGGCTAGCACAGTTTGCTAACGCGGCTAACGTAAAGTAGCTAACGTTACTGTTGCTAAGTAAGGCAACCTTAACAACAAGTAGCTATAATTGGATTATCAGATTGTCAACTTCAGTAGTTGTCAAGTAAACCTACTATGACTTGGTTAGCTAGCTAACTTCAGCCGGTTGGACCAAATTAAATGAGACTGATGTTATCTTTTGCGGCTCTCCCACTCGCTCTGACTGCGCGATATTGACACAACGGTCAGTCACATTAAAAGCTGGATCCTTCCTGGTCAGTTAGGTAGCATGCTAACCAGCTAACGTTAGCATGTGCTACTAGCAGGGTTTTTTTTACCGTTAAAATCTCCCGTGTCTGCCACCACCACAGTGTGTTTCTTCAGCTGGTTCAGCGCAGACTCCATCTTTCGCCGTTTGTCTGGTGACTCACTGGACATGATGAGGTGAGACTGGGACCCTTTTATACACAGAAAACACGTGAGAGCAGGCGTACTGTCAGACGGACGGGGACGCGCAGCACAAGAAGGAAAGAGTCATCGGGAACGCGCTCCGGACCGACCGCACTCCAGGAAGCGCGTGCAGGAAGAAGGAGTAAACTAACGAAGAAGCAGGAACAAGGAAGAGAAACACTAAAAAATATGACTTTTATTGATTAAATTTACCACGTATGACAGATTTGGATACGATTTAGCAATAAAAGTCAGAATTCTACATATCCCATGTAAATATGTCTTACAAATCATAACAACACACGTGAATGTTATTGGATATTATTGGATGTTAATACTGCTGCATTAATGTAAGCAGCATTTTAATCCTGTCAAGGTGGAGCTAGTTTTAACAACTTTGCATGCTGTTGGGTATTCTAATAAATATCAAGGCATCATGCTTTATACAGTTTTCATTTTTACATTTAAAGCCTTTGAAAAAGTAACTTGACACTAGCTGTGAAATAAATGCAATAAATAAATGTTGTAAAGTACAAAATGAAATAAAGTACAAGATGTCGCTCTGGAATGAATGGGTTCAAAGTACAAAGGGGTATAAAATGGAAGTACTCAAAGTACAATGCAGTAAAATTCTACAAAAGCACAGCACTTGAGTAGGTGTGCCTAATTGTATTCCACTAATGATACTAATAACTTAGTTGCATGTTATAATTCATATACTCAATAACTGGCACTGACTAGTGATAATTTAACCTGCTCCTTTTCTTCTGAAGCATCCGTAGGTGTTATTGCTGTTCACACTGTGTGATTTTAATATTTCTGATTTTATTTTATCTTTTCCCTTCTCTCTTTTTGCCTAATTTTGTCTTTTTTCTCTCTGTGCACTTAAACACACTTTGGATCAACTGTGTGATGTGAAAAGTGGTCAGTAAGTAAAACTGAGTTCAGTTATAAATAAGAGTTTTGACAATTAGACTTGTCATGATGGATTCACCGAGCAACAGGCGCTGAGTCTTCCTGAAAGGCTTGTCATGAGCTAAGAGCAGCACTTGTGTGTTTTGTCTCCTACAAGGAAACAGTTTGCTGAGAACAATGAGAATAACAACCTGCAAAAACAGCCTAAAAGTGCTTTCAGCAACTTCATCTGAAAGCATTACTGAGTTTGAGGGATGTTGATGAACTGTAACGACGAGGCATTTACTTCACAAATATTGCAAATGGCAGAGCAGGCGAAGATGTCTTCCTCACTGTGAGAAGAAAGAGGAAATCTTGCAAGAATCTCAGTGGGAGGGAATATTTTAACCGTGCTGTTGTTAACCTCCTTGTTTTTCTTCTTTTTCTTCCTGCGTCTCATCAGGTACCTGCAGAGATGTGACCATGTCAGCTTTGTTAAAGTCAATCTCCTCTCATCAGTCAGTTTAAATGCTGCTTCAAAACACCCCCCACGATGCCAGAAATGTAATTCTTGTGGAGAAATACTAAAATCCTTTGATTTTACTAGTTTTTTTTAACCTCAAACTGTCAAATGTAAGAATAGTGACATCAAAGCGCTGCAGTTTGTGTGTAGCTGAAGTTATTAACACCTAAATTCCCAGAAGCAATGCTGACATTTCACTGGTGCCCTCAGTGATAGCTACAGCCCTTGTTAAGCTTGAACTTTATATCCAGAGGTGCCGGACTGGGGGAAACAAAAAAAGTACACAGGACCCTCATGTGAGGTGTGCCCACAAAGACGCCAGGATGAATAGCTGTGGTTTTTGGGGAGGGGCTGGCAGTGAATGCGTCTGTGCAGGGTCCAGACCTTTGTGCTGCACCACTCTTTATATCTGTGAAAGGACAGGTGGAACTGGTTCAGGAATGTCGCTTGAGCCCTGATGGTTGAGGCACCTCTTTGCCTCAAAGTTAGCTGTCATCCTGAACCTTTTCCAAATTAAAGTACTCAGTGAATTACAGATTTCATGAAAAGTGTAATATGTGGAATATTTACACAAAGAGCACAGAGTCCGCGCAGCATTTTAACTACGTGCTGTCGCATTATGTGCTGTTGATTTCTTGATTATTTCAATAACTGTGCTGAGGCACCTCTTCCTGGTGTGCTGTATCCTCTTGCCCTCCAGTAACAGCTACCTGAGCATGAACATCACTTGCAATAATATGAGAACAATTTAATTTAAGAGACCATTAGATTTGGTGTGATTGCCTTGCTATGCCTGTATTCAAAAGCAATACTTCAGCCTTCAGGCTTTAGCAGCGTAATGATACCACCACCTACTCCATTATCGAGCTTGTAGGTATGCGTTAGTGACATATTAATATTTAACAATATCTCACAATTGACACTGTGCCAGACAAGACCAAGTACACTGGAAAAACTGAAATCTAAGAAAGAAGAATTATCTTAACTCAAGGCATCATACGCTTGTTTTATGTCTGATAAGATGTACAATCTTTCCAGGCAGCTTTATGTATTTCATTTGTTACAAGTATTAATTAATTATGTTCATAAGATGTTGGAACTTCTTTGTTAGAACTGCTTTGTCAAAGTCAGAATTTCTTTGTATCCAGACAAATGTACGTGTTTTATTGTCCGGTGTCACTACTTTTAAGGAAACTGAAGGTTCTTTGAGACGAGATATTTTTGCTTGTTTAAAAACTCTCGATAAACGAAATTCCAGTTTTGCTTATTTTAGGTAACATTTCCACATCTTGTTACTTTTTTCTTGTTGTTGAGTGCAGATTTTTTGCAGTGTAGGTCTCAAAACAATCACCATCAATACTCGATGACGCTTCATGACGCTCGTTGATTGAACAATCAGCCACGTGGGGTCAAAAAGCAATTCCTGACAGCAGACCGTACATCCTGTGCATTCGCTCTGAATATGTGCACACTATGACGGCCCTGGGGCCTCGCTCAGTGTGTGTTGTGTTTCAGGGTTGCAGGCGCCCGGCTGGGTTAAGCTGGAGGCCATCAGGGACGTGGAGGCAGCTGGCTGCTGTCTCCAGGTTACACAAAGCCTGTCCCATCCTGGTCGTTTGGAGGCCGCTCACCCCTGGCACCACCTCGTGTTGTGTTGGTTTGATTTTTCTGTGTAATTCATCATTATTTCATTTGCTTTGTAGTGTGTTTTCCCTGCCAGTTCCAGCTGTTGAATTTGTTTTTTTTTTTTACCTCTGTTAAAAAGAGCTTTCTTTTCTCTTATTTGGATTGGCACTGAGCTGGATCATAACAAAATGAACACATTTCTGTAAAGAGTTTTTATCCATCTGGCATTTATTGTACTCTTGCACTACGTGTACCACAACCTTGCACATTCAGTGCATATTAACAATCTGGTGGGGAGGAGGTCGTGTGGTTCAGTGTATTTATACAGCACTTGTCTTCTCTAACGACCACTCAAAGCGCTTTTACAGCACAAGTCTGCATTCACACAAACATTCGTACGGCAGGCTAAGCCACCTGCTCAGTACGAGCGGTATCCATTCACACACTGATGGCCCAGCATCGGGGGGTTCAGTAAGGATACTTCGACATGGAGACTGCCGAGGCCAAGGATCAAACCACCGACCTTCTGATAGGTGGATGACCGCTCTGCCTCCTGAGCCCTCAGGTCTGTTTGGCAACTTTTGACATGTCCTCCAAGATCCATATTCTTCATATTAATTAAGAGTTTTTGCTCTTCAAAGGTCAAAGGACAGAGGGTGTCGTATTCTGAACAGATGGTGAAGCGCCTTGAGGCACACGGGGGATTTGTGATACTGGGTTATATAAATAAAATGAACTAGATTTGACATTATGCTACAACATGTAGCAACAAGCTCCAGTCCACATCACAGCTCTTTTTGATTTCTTTAAATTTTTTCAGTTGAATCTCACTGACAAAGGTAGATTCAAAAAACTTCTTTAACATGATGACATGTGAAAATATTAAATATGACTTTTGGTTAAAGGAAAGGAATTTGAATAAAGAGAAATAAAAAAAGCATTTGACAATTTGAAGCAGCTATTAGTATTCATGAGATGCTGGTTTTAATCAGAGCAAATGAGCCTGTAAATTCCTGTTGGGCTGTTGCTTTTAAACGCTGTAACTCCGCCCACCACTAGATGTCGCCATTTCACTGTTTGGAGGGCCAGCGACGGTCACATGTGCGCCCATGTTGAGAGAGAGAGAGGGAGAGAGGGAGGGAGTCTGTGGAGAGGAACAACTTGGGAAGTTTTGTCATACAGAGGGAAGAAGAGGGACAGCCGGGAGAGAGTGTACAGTGTGAGATAAGTGAGTGGTAAGTCGTTTTCACATTTCTCTTACGACACAGGCTCTTATTTCTGACTTCTTCTGTGCCTCTTAGCTTTCTCTTCAGTGCTGTATTCCAGCTCCAGCACAGACATCAGTGACCTTGTTTTAGAGATTTAACTGTGATAAATGGAGCTTTTGCAGGCTGAGTTTGTCTGATTAGAAGGGATAAACTACATCATGGTTCCATTTATCTTGTGTGAATTGGTTAATGAACGTTGCACTGGGTTTACTTAAGGGTGGGATTACATTAATCATACTTGAGCTCACTGTTCACCAGCAGTATGATTTGCTCATAAAACCACTGTTTAATCAGTATGTTATTTTTTTTTCTTGCACTTGTAAGTTGTTGTCCACACGAGCTGTTTTATGACTGTGGAAATGTGGTGATGTGTGGGAATGAGGCTCTCTGATTGGCTGAGGAATGTTTTCCTGGACTTCGATGAAAGACAGAAATAAACTTGTGGAGAAGAACAACATTTCAGAATACCAACCATTCCTCAAGCTATTCCCTCCCATCAGCTTTGCTTGTTTTTGGAGGGGTTACAAGAGCGTAAGGCCTCACTGCCTTCTCAAAGCCATGGCAGGCTGGTGGAGTGCAGAAGTATTCACTGCCATACAATGTGCCCTTATGTTGGCTAGCAGAGGTCTAAAATCCTCCCAGATGCAGCAGCTCCATATTACATGCGACACATTAAAAATTTATCTTAATTTTAGCAAAGGCTGCGTTAAAGGGGAATCGTTCCCAAAAACAGTTAAAACAAGAGGCGTTCCTCGTACTTCTGGGCTCATGTTGTTGTTGTTTTGTGGTCTATTTTTTCTTATTGTTGCATCACTGGGATTTGAACGCAGTAAAACTCCAAAAACATCAACGCTAAACGTCAAGTTTTCGGCATCAGCCTCTGAGAGTGAAAGAGAAAGACTTGTTTTATATAGGGTCTAAATGTTTCTCAACATGATTCGCAACAGTCATAGATGGAGAAACAGACTGTCAGAGAGTGACTGATGCCATTTTACGTGCACTGACACAACCCACAGTAGACCACAATGCAATGCAGCTACAAGACGTCTGAATGAGAAGCACCACTCCGACTTCCTCTCAGCTAGAAAAACTCTTTCTCTTTCCATATGGAGCTTCTGCGATGTTCATTACATCAAGACTAAATATTCATTTAGTGTATATGAATATTCCATTTTCACATGCTTCCTTTGGGAGTTGCTGGTTGGTGCTAGCCATATTCCAGACCTCTAAACTGCTGCCAACAAAAACATAAACATAAACACATCATATTCTAATATTATACATACTGTCCAGTGTTCCTCAATGCTGGGGTTTTGATTCAGCTGTTCAGTCTTTTGTGGTTGTAGTTTGAAGAATTATGATGTAAATGCTAAGGACATAATATTAGAAACACAATACAGCAGCACAACAAACTACAACCTCAAAACTGACCAAAAACTGACTGTTAGGGTGTACCTAATAAACTGGCAACTGAGTGCATATTAGAATAACGTTAAAAAAAAAACATGTGATTTTAAAATTGTGTTCAAATAGGGATACAAAACAAAAAGGCACTACTCTGATTATCAGACCAGGATCATGAAACGATGACAAGATTTATCAGCCAGCGGTGATAATAAATGTATTTTTTAAAGTCATTTCTAAAGTAGAACAGAAAACATTTGCTGCTTACAGCCTCTTAAATATGAGGACTTTTTCCATTTCTCCTCTCATACAACCCTTATTCCAAACCCCGCGTAAAACATTAGAAAATCTGAATATGCAAATCCTTTGAATACCACACAAAAATATTTAATGTTCAAACTCATAAACTTTACTGTTTTTGTAAATATACACTCCCTCTGAATCTGATGCTGGGAACACGACAGGGCCATGTTTACCACTGTGTTACATCACCTTTCCTTTTAACAACACTCAGTAAACATTTGGGAGCTGAGGACAGTGAAGTTCTTTCCCTTCCTTGTTTGATATAAGACTTCAGTTGCTCAACAGTTCGAGGTCTCTGTTGTCATATTTTGTGCTTCATACTGCGCCACACATTTTCAGTGGGAGACAGCTCTGGAGTGCAGGCAGGTCAGTGAAGCCACGGCGCTTTAACACACTGGCATCGTCTGGAATAAGCAGGGAAAAGAGGTCCTCTGGGTGGACGCATGCGTTGCTCCAAAACCTGTATTCATTAGCGGAGCCTTCACAGATGAGTTCCTCATGCCACGAGCACTGACACACCCTCATACCAGCACAGATGCTGGCTTTTAAACTCTGCTCATAATTTGGATGGTTATTTTCCTCTTTTGCCCAGAGGACACTGTGTCCATGATTTCCAGTAACGATCTGAAATGTGGACTGATCAGAGCACAGTCCGTCTCTGATGAGCTCAGGACCCCAGACGTCACCAGCGTCTCTGGATGTTGTTGATATCTGGCTTTCGCGTTGCATGGTGGGGTCTTAACCTGCATTTGTAGATGCAGCGATGAAATCAGTCCGATTATTTGCTCATGCAGGTTTTTTTTTTTCACAAAAACTTAATCATGGTACTCTCACCTGTTACCAATGAGCCTGTTTACCTGTGGAGTGTTCCAAACAGGTGTTTTTAGAGCATTAAACATGTCTCCCAGTCTTTAGTTGCTCCTGTTGATGAGGTCAAACATTAAAGCATCTCGTCTTTGTGCTGTTCTTAATTGAGTTTATGTCAAAAGGGATGAGCAAATGATTACATTTTGTTTTGTTAATTGTGACTTTTGAGTACTGTTTAATTTGAAGGCAGTATTTTGGGTACAGTTAAGTGTAATTAGGAACGCACTGATCAGACTTCAGCTCGGATAGATAAACTTTATCTGCTGAAAATAACCTGATTCCATTGCTCTTTTTAAAATTCAGTATATGTGTAACAGGGTCAGTTATACAGTAGTAATGTGTGTGTATAAGCCAGATGTGCAGTTGTAATATTATGTATTATAATTACACGAAATTTGTTTCCGTTGTTATTACCTGACACACTTAGGCCTCCATTGTCAATATGAGGAACGTTTAATGCTCAGTTTCTGTACCCCTACATTCACCTTTGGGGGTACCCCTCTTATGAAGGGGTGTCTCCCGCCTTTTTTCTCCCCTTTTGCTGTAACGTCGGTGTTTTAGCGCTGTTCAACTATGTTTATAAGTTCATTTTTCAGCTTAAACTTGTTGTGTAATATTCTAACAAATTCCTGTGACACTTTATTTGTGAAGGGGCTCGAGTTGTACGGCTGTAATTGACGGAGGATTTTGTTTTTACCTCTCGCTGTCAGGTGTGTTTTCTGTGTTTTATTACACTTTATTGAATGCAACATGGAGTCGCCCCTTTTGCTGTTGTAATTCACGGGAGAGGGGCTCGAGTTGTACGGCTGTAATTGACGGAGGATTTTGTTTTTACCTCTTGCTGTCAGCTCCAAAAATAAACGGAGACCGCCTCCAAAGTCATCCAAGGTTTGCGCCTTCTTGATCGCAACACGTCGCAGAGCACGCCAGAGTCCACCGGTTACATATGTACAACAGCTTCTTCACTGCTTCTGAATAAATAAGACATGTTGTCCATCTGGGATTGCTGTGGCACTAAAGGACACTGATGAAAAAACTATGAACTATAAAATGAATCTGTCACATCAGTCTGACACCTGATCCGCATAGCAGAGTGAGGATCAGGGCTGATTCAGATGTGGAGGATTGGATTGGATCATCCCTACCTTTAAAGGGCATTTTTCAATATTTTTTGACATTTTTGAGATGCAGCTTGGTAAACAAACGCAAAGAGACGGGGGAAACTCAAGGAGTGTATGTCCACAGTACGGAGGAGTAAGTCTGAACTGTGCTGGACGTCACAGATTGATGAATCAAACCGTCTTAAACTAACTAAGAGCACATTTTCCTCTCATAAATAAACTCAGCTCATGTTCTATCTTTAACCGTCTGACTGCTGCTGATGACAGACTCACAGTGACAGTCAGACCGCCCTGACACATTCCAGGATGTGCGCACAGACAGTAAAGAGAAGGAAGCAGCTTCCTTTTCCCATGTCCTCCCACATCTCATCAGCTCCAGCTGAGCTGACGAGCTGATGCTTCTGGACAGTTGGCAGCTGCCCACTGTTTACATTTAGCATCGGCCAAGAACAAAGCTCTTGCCGGTGCACAGAGTTTTCAACCCGACTTGCCACTTTGCAGCATGTATGGCATCTAGATATTTTGATGGAAGCGGCGAAAATACGTTGGGAGAGGCGGTGTGGAGTGTTTTCTTTAATCGTCACAGCTGATGTTTGTCCAGCTACAGCTCTGTGGCTGGCTTGTGGGCTTCTGTAGGTGTGGCGACTCTCTGGATAATTGCCCTGAACACTGGCTCTACTGAGCGTGGATATAACAAGGCTGCATTGTACTGCTGCCTGCAGGTGTGTGTGTGTGTGTCTGTGCCCTGCTCTAAATTCACTCACCCAGTTTCCCCTCAGTTCGATGTTCCCTCAGAACCTTTTTTTTTTCCAGATTTCAGCCGGTCCTGACTCACTTTGTTCCCTCAGTATATTTTATGCCTGCAGTTTTCAGCCTCATGTTCTCGTAGCCCACTTTTCTCCAGTCGTGCCAGAAGAAGAAAGGACTGAGGAGTGTACAAATATCGGTTATGTTGAATACAGGTAACACATTCAGGGTGTTCCTTTAGTTTCTTTTTCTGATCTTTACTCCTGCCCAGGTAGATGGAATTGCATGAGCACAGGAATGGAAAATAAAAGTATCTTAAGGGAAATCAAGACTGAGGTGAGGTAAGACTGAGGTGAGGTGATACAGGATGGATGCCCACTTTTAGATGTTGCTCAGCATGGACGCACACTGAGAGGCAGCGCTGAGACACAGTGTGAAACACATCTGATGCAGCACTGGCAGACCATTAGTTATGAGCACACCACACCACAGCAGATACAGTAAGAAGATGCTACAACGTATGATGAGGCCAATATAAATTAATTATTGGGCCAACGGGCACAGTATTAAATAAAATACCTGGATATCAAACTTTAATGGTTCTGCTGGGTCAGACAAGGCAACAGCAACAGGAAACATAACCAAAGGAAACAACAGCAAGAACATGAGGTGTTCAGATAAGGAAGATCAAATGTGTCCGGGGGACCAGTTTTCTGTTTTTAAAAGTATTTACAGTATGTCAGCAAGGACGTCTTAAGCATATTTTAATGATTCAAAGCACATTTTGATTGAATGCTACCAGCTGGGCCAAGTGATGGTGGTGGTGGTGGGGGGGGGGGTTATGCTTTGAGGTCTACACTGTTATCCATCAGTCAGCCAATACGGTGTCTCCTCTGCTCAAAAACGTTTGGGTGGACACAATTTGTATTCAAAACAAGGTATTTTTGTGCGTCTTAAAGCACGCCTGGAGCGCATCTTTAGATATAAGTAGGTAGTAAACAATTTGTAATAATAATATATAATAATGCATCTTTCACTGTTGGAGATCAGTCCATCTTCTAATCACTTACCTATTCTCAGAAAAACAACTTTTTCTCTGAATATGTAATGAAATATACTTTTTCCATACAACGAGGGAGGTTATAGAGGCAGAGTGTGTTTGACATCCATCGTCACTGCAACAATAATTTGCACTCAGCTGCACGTACTTGATGTCACACACGGCGGTTGTTTTATTTTTCCGCCTGTCCTCTCAGGATGCGAGGCACCAGCATGGCCTCTTAGATTCTGAAGGGTCTATTTTGTCCCCTCTGTTCCTCCTTGTTGAGAGCTCTGCTGAGATGTTAGTGCCGAGTGAAAACCACAAGCCATAACCACACTCTTTCTGTGCTGCTGACTCCCAGTCTCACGCCCAGTTTAACACAAAAAAGTACAAGGGAGGAGGCCCCCCCTCCCCTCTTGCTACTTTTCTTGATGTTTCCTCCCTTCCTCACACCCTCTATCTCGCTCTGTCCACCATAATTTACTCCTGCTGGCTATAAATTCTACTTAGTTTTTGTGTTTAGACTGCTTAGTTTTCTTTGTAGGTGATAAAAATAGCAGCAAGCATTTACATTCTGTATATAGCTGCTTGGTTTTCGCCTTCTTGGTGGCGCAACTGCAGACTAATCTGCACAAAACATGTCATTTTGCATTGTATGGGGACTTCTTTAATCATGGAGGCAACCCACAGAGTCAAAATATTTCCCTACTTTTTCGTTTGTATGGTTTGTAAGTCATCTTTGCTCTCCTCTCTCACTCAGCTTTCCTCCACTTTCTCTGTTTCTTGATATGACTGGATTTCATTCAGCTCATGGTGAATGAACATCTCAGAGGAAGAGCTTCACTCTCATTTACATTCATTTCTGTCCAGCCAGTCCTTGCTGATCTTAATAGATTTAGTCTAACTTTATAGAGGTTGGCTCCCTGGACGCGGCTCATGCTATAGCCTCAGAGAGAAAATCAATTTTCATGACTTTAAAATGGAGAGCATCTGTCTACTAGACTTGAAGTGCAGTGCCTTCAGAAACTTTCCAAGCTCCCTGACGTCCTTTAGTGTGCCACTTTGAATACAAAAGTAAACTTAGATTTGTTGTCGACAATCGACACAGAATGCCGTATGATGAAAAATTGAACACAGCTTTAATTTATTTTTTGTTTTTTCCCATAACAAAAAACAAAACACCATCCCATTTAAATAGTGACAATCAGAGAGTGAAATTATAGCTTCAGCTTTTCTTAGATGCGTCTTTGTTTACTTGTCCCATCTGGATTTAGGGATTTTTTTTTAACTGTTCAAAATGTGCAGTTTTCTCCATCTCAATAGGGAGCTTCTGTGAACAGCTATTTTCAAGTCACTGCAGAGACTTTGAATGGGATGCAATCGAGTCTGCTTTTTTTTTTTTTTGGCTCACACACTCAAGCACTTACACATCCGAGTGCTGAAGCTGCTCTGTTTTGCATTATGACTGGTTCTGGTGCACTTTTCCAACAGAATGCTGTAATACACAATCAGCTGCAGCTTATTTTCCTAACACAAGAGTTTGCTGTCAAATATCTGTCTCCTCTTGATCTGATGGAGTTGTCTCAGCATGAATGGGCTAACGATTGCAATAATTTTGCTTGTTGTTGTCCTTGTTAAGAGATATCTGGCAAATTTTACAGAAAAGATCGTCTGTTGAAATGTAAATTGGCACTCAGTCATAGGCTGTAGTAAACACGAATGTTTACTATGAGATGTCATCAAGGTTTCAGAGGGGACACTTTTAGGCTCTGGTTCACTGTTAACTATTGCTGTGGAAGTTACTGGAGCTATGCAGGACTGGGTGGGACTCTTACCAAACAGGCACATGATCTGAAATCTATTAACTCTTTTTGATAGTTATATTTTTCTTAAAGTCACCATCATGAGATACATTAGAAGAAATGACATTAGCTATCAGCCATTGGTGCCAAACTAAAAAAAAACAAAAAACTTCAAGAGTAATGTAATATCTGTAAACACTGATGTCACGGCGTCACTTCAGTACCACAAGTTAAACTACTGGAGGTCAGCAAAACGAGATTTAGGCCAGTTTAGTTGCTCTATTAAGTTCCCCTAATCTGTATTTTTATATAAATGACGGATTATTGATCAAATTTGAATTGTAGTTTTGATTTTATTACCCCCATCTTATTGTTTTGGTTCAGTCTTGCTGCTCTCATCAGGGTTGTTTGCAGACAGGAAGCTGTTCTCGTTAAAAAAGCACTAAAAACTCATGGTACACTACCTGCTCAGGGCTATGGGGGAAGTTTGCCTTCAGGGCTTTCTGCCAGAAAGACTTTCTGGCAGAAAGCCTGAAAAGCCTTTCTGCCAGAAAGCCTGAAAGCCTTTCTCCCAGAAAGCCTGAGATCCTTTGTGCCAGAAAGCCAGTAGAAGGTCAGGTGATGTATTATAAAGCCTTTCTGCCAGAAAGCCTGTGAAGCCTTTCTGCCAGAAAGCCTTCGAAGCCTTTCTGCCAGAAAGGCTTTTCCCATATGGATCATATTATTTCTATAGAAAAGGCAAATGCATGCGTCTTTGCATTTCCTTTTTATAATACAACATTTTATCGACAGTTTATCTGGTTGTGAAATGGTTGTGATCAGACGTTCGCACTGTGACGTCCACTCCACTTACAAAGTCTAGTTTTTTACATATGTTTTTTACAACATGTTTGTGCCATTTATGTGTATCTTTACATAAATTATATTCATGTCTCATCGTTTTGAGCCTGTGGTGTTTGTAAGAGCCAAAAGTTTTTATCCAGACTGCCTTTGATCACACATGGAGAGATTTGCCCTCAGGGCTTTCTGCCAGAAAGCTGAGTGACGTAGTATCAAGAGCCACTAAGTCACAAGCAGGAAGGAGGTTGTGGTGGATGAATGGGTGAAGCACATGACTTTCATCCAGGACACTGGGGTTTGTGTCCCATGTGGGTTAATGTTGACTCATTAATTTTAGACTTAGCCGTGTTATTGTTAGGACGTATGAAGCTGCTGATTGCACACAGTGTACATAAACTTGCCTGTTTGTGGTAAAGTCCTATTCTGACGTTGCTAAAATGTCCAGGAATAGTGTCCAGCTGATGCCCAGGTAACTTCCCAGATGTACTTTTATTCTGGACTATTTTTGAACCATAAAGGGACGTCTTCATTGGACAAGGGTCGCTCAGCGTCTCAGTATTTGCTGGGCTGAGCTAGATGCTTTCCCTCAAGAGGTGGTAGAGACTGAAAACAGAGCATGACTGAAAAGAGAGTGAATAATGGACTTACATTCAGCAGGTGGTGAAGGAGTGACAGGCGAATGCTAATGTGGCTCCATGTCTGCTGAATGTGTATCTGTTTGCAAGCAAGCCTTTCATATCAACTTAAAAGGTTTAAAGGTTGTTCCTGCTGCCTCCACGTGGACAAAAACAGATATTTACTGCTAGCACTGAACAAATGACAAATTCTTACTTCAGAGCAAGGAAGTGACCCACATGTCCTGTGGAAAGCAGTTAACGAGGATGTCCTTGGGAGAGTAAATGACTTTTTGGAGCCAGCATCGAGTGGCTATCTTTAGGAATTTCCACAATCATTTAGCTTTCAGCTATGTAGTGTCACAGACTGAGGGAAGAATAATGAATGTATTGTTTATTACAAAACACACACGCGCACACACACACACACACACACACACACACACACACACACACACACACACACAGAAGGATATTACATGTGATGTTTTCAGTCTAGCTGTTGCTAAAAAGTTCACTTGGTTGTTTAATGTTAATTATAACAATTTTGCCTCATGCCTCTCGTCTGGTATTCTGCAGGCTGTTGTTTCTACTTTACAGCCAAAATGTTTGTTATCCTTTCGTTAAGATTTTCTTCTCCAGCGAAGGAACTCTGTACTTCTGTTGCCGATCTGCTGCCTGACCAGTGCTGGCCCTTCTTTTCTTGGTCATTCACTTTTTTTTGGAAGACTTGCGCTAACAAGAAGCTGTGAGGATGTAGTTTTCGGTTCCTAATGATGCCACCTGCTGTGTTTTTTTTGAACTTTTTGACCCTGTGTGAGATTTTCGCTGCTCAGCTCTGACGCTGAGTCCCCAATTCCACAGAAAGTTGTGGCTCTGTGTAAAGCAGAAATAAAACAGAATGTGGCATATACTCAATGGAAAACAACAGAAAGACAATATATTTAATGTTTTACCTCATCAACTTCATTGATTTTGGCACAGGAGCAACTAAAGGCTGGGAAAGATGTGGAGTGCTCCAAAAACACCTGTTTGGATCATTCCACAGGTAAACAGGTTCACTGGTAACAGGTGATAGTATCATGATTGGGTATGAAAGGGGCATCCTGGAAAGGCTCAGTCGTTCACAAGCAAGGATGGAGCGAGGTTCACCACTTTGTGAACACATGATTGGATAAAGGAGATTAATGCATGAGCTCATTCTGCATTCTGCTTTTTTTTGGGGGGGGCTGTTTAGCCTTTATGATAGAGACAGCTGAAGGCGCAATAGGAAAGGGGTCAGAGAGAGAGAGAGAGGGGACGACACGCAGCAAATGAGCCACAGGTGGGAGTCGAGCCTGCGGCCACTGCAGAGGACTGACAGCCCCGATACATGGGGTGCACACCCCACCAACTGAGCCACAGGGGCATCCCCAGCATTCTGTTTTTATTTATGTTTTAAATAAAGCATCCGGCCTTTTTTAGAATCGGGGTTGTATTTTATCATGCTGTCATTCTTTGGACCACGCGTGTGGTGTTGTATCTTGAACCGCGTCCAACCATCTGAAGTGAACACAAGCTGACAGGCTAATTCAAGTTGCAGTGAATCTAAAAGACATTCAAAGTTAATTGGAAGTAGCCAAATTTGATTTGAAGCATTGCTGCAAGGCTTTGAATAATTATCGCCTCAAAACATTTCAGCTTTTCATTTTTAATTCATTTGCAAACAAATACAAATGACCTAAAAAGAACACACTTCTGCATTTATGGGTTAGCGTGTGTAGATCAGAAACAAAATATCCTAATTCAGTCTTTTTCAGATGACGTTAAAGGAGCTGCATCTTTCAGAAGTTGTCAGTGAATAAAACTAAGTAAGCTGAGCTACTTTACTTTCAGAAGTCTTTTATATTGCCCTGATTAGTAAGAAAACCCTTCCTGTGACAAACTCCTGAGAGGGCCATTTTTTTTTTAGCCTATTATTATTATTATCACAACTACTGTGAGCAACAACATCTTGTTTCTCTTCACTAGAACTTGTTATTGAATTCTCTTGATTTGCAGTATCTTTTTGTTTTAAGGCAGAGCCACATTGATAACATTAACCAATAGCATATCTTGTTTTTTTGCCATTTTGGGATGATTCATCTAATTATATCTGCAATCAGCTCACAGTGGCTAATGTCACACATCATTAGCCTCTGTTAGCAGTAATTTTCTCGGCTCTGTAATTAACCCTCATGCAGAGGCCTTTGTTGCCTTGATTACTGCGCCCTTTGTAAGGTCTGCTCCATCCTGACCAAACCGACATACACTCTCACACACACATACATGTTTTATCATCACATAGACATGGATGGCACATTGAACGGGCTTACTAGGCACAGGTCCAAGCATCTACAAAAAGATGCAGAACAACCACAAAGAGACTTAAACTGACCACAGAGACATAAAACAACCACAAAGAGAAATAAAATGCCAACAAAAAGACATAAACAGCTATAAAATTACCACAGATGCAAAATTATCACAAAGAGACACAAAACAACCACAAATAAATGCAAAATGACTGCAAAGAGATGCTATATGACCACAGAGACTCAAAATAACTACAAAGAGACAAAGTACAAAACAACTGCAGAGATGCAAAATTACCACAAAGAGACATAAAAGGACCACAAAGAGACATAAACAGTTACACAAAGAGACATAAAATGACCACAAAGAGATGCAAAATGACTCCAAAGAGATTCTACATGACCACAATAAGCCTCAAAACAGCTACAAAGAAACATAAAGAGACACAAAACAAACACAAATATAAAACACATCCACATATAAAAGATAACGTTCACAAATGTATTTCTGATGCACACACAACCCTTTCCACAAGTATTTCCATTTTTCATCAAAAACACAATATAACGACAATAAATAATAAAACAATTTCCAACACGTGGCGAGAACGAGCATCAAGCAGCAGCCTGAAGGTCAACCTCAGCTAGCTGCTCTCCACAGGTGAGTAATAACTCTCCTGTCGCACATGATGAATTATGTTACGTGTGAGATATGAATGCTTGCAAAGTTAGTGATGTGCCATTTAACATTAGCATTAGCGCACATGCCGACAGACAACCAAGGATCATTACCTAGCTGGCTAATGCATTCATAACTCAAACATGTTTAATCATGCACGACAGGAGAGTTATCACTCACCTGTGGAGAGCAGCTACCAGTCTCCAGGGTGAGGCTGACCTTCGGGCTGCCGTTCGGCGTTCGGCCTGTCCACTGCGCAGATGTAGCGCTGCGTGATCACACTAAACGATACCTCAGTAATATCTGAGTGAGTGGGAGCGAGCCCTCAGCGTATTATTCCTCTTATGTCTCGGTCAAAAGGAGCCTGATCCTCGTTAAAGAGGTTAAATCAAACATGATTGGCTGAACTGGAAGGAGCCATGTGATTGGCTGCAGGTAATTCCCTTTTGGCTATTAAGCTTTCTCAGGGGAGTCTCAACCCCCCCTCCCCCCACCACCACCACCTCCCACACACACACACACACACAACCCAGTTCACATGGCAAGCAGTGTGTAAATGCAGGTTCAACAGTCTCTACATGAATGAAACAGAAACAAATACTTTTTTTTTTGTGGATTTTTCCTGCATTTATTTGAAACAAGGAAAATACATTTGTGAAGCTTACTTTTGTATAAGTGGATTTGTTTTCCATTTATACATACATATTTATGTATACATTACATATATATACACACATATGTATTGACTGTCACTTATATATGAATCATGAGATACATTGTGAACCCTTCTGTGTGTGTTCATTAATACTTACACTGATCTGACTTCACTGCGCTGGAGGACAAAACGCCTAATTCTGCCCTTATTTGTTGTGCTTCTATCTAGGTCTGTGATATAATTAACATTCACAGGCTGCCACTCCTTAGTCCACAGTGACTTGTTCTCATTGAGAAGTTCACAAGGTACTTCTTTACTGCTACAGCCTGCGGATTAGTTACCATGGAAACAAAGCTGTCGGAAGTCAGGAGGAATACGTTAGCCGATACTTGTGTTTGCTTCTTCCAGCCGAGGAGACGTTACAGAAAAGTTTGAGGTGTTGTTGACAGAGGCCCGGTGGCTCTGGTTGGACATGAAACGTGTTTCTCCTCCTCTCTCTGCACATCCAGCTCTCCGGACTTCATTCATCACATTCGCTTTTTATGTTTTGGTGGAGATTTTGGCTTTTTGCGCTTCATGTGTAGTGATTCATTCAGCAAAAGCCAGATGGAGAGCTTCAAAACAAACTGTGTAATGTTTAAAACAGAGCAGAAAATCGGAGACCTCGCATTAATAACCTGATAATTCCCTCATGAATTATTCACAAAGAGGAGCTATACTGGATGTTTGCTTTATCTATCCAGCACGCTGTACTATTCCCGCCTTAACCTTGAATTGTTTGCATATTACTAACTCGGTCTAGATTGTTATGATTGGAGTCTGCAGCTTCGGTTCATTAGTGCTTCAAAAGAATAGCTAATAGTGCTGCAAATCATGTCTGATTTCCAAAACAAAAGGTATGACATCCTGTTGTGCAGTCAGTGAAAACACAGCCTGAGTTAATGTCACTCTCCTCTGTCACAGAGTTTTGTCTCGGCTGTCACAGTTAGGTGTTTTCTTCATAATGACTAGTTTGACTCCTGTGATCAGAGCTGACACTGCAGAGCCTGGTGGTGATACTGGAGTTACTGGAGAGCCAGCTCGCAGTCTGGAGGTTGGCCACCGGGGGCTAAACGAGCCACTGAATGTCTGTGGTGAAGGGACGGAGCTGGATGATGTCCCTCTGTTCATACTCAGGCAGAGCTGAGACTCTAAACTGGCTGAAGATGCTCGTCTGAGTAAAATGTTGGTAGTGTTCTGTGTTTTTCTTTGTGGTCAATAGATCCTGTGAGACTCCCAAAACCAACAACGAATTGATCCAAATACAGATATTACCGCTGTAGCCAAAGCCGAGAGAGCTCTGCAGCACAGACCACAGCGTTTCCCAACCTGGGGGTCTGGACCCCAACAGGGAGTCATAAAGTACATTTAAGGGGTCGTGAGAGGATTAACAGATGAGGACTTCTATCAGACTTTCCTACAATCTTTCACTCGTTCTTATAAATTACGGGAAATTTTTACACCTTCAGGAACGACGGAGAGGAAAAATCTTTGTTTGGACTGGTCACAGGTGGTAGACATGTGCAGCAGGTGGTGAGGGGATGCAGGTACACTTCAGTTTGTTTTAAAGGGCCTCGAGCCGAAGAGACCTCCACTGTAACTGAGCCACACTGTCCTCTGTGTATGAATATTACATACACTGTCCTGCCGCAGAGCGCCAAAGCTGCTGCTCCCCCAACAAATGCACTAATTAGTCCTAAAAACTACAGTGCCCATCTGTTTTAGAGAATGACTTTTCTCAAAATCTAATTATACAGTATATTTGCAAAGACGATATATATCTTCAGCAGGAGCAAATATAAGGTTTTTCATTTTTCACTGAGCTTGAGAGATTTAAATTTTATTTGCTGGATTTTGCAGTTTGAAGGTTTATTGCCAACAGAATAGATGTTGTTCTCAGTCAGCACCTGATAAACATTACAGATAATTCAGAACAATCTATCGTAGTTCTGCTTCACGATATGAACATTGCTAAGGATTGTTAAAATAACACTTGTACAGATGTTAAACCCTGACAGGCTAAATGTCTTTCTTTTTGTCTCTGCTTTTTGAATATGATTAGTTTGAAGGGGGAAGGTTCATGTCAAATAATTGATATGGAGGTTAAATCCTAAATGCCGTCATTGCGATCACAGAAATACTTTATAGCATTTCAACAGGCTACTGTGTCAAAGTGAGAAACAGAATCAAAACAATTATTGGAGTACAAGCTGAATAGATGAACATCTTAATAAATCATGACTGAATCTACAGGGTGAAAATATTACTTTGACTTCCTGTCCCCCTGCTGTTCATCTCAAATGAGCCCATTGACTCGTTGATGCTGTGAGTCTTTAAATGCTCCTCTTTATCTAATGGATTTAACACCGAGTGCCACAGACAGGGTAGAAAAGTGTGAAAGCGTTGAAAGACGGACTAACACTAGGAGTGTGGATACCCAGCCGGAGCCCGACGGGACCGGCCGGATCAGGACGGGTTTGCACAGAAATGTAGAATTGGGGTGGATTTTGTTCACGTCGGCTGAGCTAGCCTGTTGGCATGGCGCTTTAATCATCAATGCAGATAACAAGGAGGCAGGCTTATGTGAAATGTAAAATGCGTGGGGCTCTGATGGGATATGACAGCAAGGACATGGGGAATTCAGCTTTTGCAGCGATAAGGAGGGTGCAGGAAGCAGACTAACAACAATTGCGTAACACATTCAGTACTCAGCTTCATTAACTGTGTCGTACTTGGACAGAAAATGCGTCCCGAGCCGAGTTCTAACTAACACCCAGCTGGTTTGTTGACAATGAGAGGAGCATGGAATAATGACAGCCTGATCCTCGTGGCATGAAAAAAAAAGGAAAAGAGATTTAATCCAAGTCTATGAAAGCTGCATCTGCATTGAAAATATCTACAAATGGGTGACAAATCAGGTGTAAAATGTCTAAATTGTGAGATGTAAGCCCACCGCAGACTTCCAGAAGAAGTGTCTGCCTTTGTTCGAGATTTTCTGAGAGTTTGAGTATCGTGCAGGAAGCCTCGTTGTTGTCTCTTGATCTCCACAAAGCATTTCTGTATTTTTTATTTTTAACACCAGTCACAGCTTTGTTTGTTGTGTTTTAATTCATTTAACGCATCATGCACTCATAATGCTGCCTACCTCCACGGAGCTCACTGTCACAATAAAACATGACTGTCTCACCACACAACAAATGCTCAGCTAACAGTCGTGTTGATAATTGGCTACGGAGGCGTCCTGCGCTCTTGAAAGAAAGCCGAAGAACATCCATTGTGTTTCACAGTGTGCGAGGCAGAGTTACATTACAATAGCTTGCGATTGCTCGTTATCAAAGGAAACAACATGTGTGAATGCGAGGTTGATATGAAAGCCAGTTTGATGATTTTGATTCTTCATGATCTTGTTTTTTAGATGAAAGAGCACCTATCAGAGGACGGCACACAACCAGTCAACTGCTGTACAAACTTAAAGAAAATGATCCAGTTCAGTGAAACGTGTAATTGCATTTGGAACAACATTTGCGCACACTGGATGATCAAACTCTTTTCTCTCTGGCAGCAAATTACTCATTGCTCAACACTGATTGCTGTTAACCAGCTGACCCATGCTGGATCAGGGCAGATTAGGTGCTCTTTGAAGGGTCTTGAATCTGTTTCCGGGCTGGCGCTAAAAGGGAAGATGTCTTTAAAAAAGTGTGGACAAGGATTGTTTCTAGGTGAGAGAAAAGTCCTTTAATTGGTCTCCAGCTTCCCGTCACTATCCTCATTATGCTGCAGATACTTTATGGTCGAACAAGCAAGTAGTAAGATTACTGACACTCATTAACGGTGTTAGCTGCAGAAAGTCACAGTAGCGTCACAAGTTACAGTTTGTGACGCTACTGTGACTTTCTGTTGACAGATTTAACAGTTTTATGGCGCCAAACAATACAGCACGTTAGACTTAGCTGTCAAGCTAATGTGGCAAACAATGTAACACACAGTTTGCTCATTATTAAACAGCATTTGATCAAGTGTCAGGTCGGATATATTGACATTCATGTTGTCAGTTTAAGTGGGTTCTACATTAGCAAGCTAACGTTAGCATTGTCATTTGGTTTGGTTAGCTACGCAGCAGTTAGGCTACACCTGGCAGTTACTGGCCATAAATAGGCCATTTAGTAACAGCTAATCTCTATGTAAGAACGAGTTTGTGTGGTTTAACCTGTTTTGATCCAGTGATGTGCAAATCCTTGCTTAGTAAACAATAAACTTACAGTTTGTGCAGTTGGTGCCTGGTCTGATTGAAAAGCTTTGTTTTGTGAATCTTCTGCATTCCTGGACGTAAAAGGAAATTAACATTATATTGTTTGTACTGGGCAGTCCGCCCTTGTTGAGGCTAACATTAATTGCTGTTGGATGACACCAGTTAAAAACCAGCCTCATGATGCTGAGATGCAGAAAACGGCATACTGTTTGTTTTTGTGGTAGAACACATGTGACATGCTTCTGTTTGATTTGCTTTAATATATTTGTTAAAGGACCAGCCTGTTTGATATAGTGACATCTAGTGGTGAAGTTGCATATTGCAGCCGACTGAATACCCTTGGCCTCACCCTCCTCTATGGTGGCTGCTCTCTAGAGCTGTTTGGTGTGTCCACTCTGGGCTACTGTAGAAACATGGCGGTGCAGCATGATATAAAGGGCCCATGCACTATTATATTCCAATAGATCCCCCTAAATCCCACACAGTGTACCTTTAATTTGAATATAAAACTTTTTTTTTTTTTTGTTGTCAGGATTGTAGTTTCACTCTTGAAATCCATGTGAGTAATATCAAACAAACAGCAATCATCTGTCTACTTTGCTTTATGAATATATTTTGTTCACTTCATTATGAGGATTATACGGCTAGTTGTTTAACGCCAGCATGGAAACACAATCAAAAAATCACCAAAGCATTACCAAATTATGGATAGCCCTAAAACGCCTCATGTTACTGTGGGTGTAGGAATTGTTTACCCCACCAGTTTTTTAGCTTGGCCGTTTCTGACTTTTATCCCAGTAGCCCTACAAAACATTGCCACTAGAGGGATTCATTAAAAAATGCTTTGTGTCATCATTTTGCAGCCACTGAGTTGCAGCACTCCTGGTTGTGCTAAATGAAGGAGAGTTTTAGAGCCTTGTCAGTTTGCAAAAGAAAAGCGCAGATCAGATTGTGTCTGTAGCTTAAAAATACTTCTGCAACAGGTATTCTCATGCCTTTAAAATAAAAATGTATGCATGATACATGATGTGATTTTAACACTAACAGACATAACCTGCTCTGCTCCCCGCAGCCTGTCAGGTTAAATAAGGCAACAGTGGATGCCCTTGGGACTCCAAGTGCAGCAAGGTGTATTGTATCCGTGTTTTAAACACTATTGACAGCCTCAGGAGAACACAATGGTCCAAGGCCCTTGAGGGAAGATGGAGGTCACACATGTGCACCCTAACACAAATACAGACTTGCACAAAGACATATCAACTGATGGAGCTTGATCTGAGGTGTTTCATGTCTGCTCTGGGGACTTCACTGCTGGTTATCTCTCTGGCGCTCTCTGTCTTGTGGATCAAACAGGTTTGACTGCACAGAGCCACCTTTCTGAACACTCCTCTGATGAGATTACTCACACTGGGATTTTGGCTGTGTTTTCTTGTGCATGTGTTTTGATGTGATACTCTCGTAATGCTTCGGATGAGGGAGGACAGATGTCTGTGTGTGTGTGTGTGTGTGTGTGTGTGTGTGTGTGTGTGTGTGTGTGGGCCAGGCTGAAAAAAAAATGAAACGGTGGATTTATTCGAAATGTTATGCCTGTTTATTACTATATACTCAGTGAATTCAAGGAAATTATACCACAGTGACTGGAGCAAATGCAAATTATTAGATTCAGTGCATTATGCGCTCATTCAGCTAAATTAATACATTCAATCTCCACACAAAGAAACTTGCTTCAAAACCATTTGTGAAACAGTCCAAACACTCTAAGACATTAAAAGATAAGAGCATGTCTCATAATCAAAGATCCTGATTAGTAAAATACTCTCTGAATACCCTGTGATTGGACATCCACCCACACGCATTGTGGTTTTAAGCACCCAAGAGTCCACATACTGACTTGCAGTGAACGTTTCTGTATAATGAGCGATGCCAAGGGGACAATCAAAGACCCGACTGGCAGCCCAAGTTACATTTAAGACATTTCATGCTTTTCAGACTGGAAAGCAAAACGCGCGCACAGAAATTGATTTCCACAAATCAGATTTAAACCAATGATTTGATATTCGACTCAGATTTAAAGACGTGTGTCTCAGCCTGGCCGCGGAAATCAGATTTCAGAGCGTCTTGTGTGCGTGGGCATGTATGGCGTTGAAATGAGACAATCTTATTTGCTTTTCACTCAACACCATTTGATACACAGTGAAAAGGAGAAAAAGCACTCGAGAAGTAAACCTCTAAAGGAGCACAGCTCACCCGGTTTTAGTTGCAAACAAGTATTAGTTGGATAATTTCAGTGAAAGAGGATTTTGTTAAAGGCAGTGGGACGTGAATAGATTTGTTTTTGAGGAGTATAATCTGGTGTCATGTGTTACATGTATGAAACTGTCACCGAGCTCTCTCCATGCTAACAGAGCGCGGGGGCGGGTGTTCATGCATGTGAGCCATAGTGAGCTTTCACACGTGTGAGATGCATATTTGTGTCTGTGAAATGGATGGATACATTTACAGCGAGCCCACGCTGCTTCTTTCCTCTCGGGGGGATTTTTTTCTTCCGTTCATGTCCATAAATACATGTCCACACAGAAAGAATATTTGTCTCTTCTCGGGCAACATTTGACTGGCAAGCAGGGTAATAACCTTTCCACTAGAGGGGATTAGTAGCAGAATGCAAATGGCAGATATGACACATATGCATACATCATGTTTGCAGGTGTGGAGGTTTTCACGCCAGCTGCTCAGAGGTGTTGAGAAGAGATCAGAATCAGTCGTGAGGCTGCTGACAACACATACGACAGAGATGTTTGATGAATCAATGCATGGGGGTATTAATGAAAATGAACGGATGGAGATATTTATAGCAGCTGTAAATTAGGTTTGAAAGATTTGCTCACTGTTTGTCGCAGGCTGACTGATGCTGCATCTGGATGTCATGTCCTTATCAATTTGTAAAGTGAAAGAAATTATGAGATCAAGAGATTGAGTCAGAGATGGCGATTATTAGCTATTGTTTGATCATCGGCCATAAGTAATTATATCACATGAACCGGACTAATGAGAGAGCGGCATGATGTATATAATGGAAGCCAGTTGTCAACAGTGTTATCCTGTTAACGCTTGGGTAATAAATCACTAGCCTGCGACATTACTTAATGTACACACATACGACCGAGCATTAATCTGGCGTGTTGTCTTCCAGAACATGTGTTCCAGTCAGTTCTCACAGCTTGTACTGTGATGCATTCATGTATGTATGCATGAATTTTGGTACACTTTGGTGGCCAATCCAGAATGTTCCACACTCAGGGCTCAGTGAGGATGTCCAAAATGCATGTTAAAGGAATAGTTCCACATTTAGGGATGCATGCTCTGAGAGTTCGATGAGAAGACTGATATCATTTTCACGCCTGTGCAGTGAATTTGAAGCCACAGCCAGCAGTTTCTTATCTTAGCATGAAGGCGGGAGTCGGGGGGGGGGGACAGCTCGCCTGCCCCCCACCCCCCGAAGTTGACGAAATCTACCTGCAGCACCTCCAAAGTCACTAATTAACATCTTGTATCTCGTTTGTTTAATCCGTATAAAAACCACAATGTGGAACTGACACACTGCGATTTGACGAGGGTTTATGTGCCAGACTATTTCTTGGCAGGGACCAGTACAGTCTTCCTGTCACTGTGAGGTTGCCAGGCAACCACCAGAGACCTCAATTTGTATTTTTCACACTTTGTTTTTTTTTTGTGCTGATTAAACAAATGAGATATAACACGTCAAATTAGGGGGTGCGTTGGTAGGTGGATTTTTTTTTTTCTTTTATTAACTTTGTTCAGAGCCAAGCCAGCTGATTCCCCTCATTTCCAGTGCTTGTGCTAAGCTAAGCTAACTGGTTATATAACAGGCAGAGATGACAGTGGCATTGATCCGCTCATAATAATTCTTGTCAAAAAAGCAAAGCACATATTTGAGAAAAACGGCCTTAAGATGAAAAGTAATTCGTGACGCACAGAGGAGACAACAAAAAGGAGAAAGGGGATGTGTAAGCACAAATTTAGGTACAGAGGCAGAAAAAATATTCTAAGAGCTTATTGAGAAAGGATTGAGTCTGAAGTAATTAAATCCCCAGAGCACACGCAGCCACAAAGGTGTTTTATATGAGGTCTGGGTCCCTCATGTCCTTTTTCGCTCGTTTCAGTCAGTAAGTGCTGCTTCTCTTTGTCGATGCAGTTCGTGTTTCACACATTTTGTCATGACTTTCTGGATCATTCCCCTTGAACATATCAGAATCATGCAGTTTGTTTTGAGTGAGGCAGCTGTAGTTCGGTCACAGATGATCTGGCCCCTGGAGCTCGTTCGTAAATCAAGGTGCTGATTACCAGACCTCTTTCATCGCTCATAGATGCTTCTGATTAGCTCTAATCTTGACTTACCTACTGAGCTGAATTTTTAATAGTGATTTAATTACTTCAGAATTAAAGTCACGGCCATTTTCTATTATTCGTCTGGCTGCTGCGGTCTTATTATTTATCATATGACTGTAACCTGCTTGGCCACTGAAAAGCAAGGGACAGCTCTGCATGCAGCAACTAGGATGTATGAATATTTTAAGACTGCACCACAAACACTGTTTGAGTTGGTGTTTGTAGTGTAATCACAAGTTGACGGGCCTTCTTTAAATATACATGGGAATTATGCACATGTCTGCTATTAAGTACTTTATTGAGGTGAGATCTACCCATTGTTACTCGTGTTGTCTCATTTGAGAACAAAAGGGGACACGTACCTGCTGATAACAACTTTAAACCTAATTAGTTTTCTGTGGAGGCAGCCTGCGCTATAAACATTGTATAAATAATTAAAGTTCAATTTCCTCACTTCACCTTCCCTGATGATAGGTAATTTACCTTTAGGCCTTTAGTCTGCACCAGCGCCAAAATAAAGAATGGAAGATGTTTATCCTTTCTTACCCAGACTGGGTGTTTGGTTGATCTCACCAGCTGCCGCTAAACACTCGAAACACCGAAAATTCACATGACGGTTTCTGTTCAGCAAAATGACTCCTTTCACGATGAGGCTGACGTTATTCAACAATGCGTCAGTCATCAGTACTTTTCAACCTGCCTGTCTTAAATGCAGTGGTGGAATGGAGCATTACATTCATTCAAGTGCATATTTGAGGTACTTGTACTTAAACTGTATAGATTTTATGCTACTTTATATTTCTACTCATTTCCGAGGTGAATATTGCTAACAATACACTTTATTTGTATTCCTGTTATTACAAATAAAGTTTTTACGTGATTATTTATTTGTACTTGCAGTGTACTTCCACTACCTTTCAGATCACGCATTTACATAGAAAACAGTTAGTTAGCTTGTTGGTTCACAGAATATGATGCAAAAACTACCCAGCACTGAAGGAAGTAGTTAAAATAAGCTTTGCGTCGACCACACTGAAACTCTTCTTACATGTTACTGCATCACTAATAATATTCCACAACACTCTGAATGGGGACATTTTGCATGAGTACTTCCGTAGCTTCACTTAAGTTTTTTAAAGCGTGACTTTTTCTTGTAATGGAATATTTTTATAATGTGGTATCTGCACTTTTACTTAAGTAAAACATCTCAGCACTGCTTATCTGTGACACTCCACGAGCAGAGTTGTTCCTACTGAAGACAAAAATCTTTAAAAGTGGTCACAAAAGCTAATTTTAAAATCCTGCAAACACTCACAAACATCTTTTCCTGTGGCTCTGAGTTCGGTCATGCTATGGTTGGAGCTGCATGATAAACTTATGAACCAGTAGGAATGATACAAGGATTATTTACCCTGCCCTAAAATTTGCAACCCGAGCATGAAGGAAATGTCAATCTCAGCCTGAGCTCACCTAAAAGAAGACGTAAAATCAGCCTAAATAAGTAAAAACACAGTGGGTGTGAAAGAGCTTTAAAATCAATAGTTAATTTCCTAAAACAGCTGGTGTTATGTCCCCGGTCTATGGGAAACCGAGACATAACATCCTGCATGACTCCCACACTCTTCCCACTCGCAGGAAAGACCGGCTGCGCAGTCCAAGTCAAATTTCAGTTTATTAAGACTTCAGGACTGAGCAGTGCCCACAACAACCTGCCAGGCAGAGAAAACTACATCTAAGCAAACGACAAACGTCTAAACTCCTGAACCATAGACAAGACCAGACAAGACTCCTACCAAACCGCTACAAGCTGCTACATATTTACTGTGTAGCATCTACAAATAGCAACTATGTACAAGCTAACAGGGAGGTAAGTTCGACACAGTCAGGCTTTCTTTAGGTCACAGAACTTAAAACCCAAATCAGACATAAACGGCCATCCAGGTCTTCTTCATCAGGCTCTTTGCGTGCGCCCATAAAAATGGCCGGATAGTGCATCATTTGACTCTGAAAAGTGGACCAATCGCGCTGCCTGCTTCAGTCAAGAGGAACAGGTCGTTATAATGGAGAGCAATGACGGTCGTGATGGAAATGATTACAGCACAAAGCATCACTGTCGCTGTAAGTAAAGTGCTGGTAGAAAACTGCTAATCATGTTCAAGTTAATGTGTTTATTTTGGCACTCAGTGCACCCTGAACGCCTCCCGCTTATCTCTGACGTGACAGCTGCACGCTCTCCAGCTCTGAAACTTTAAACTCTGTGCAAACTGCAGTCAGGTCGGACACTGTCCCCTAACGAAGGATACGTGGAAATCACTTCCAGTTTATGGCCGAATCAAAGCGAGATGAACTTTATTGATTGACTTTTATCATCTGTGATAAATTACTAATCAATTTTCCAATCAGGGCCAAGCATAAAAACACCATCCAAGGTGGTCTGTAGCTGCTCTGCCTTCATCCTTTTTTTAGTGCATGTTGTGCAAAATTTAAGTGTTAATATTACCTGAAGCAAACGGGGGAAAAAATGACATTGGGATTAAAATTAACTACAGTGGCCACGTTGGTTGTAATAAAGGAACAGTGTGTTTTCATTTTTTTTTTTTTTTTGCAGAAAAGGAGCTCGAAGGCACAAAGGAATAAAACATGTCAGGCTTTGGCTTTTTGTCCAGCAGTGGATCAAATAATTGTTGCTTTTGGTCTTTTTGACAAACTGTCCCAATTTAAGGTCCACTGACGAGCTTCTTCTGGAGATTTCCACCATGTCATGTGTTCTTCCTGATGAGCTCAGTAGCTGTGAAGCTTTTATCCACCTTAAAGCTGCAGTAACTGATTTTTTGGCCACTTGAAGGAACGCTGGAAAATGGCAAATAGCTCCTCATTTGCACATCCGGCAGACGCAGAACAACGTTAGCATTCGTTTGAAGTCTTGTTTCTGGTCATCAGGTGAATATAAGTCCAATATTCACTCTTCTTTTAGCTCCGTTTAGCTACCAAGGGAAATATCTGGCTCTTAAGCTGCTAAATGCTCCATTATGATCACCAGCTAGTTGCTAACTTTCTCTCACAAACAGCGACTTATCAGGACTTTTTCCCTGAAAACAGCAGCCTGGTACGGCCAGAATGATGCCATGAGAGCAGTGAGAGGGGCGACCAAAGCAATGGTCTGAAAGGTGCTAAAAAGCTCTATATTAATGGGGTAAACTGGTTTGTCGCTGTGAGCATTACACACTTGATTACACTCGTTTGATCGGCCGTTAATATAAACATTTCGATAAAAGCAGCTTCTCAGTTGACAATCTGTAAAAATCTGGAACTTAAATTTGCATTTCTTTGTCAATCTACTCTTTCACGGTCCTGCTTAAGAACAATATGGACTCTGACGAGCCTTATCCTCGTAACAGTGCACGGCCTGGCACAATGTGTTGGCTGTCAGGTCTGTGGGCGGCCTCATCCTCAGAGAGTAATTTCTACTTTAGGCAAAAACTAACACAACTAACCAGCTTCAAGCCAACAGCAGGGCAGCGGGGACTTTTTAATATTTATTTGTGCTGATGCACAAGAATACAAAACACTTGTCTTCATTTCTGTTTTCTTCTTTCCACAGTCAATGCAGGTAGGCGTATAGAAACACTCTGCCACCCACGTCCAAACTCTTTGTATAAGCAGGATATTTGTTTGGCTGTAAGCGTGCCGTACAGCGTAATTATGTTTCACTGTGTCGGGTTACACAGCTACAGACATCAATGGGCTCATCCACAAACACATCTCGCCTGATGAACAATTGGTTGGCTCATATGCTTTCCATGGTTACTTAATTGTTTTGTGTCTCCTCATGTAAAATCCCCCTGTTGAATTAATATACATTAATTAAATCTTTCAGTTAACAGCAGTAATTAATGCTAAATCATGCTGCACAAAGGTATTAAGTCACCACATTCAACTAATGGTGATCAAGGTGTGACTCATTCATGTTTCACGCTTGTGTCTTGTGGAGTCGTATTATTCATTCACAATGGTTAATGTGTGCGTTCGTTTCTGAATTCATGATTTATTCACAGCTACTTGGTAACGTAAGGGTGATTTTGTCACAGCTCTGCATCTTGTATTAATGCAGACTCACTGTGACAGTGGTGTGACTCTTTGGAGGGCAGTATGAGCGTGTCCATCAGTTCATTGGTCCAGAGCCAAACATCTTGTCAACTACTGGATGAGCTGTCATGAAATATAGGACAGACGTTTATGGTCCTCTGTGGTGGAAGAAGTATTAAGATCATTACTGAAGTATAAAAATACTCCACTGTGACTGCATTCAAAGTTTTACTTGAGCAAAAGCCCATAAGTTACAGGACTTAAGTCTACATAATGTGTCAAAAGTACTCATTGTGCTGACTGGCTCTGGTTAGCGTTATGTTTCTGTGTGATTAAAATTACTACTGCAGCCATTTAATAGCCTGATAGCAGAGGGAATGAAGGACTTGAAGTAGTGGTTTGTTCTCCTAAGGGGTACACTGTAATACCAGCATGAGGGCATTACAGTGAATTCACTGGATAGAACACGGTCAGATTGGCTGATAATTCATTTTGCCTTCTGGGCCACCTGTGTCTCCCACAGGGAACACAAGTCTCTTTGCCGGGCTCCAATTATCTTGGAGCAGACTTCCACAATACCGTTTCAGCTATTCTTGTCCTTCACAGACAATCTGTAACCCAAACCATAAGGGATCATGGGTTAAAATGACTACTTCGTTAAGGTTTGCAGTCATGGTTACAACAATAAACACACGGTTAGGGTTATGGAACAACTGTGGTCATGATTAAAAAAAAAGCATTGTTGATTGTGAGCTGAAGCGTGGCACGGTGGCAACACTGTCGCCTCACAGCTAGAACGTCCCGGTTTGATTCCCGCTGTGGGCGCCGGGGGCGTGTCCTCTACCATGCCTTTGGTGCCTGCTGCTCGAGGAAAAAGGGGCCTGTGGAGTTTGCATGTTCACCTCCTTAAAAAAAACCCCACCAAAAACATGCAAGAAGATCGCCATCTGACCAATGGTGACGGAAGGAGCTGGGTCCCGGGCGCCGCCGTTGGCTGGCAGCCCACCGCTCCCGGTCTGCCGTGGGGGACGGACGACCAGGATGGGTCAAATGCGGAGGAATTAATTTCACAGAAGCATGGCGTGTGTGCATGTAATGTAATGCATGTAATGTGGAGTGATTAATAAAGTAGGTCTCTTCTTCAAACGGCAGCACCTTGAGCAAGTTTTTTTTCCTAGGATGGTGATGGAAAGACCTGCCCTTCTCTGATTGGCTTACCTGTTCCCCTAACCACTCATCAAGCATCATGCCTACACCTAAACAACGAAGGGAACGAGTACCAGCCAGTCAGAGTCAGAATAGGCTGGTCATTCCATCACCATCCTAGAAAAAAAAATTACTCTGTCATGTTCATGCTGCCCTATCAGACTTACCCTGTTTGTCACTGTGTGTTACACTTACACATTTGGCATTGCTCTCTGTTTCCCCCACTGATTGATAAGAATGGATAATGATCTCATGATGTTTGTCCATAAAGCGTTAAAGCTGTGAAGGTACATCGTGCATACATTTTTCCTATTAACACTATGCCTGTGCAGCCATATTGCTATGCCAACAGTGCTCAGAAATGTTCCTGCGACACCAAATAAACCCACCAATTTAGAATCCTGCCTGACTGTTGTCAAGTGTGTGAGGCTACATCTCCTTGCAGATAAATTTAGTCGCAGTGGAAGCCATAGTTTTGGTCCTGAATAGCGCACATCCACAGACAAATTCACTTTTTTGTTCTGTTGTCACTGTGCATCAAAATTAGATCAGATCTTTATTCATAACATACAAAAACATCACCCTGTTGTGTTCTGAAGACTCATAAATGATACAGCAGAGATTTTTTTATTATATTATATTACCATTTCTACCAGAAATCTTTGACATAATTTATTATTTGATCTTGTATTTTCGTCTTTTATTAATTCTACAAGGCAGGTCTCAGGTTTTACCTTTGTCATATCTTCCATTCCATTTTACTTTCATTACCCATAAATCTCTATTTTGTCAGTGAAGTGGATCTTAAATGCCTCATGAGTCGCCCGGTTGGGTAAAATGTGTTTATTTCCCATCAGAGCTGTTGTTATTAATCTTCATGACTCTTATTCCTCAATGATCTTTTCCGTCATGCTGTTGTGAAAATGTGCTTTCAGTTGGCTCATCTGCCTCACACACAGCTGTGTGTTTGGACAGTGACATCTTGACAGCACCTGAGCCTGGCAGAGTCTCCGGTTCTGATGATTAAACACTGGTCACGATGTGATATTCTGGTCTGCACGTTACTCAAGGCCAGTAAATGGCAGGAACTGTTGTGCAGGCTTACAGCAAAGCAGCATTTGAAGGTGTTTAGTGGGGAGTTTTAAGGTTAACGATGAAGCTGTTTTCAAGGAAAGAGTCAAGCCAGAACACTTTTAAGGTCAAGTGTGCAGGATTTAAGGGGATCTATCGGCAGAAATGGAATATATTATTCATAATTATGTTTTCATTAGTCTATAATCACCTGAAATCATTGGGTTTTTCTTATGACTGGGGCCTTTATAACTACAGAGGGAGCAGGTCTGTCACTGCATGTGTGAAAACGCAGCCCTAAAAGGTAATTGGTTGGATATCAGAGTAACCCATCAGTCAGGTGTCAGGCCCTGCGCGGCATTGATCCGGCAGGATGCACAAAGGGTCCTCTGACATGTAATCACTGCCAGATGCTACTAAATCCTGAACACTGGACCTTTAATTTGGGGATCCATTTAGGTGCTTTAGATACAATTAGTGTTGTATTGTGAGTACAGTAACGTGTAGAGGTGACAGCATGTGATAGATGTTTTGTCAGCTGCACTTGACGTGACCAACATTGGATTTTTTTAAGGCCAATAGAAATTTGACTAAAGCTTGTTGTATAAATACACAGCATCAAATTATATCTTATACCTGAGGATGTCGATCAGTTTGCGAAAAGGCCTTCAAGTATAATCGCAGTAAGAAATGTAATTTGTGGGCTTGTAAACATGAAAGCATTGAATTGTGATCAAGAGAAAACGGTTTATTTTCATTAAAATGACGATTAAGGTGTAGAAATAACAATTTTTTTTAAAAAAATTGACAGCAAGCAAAGCTGTTCTTGCCTTCTGTGTAGCTGCATTTCCATTAGAATTCACATAATGGACGCTTGGTTGAATCGTGACGCTGTAACCTTGATTTGCAGCCTCCTAATAATGTCCAAGGATAAAACCGTTTGCTTTAAAAGAGACACATAAAGTCTGAAGATGTTATTTTCCCAAAATAGCATCATATTAAAAGCGTGAACTGAAATGATTCTTTGTGGTTGCATAAGCCAAAATTCTACGAGGCAAACAGCTCTAAATAATTTGCCAGTCTTGTGGAAAGTCATTCTCATTTCATATGCTCATGTGCAGCTGTGAGCGCACTGCAGTTATCCTTGTAGTCTGCTTTGTCATTTAGCGGAGATATTCATAGGAGACTCATATTCCAGCTTTAAACAAGGGGAAGCAAGCCAGACTCCTACCCCTTTATGGCTGCATGGAGACTGGAGTGCAGCACGGCGCACTTTGTGTATCTGACTGAGCACATCAGTCCATTTACGTCCTTTTGTCACATCACAGCGCTTCATGAGGAGATTTAATACGTGGCCTTATTTCGAAAGCCTCGGTTTAAACACAGAAGAATTTCATCATGTTGTGTGTCATGTTTCCTCGCTGCGGCCGAAACCTTTTTCCCATCTGTGTGTTTTTACATGCTGAGGACATCAAAGCCGCCGCCGCCCCCGGGGGTGCCACTGCACATTACTTTGTTTGTATCCTGGTTTGTGTGTGTGTGTGTGTGTGTGTGTGTGTATAAGAATGTGGGGCAGAGCTGTGCTGGTGTGGCGGTGGATGTGTTGGGTGAGATGATGACATGTATGACTAGCAGTGACGTGTTTTGCTTTGCAGTGTCACGTTATGCTAATGGAAAGCCACTTACGGACACAACGGTATAATGAGTTTCCTGCTGCGCTCATTCCAGTTCATATTCCTCATGAAAGTGACAGCAAATTACTGGTGTAATTGAATGGGATGAAGTGCAAAGTAAGACATATTTTTCAGATGTGTTGTGATTCATCAGTATGGAGCATGTATGAATAAGCACGCTCAGAGGAGGTGACGGATATGGTTTATATTTGTAGATAACAGTGTTTAGCTGTTACCTTTATTGAGTTACACACTGAGCTGCAGGGTGGATCAGGTGAAGTGTGCGTCTGTGGGCGTGTTTTCATTCACATTTTTTACTTTGCTCATAAAAACGGCTTGATGGAAAGGACGACTCTTGAAAAAAATCTCTAAATGTTGCAGAAATGTTTTTAGGCTTGTCTGACATGGAAAAGCTGATGCGTCAGTAAAAGCAAAACGCAACAGAAACACATCGTGAATAAATCATGATGAAAAATACAAATGCCACGTTGTTGGAAATGTGCACTCATTTGCATATTTTCTGTGAATTCTGTTCGATTTTGTGCAACATTCAGATAGAAACCTGGCTAATGAGAACCACACGCTGTTAATTTACAGGCTAAATTAAGTGATAAAAAATATGTTATGTGCACAGAGAACACAAACCTTATAAACAAGGACAGATGTAATGTTCCAGCCTTTAGCAAATTGCTATTTTCCACCCACATTTCCTGAGCAGGTAGGTAGAATCATAAAATACTGAATCAGACAAAGTGCTGAGATAATCAATAAAAGCATACAAATACAATCATCCTCAGAGACCCAATTTCAGGACAGAACTTATAAAGAAATTGTTAAAGTTTTTTACAACAGCTAAGCTTTTATTTTGAGCAGTGCCACTTACTTTGAGAGGATTTCATAGTGTCATTCCCTTTAGTCTGCTGGATTTTTCCAGCCTGCTCTCATTCCCAGGTCATCACGTCGACCAGAAAGCCTCGTGTGAAATGTTCACTGTCTGGTTAGCTTCAGGAAAAATCATGGTTTGTGTGGTAAATAAGTACATTTTGGTATGTGATGTAAGTACGTTAGGTAAGTTAAAATTTGTCATCCTTGACTCAAATGACACACAAACCCGATCTCCTGGGTGAAAGTCGTGTGTTTGACACATCCATCCACGCCAACCTCCTCCTTACACAGACATTTTCACTCTTTATACGATGTCACCTTGTTCTGAGAGTCTAATTTTGCTGCAAATGGGTTTACATTGGCGTTAGCTGAAAGCCTGGTGCGCCTCATACAGACGCTGAAGGGTACCTTGTGCATCTTTATGACGAGGTATATGTGATGGTATGTGATGATCTGGGAATGAGAAGAGTGTGATATTATGTTTTTAAATAGCTCTTCATTTATTTTGATTCCTGTGTCGCGTCTTGTCAGTTTTCTAGCAGCTAATGTGAGATTGTGAAAGACCAGTGGTCAAGTTGTATGATGATGATTTGATTTCCCGTCTGCTCGCAGACTAGTCATTAGTCATTTTTTGGCAAATCACCACACAGCTTCCAGAAATCATTCGACTTGCAGCTTTTCCTTTATTTTTAACTGCTCGTTAATCCTGTGTTTCTTGTAATTGCTCTTGTTTAACATGTTAAAATCAAAAGGAGGTGAAATTCAAATAGCATGTGCTTAAGGTGCTAATTTATGTAGCAGAACAGCAGCCAACCTTGGCGTGATGTTGGGACTTTAGCTCTGTATTTCCAAAAGACTAAAATGCTGCACCGATTACTTATCAGTTCTAAGATCTTTGGGAAAATACCATTTTCATAAATATAGTCCAAAATCTCTCTTATCTTTCTGATTTTTCCTCACACCCTGTAATGGAGAAAACCCCATTAGCCAAACTGTTGCGCTAGCTCTTTACAGTCAGTCGCTCTCCCTGGCTGCCACCTCCACAGTCTGACAAAAATACACACAGGAGACAAAACAGAAATCCATTAAATACTTGATGCGGCCGTGAATAAAGTCAGTACCTCTGCAGCTTTGAAACATCCCTGTGGACTCATCAAGCCACTGACCCAGATGGCTGTCCGGCCGTGGAGAGCGTGCAGTGATTCTGCGTGAATGTTGGCAGCGTTGTGCGCTTCCCGCTACGTTCATACAGAGACACACTTTAGCTGAGTTGTTTTAGAGTGGAAATCTGTGCCAAGCGTGGCTACACGGATACTGTATGACCTGAGCCCAGGTCCAAAGGGAGAGAGGGGGGAGCAGAACATGACTGAAGCCAAGCGTGCAGAGAGCAGCCCGGGTTGTGCGCAAGAACAACCTCTGCATGTGGAATGAATTCCAGGCAGGAGGCGGAGAGGAGAGGAGGAGGAAGCACTAGCGCAAGAGCACTGGTATGTTAACAACACACCAGGTTTCGTGTGCATCTTTGCGTGCACATACACTGTGTGTGTGTGTGTGTGTGTGTGTGTGTGTGTGTGTGTGCTGTTTGGTAGTTGGTAGGGCATGATTGGCGTGAGCACGAGGGAGGATGGGGCTGCGAGACAGTGATTGGTCGTGCTTCCTCGTAGGGTGTGGCCAGAATATGAATGACTGCTCCTGCCTTTCGCGCTGCCAGGTTTTGGGGACAGTTACTGAGGAGGGATGGGGTGTTTGAGATTGCGCGTGCAGGAGGGAGAGCGTCGGAGCTGGTGAGGGAAGGGAGGAAGGAAAAGGGGGAGGGAGAAAGAGAACAGGAGCTTGTGAGAAAGAGAAAGAGGGAGGGAGCTTCAGGCAGCAGGACTGGACTACCGCTCAAACGCTGCAGTCTTTCTTTTGCTTCTCTGAGGAAACTGTCTTTCTCCTCTCCCTGCCCGTCTCTCCTCCTTGCTCCTTCTTTTCTCGCTGCTTGGCCATGACCCCGGCGGACACCTTATTCTCCTTGCCCACCTAGAGAAGAGGAGAGAAATGCTGTAGCGGAGGAGAAGAGGGGACACCGCACACTTTGCTTCTCTGATGAGAGTCTGGAAATTAATTAACCGCCGTCAGCAGAGAAGGGGGAGCGCAGAGAGGGGCTCAGAGTGAGGTGCAGGAGGAGAATAAGAAGGAGTTGAAGAGGGCGAATTGCTAGATGTGTGAAGAGCAGACAGTGGAGAGGCAGAGTAACCCCTGGACACTTTTCAGAGACAGAAAGGACAAGTTAGGGCGCAGGCAAAAGAAGCGAGAAATTGGGCAAAGCGGGCATTGACAGGGGATATTAATCGAAATTTAAAGCATGGTCCACTCACACGCCTCATTCATCCCGTCATGCTTCTCAACCGTCCTCTCACGTCCCTGACACCATCCTTCCCTCTCATCTCCTCGTCTCGTGTAGTTTTCCATTTTTTGCATGTCAGCAAAAGCACATCGACAGCCACAAGCACATGCTGAACACTCAGCCACAGCGAAGCGTCTCATTCTCAGCGGACGCGTGAGCCGTCGCTGAGTAAGAGAAGTTGATTGGCTGAAGCGGGGGTGCCATCACCTCCAGCCGAGAGCACCTGCTCAGGAATTTCTCATGAGACCAGGTAGGACGTGTCTGGATCATTTCGCCAAGCCAAAGCAGCTGGAGCGGTCGAGCCGAAGCCCTCCAGTCGTTTCCCTGATTGAACTGTTACGAGATGAAACTGCAAACCAGCTTATCTCTCAGAGCATGACACCTGTGTTTGAGCGATTACAGGGAGGGAAACAGGGATATGCAGATGTGTGTGTGTGTGTTGGGATTACGTCCTAAAGACACAGAATTACACAGGTGTTGCAGCAGGATTATACAAAGTCTCCTGCTGAATATAGTGGCACTATAGGATTAAAGAGAGGAACTCCAGTCAAGTGAATGGCAACACATTATCTTCCACAGATTAAGTCAGATCAAGTGCGAGCACGCTTGGGGTATAATTAAATCAGTCATTCCAGGGTTTGATAGGGGTCATAATTATTTTGGGGGATAGTTGGAAATCCGTGTCTCAGCCCTCAGTGGAATAACTTCTTGTCCCTCGTTGTGGACTTTGCTCAGACCTAAACTACACAGACTGACGATTGCTAACTCTGAGAGGCTCGTTCAGCTTTCATAATGAGACGTTCGAGCACAGACGAAACTCCGTACCGGCGCAGTCCGTCTCTGGACAGCAAACCCGACACGCCACCGTTCACCTCTGGCTTTCACCGCTTCAGTGGGGAGTTTGAGTACAAGCGGCCGCCGTTCGCGTTTGGCTTCCACACGACAAAAGGGCCGCAGACGTCCAAGGGGCGCTACGCCCAGGGGAAGAAGTATGTGGTGTTTTACCTGGACCTCTCCTTCATATTCCTTCTAGAACTGCGGCGCTGCAGGATGGCTGAGGGTTGCATGATGGCCCTGCGATACGGAATGGTCTTCTTCAACCTCCTTTTCTGGGTGAGTCCTTGATCTTAAATGTTCCTATCTGAGTGTGTTTTGGGGATGTTTGTTCAAGCAGAAAGTGGTGTTTGGCTTTCTTGATTTTTTTTTCTGTTCCTCTATTACTCATATGCTTTTTTTTTTTTACATCTTGCTCAGAGAGAGCTCTGTTATGTGTGCCTGTGCAGCCAGAGTGAGAGGAGTGAGGAGGGGGGAGTGTGAGAAAGAGACAGATCATGCATTTAGATCATGTGTACAAAGCCCACTGTGTGGGTGAGTCGAGCTTTTCCTGTTGCCTATACAGTACTTTAAGTGTGGGTGTTTACTGTATTGTTTGCTGTGTTAAGCTTTGGCATATTTGGAGCTGCCATTGTTTGTACACTAGTTAATCACAGTGTTACCGCTGTGCTGTAATTCTCCACCTGCCTCTGCTTCACCCTCCTTCCTGCACAACGACGCTTCTCAGCCCCGGCTAAGCATCTGCTGTCAATCTGCTCTATCTGGCCGATCGTATCTGTTTGCCGTGGGGATGTTTGAGCTCCGTTGTCTGTCTGCCTCTGATCAGTCCCTCTCTGATAGCCCCACAACAGATCACTTTCATTTGCACTGTGAAGCCTGTCATGTTCCACAGCCGCGCTTCACATTTAAAGACCTCGATGTCTGCTTCAGCTGTGTTTTCTTGACACGCGCTCCCTTTGTGCGACGCCTCGCAACTTGTCACAGAGTTTTGAAGATGCTGGTCTCTGTGGTTACCTTTTCCGGGATTACTTTGATTTGTCACACTGCTGGTCTTACTCGTGATGGAATGAGATGAGGCCTTGAACTATGTAATGCAATCTAGCGGCCAAGATGCAATTTCCCTCAGGGAACGAGTGACCTCTTCACCTCCTCATCTCCTGTCAGCTATAAACCGCTGTCAAAGAGGGGGCGCAGTGCTTGTTATTAGCGTACTGTTTGTGTGTGTGTGTGTGTGTGTGTGTGTGTGAGACCACTGGGAATAAATAATGACCACATGACCACAACGAGCCTTCTCTTCCTGAAAAGCCAATCATGTTATGATCCTCCAGGTAAGAACAGAGGAGCTCTTTTCATTTAAAGGCTGCCTTTGAAAATAAGGCATAATAAGTCTCAGCAGCAGCTCATGGCTAATGCCAGACCTCAATGTCGCCACCGTTCCACGAACAATTTGCAAGCTGCTACACGTCGACTGGTTCACCCAAACCCAGTTTTTCCACGTCTCATTCGAAATTTAGACTTGTAAGAGCGTGGCTTCAAAGCTGCTGAGTGTGACCTCGATATTCTGCAGACAGTGGAGTGAATGGGATGGCGGCTCTCGAGCCAACAGTCAAAACAGATTATATGAAGACTGATCCAATCCAATTATGTTCGATTTCTCGTAAACTCTCACTTAAATTATTATTATATAGATTCTTTACATCTGTGTGAAGCTGAACTGTAAATGCGTTTCTAAATGTTGTGCTCTGTGCAGCCTCATTAACGGGTTTTATGACTGGACTTATAAGCTGGTTGCTTTTTTTTTAGGAGTGTAAAGTATAGTGTTGTTTTTGGCGGCCTGTTTTAATTTTAGTCTTAGTCTAGTCTTTGTGTCAAGCTGTCAGTTTAGTTTTTATTAGTTTTAGTCACGTTCATACTGTTTTTAGTCAAGTTTCAGTTGACTAGATGTCTGAGTATTTTAGTCTTATTTTAGTCAGAATTATCTGTGTTTTTGTTTAGTTTTAGTCGACAAAAACTGATGACATATTAGTCTAGTTTTAGTCAATGAAAACTGTATTTTAGTCTCTTTTTAGTAATGCAGTTCTATTTAACCCAGTCAATATAGTATAAGTACCTCGTAGTATAGACGAAACCAAAATTTTCTTTTAGCCAAACCCATTTCACAGTTCAAACAAGGTTGTCTTATTATTATATTATTGTTACCTTATAGACTCAAGAATACATCCATTCCAGACATGAAGACACTCTAATTTGTATTTACTACATATTTATTTTACCAAGCAAAGCCGGCTGGCCGGCCATCGGTCCCGTTGTCTGTGTCAGCTGTCTGTCGTTAACGCTAACCGACGGCAGCTGCATCTTCTAAATAACACCGCGAGTGCGAACTAATGCCGTGACTTCGCCTGCGACTGCGCAGTGCGACCTGATGCAGCCACTGAAGTGAGACACAGGAAACTGCAAAATAATAATAACAACGCAACTAAACGAGATGAAATAACGTTATAACATTTCGTCTCGTCTCATTTTAGTCAACGAAAATGAAGAGACATTTTAGCAGAGTTTTTATTTTGTAAACAATAGTGCATTATATATTTAATTATAGTTATCGTCACATGACCAGCATTTACGTTGTGTCTTGTTTCGTTTTCGTCACATGATAAAGGTTCGTTGACGACGATATTTAGTCATAATTTTCGCTGACGAAAGCAACACTAGTAAAGTAAGTGGTTGGTCAAGAGTTCATCAAAGAAGTACTTTGCAGAAAGAGATTTTGTATTTGTGAAGATGACAGACATCAGAGTAGTATGCGGCTCCGCTGGTGGCCATGCAAGAAAATAATTTTTCATTTTGAGATTTCTCACAGGATTAGAAATGTGAATAGTCTACTGAGAGCAATGGGCAGAGATCACTCTTCAATGTGATGTATTGGTCCCGCATTAAAGTTGCTGGTCTATAAACTTTAATATTATATTTGTGATAACGGGTGAAGCAACAAGAACAAAACGAGGATACAGCCAGGAAAGGTGCAAAAAGGTCCGAAAATTGCTGCTTCAAGCCCGTCAAATGTGAGAATTTCCTGCTTTTCACCGTTTAATATTGAATATCTAGTATGGAACAGTTGTTTGAACAAATGAAGCAGTTTGAATACATCATCTTGAGCTCTGAGAAGTTGTGATTATTCACACTTCTCCAACAGTAAAAAGCCTCAATGATTAATCAGTTTACTGAAAACAAAACAGACAGATGGGGAATCCTACCATGGCCCTACTCTGCCTCTGATTGGCTTACCCTGATACCCTCCCTAAACCAACTAATCCAACCAGTGGAGGCAATGAGTACTAGCCAATCAGAGGTGGGTCAGTAAGGTTTGTCTGATTGTGTTTATTGTTGATATACGATTGGGTGTTTTATTTTGAAAATTTACCGGATTCTTTACGCCTGTGTCTGACTTCCTGCTTGGCTCGATCTGCTCGTGTTCTCGTGCTCTCCGTGGAGCAGAGCGGAGAGGCACAGCTTCTGAAACGCACTGCGGCGCCATCAGCTCTGGCGACCGCACTGCAGCACGAATGCAACGCAGCCGTGCCCGGTGGAATTTAGGTGTTAGCGTCCTGCTTGGCTCCAGTGTGCTCACTGCTGCCCCAAGTGGCCAAAAACCACATTGCATCAATAATGTTTATGAGTATTGTAGCATTTTTAACACATGCACGAAAGTGTGAAATTTCCTGAAATGCCGCTGACACATTCACCTTCCCCTTCCTGTGTTTGTGTTGTAGAAATACATTTGATGCAGATCCTTTTGAGCAGTAAATGCCAGAATCCTTTTCGTCGCCCTCCGCCACTGTAACGTGTACTCAGTATGATTGTCCAGTTTTTTTGACACAAGACCCAAAAGTTCTCTCTTATGCAAGAAGTCTGTTGCTTCCAGAGGCAGCAACAGAAAAAAAAACTGGGAAGTTATAGTATGTGCAGTGACAGCTTTGGCTGAAATGACAAAAACTGAGGAAAGGAAAGTCAGGAAAGTATGAGGATAAAGAAAATAGCACAGGGCTCCTCGCCAGTTCACCTGGTATAGCCTGAGCCCCATGTACTAAAGCTGTGTCCATACTGCAGCGGCCTGAGCTCGACTCCAACCTGAGGCCCTTCGCTTCATGACCCCCCCCCCGTCTCTTCAGCTGCAGTATCCAATAAAGGCAAAAGGCCAAAAAAAAAAAAAACAGTGCAGCACAGGCCTGACTGTTTTCTGACAGATGATCTCTGTGAATTGCAGAACAAAAATAAACACACCATAGCAACAGGGCGCTGAGCACTGAAGAAAATATATAAATAAGAAAATTTCACCAGTCAAACAACTGACTAAACCCACTGAAAACCTCTCGTATAACATATATAAAAACCTCACCAGGAGAGCAGCATCGAGAAACAGTCACCAAAATAATCAAAAGCAGAGTCAGTCAGTCTGCCAAGTGCATTAAATGTCCAGCAAGCGATCATGCTGCAGACACGCATTGACGACTAGATTAAAACGTGAAAATCTTCAAGTGTTAATATATATGCAGATGTCCATAAACCTCGACAGCATCGACTTAACGCTGTAAAATTTACGCAGGAAGAGAGAAAACATGACTCTGCATGCTCTGTGAGGAGACGGCGTGACACAGGTGACAGACAGAAGAAGGCTGTACCCATCAATCTGCAAATATACAGTACAGCTTGTTTTCAATATAAAATATTTAATGCCTGCAGGCTTAAAATGTGGCTCCACAAAGTTTGTACCTGAGCTGAGTTGATGTCAGCTTGGATTCACGGCAGGTGTAACTGCAGTGATGGACCGGGCTCATGGCAAAAGAAAAACAGCCAAGCATCAACAGACACTGACCTTTCACACATGGACAGCAGTGATTCCACCAATTTTTGCTGGATTTTCACCAAAACACAACAAAAAAAATGCAAAATTCACAGCTTCCATTGGTCTCTTGCCCGGTTATCTGTTTATCTTTGTAGCGCAACTGTGTTTGCTTAAATCAGACCGTGAACAATGACTGACCCCAAACTGGGTGAAGTGACAGAGATGTTAGAGGCCTTGTGGACGGATGAACTGTCTCCCAGTGCGCTGCTTTCAGGTCAGATGAGCTGCTGGGTGTTTAGGATTGAAGACAGACCTCCATGCTCTGTTTTCCTCCCAGCTTGGCACCACGCAGCTCCCTCGTGGTGGGCAGCAAACTGCCCATCATCCCCGCTGTGCTGCACTGAGAGCAGCAGGAGGTGAAGCTGAACCAAATCGTGGCAGAAGACATCAGGACGCTTTCGGTTACCGCTGGCTGGTAAAGTGAAGAGCAGAGAATGTAAAACTCTGACCTTGTTTGGATTAATTGAACAGGTGAATTTCCTCTCTTGGTTCAGCCCCAGTGTTGATTGTAGAAACACCGATGAATGCGTTCAAAAGTGAGCTTGAGTGATGGATTAACAGGAAGTCAAGCCAGTTTGAACACTGTTTTGCATCAGTTTGGCAGCAGCTGCAGTTCCAGCTTCAGTAACACTTTTCTCTCCATGTGGGTAAGTGCTAATTATGCACCTCTGGAACCCCGAGTGTTAAGCACCATCAAACCACGAGGTACAAAGTAATAAAACTAATGTATTGAAGAATTAGGGAAGAAATTAAACTTTGTATGAACAAAATGGATCCTTCAAAGTGCAAGTTTTTCTTTTTAAAGATGACCTAAGATCAGCAAAAAAGTTGGGATAGCTGGACTAAACCAGAGTGTGATCACTTCTTTTTGACAATCTTTTTGACATAAACTCAACTGAAAAAGTAAAGAGACGGCATATTTCATGTTTGAGCTCATCAGCTTCATTGATTTTCATTGTAATTATCTGCTTATTCTGAATTTGATGCAGCAAGTTGGGACAGGAGCAGCTAAAGACTGGGAAAGTTAAGGTAAACAGGTTGATTGGTAACAGGTGATAGTGTCATGACTGGGTATGAAAGGGGCATCCTGGAAGGATTCAGTCATTCACCACTTTGTGAACACATGATTGGATAAATACTGCTGCTCACCTTCCCAACGTTTTTTGAATCAGGGTTATAAAAGCTGTTCAGTTAATTAGGTTCAGGGTCCTCTATACTTTTCTATTTATTTCATTTGCTGAGGAAGGAGGTTTTTATGGATTTTACCATAAATTTGCTATCTACCATACGAGATGGGTTTGCTCCTCGCGTTTGTTATCGGCTTCTTGTTTTGTTTCCACTCTGACTGAGTGATTCCATCAATTAATCGTTGGCTCAGTGTCACATGTAGACCATCAAATAACAAACGAATTTCAAACCCGTCTGGGTGGAAACACTGTAGGCACAAATACCATTTGGCAAATATTTAGTCTGAATGATTCTATGTGTAGAGAAGTGAACAGTTTATCATTAGAAACTGTTGGAGAGTAGAGTTAAGTCGCGAAAAAGAAAGTCGTGCTTTCAGTCAGCGCAGCCAGAAATGTCGAGATGTTCTGGGACAAACTGTCTGCTCATGTCGGTGTCGTTGACTAATTTGCTCCCGAGGCGACTGCTAGAGGTCAAGGGGTCAAACAGTGACGGGTTTGTGAGAACCGTCGTTATGATTGAGGTCAGAGCTGCTGGTGTGCAGCTGCTGAAGGAGGCAGGATTATGGGAACATGTGCAGAGGACAGTGTCCGCCGGTCCAGACGGGGCTCTGATGAAGCAGATTTAATGATGTTTTTCTGCAGGTTGAATCTAAATTAAAACTTTAGTAGAACTGTCCTAAAACCTGTTAGCCTCTAAATCACTGTCTTGTTGTCTTCAGTCCTGTCATTTTTATTTCAAGCAGCGCCTTTTTATTTCTAACGACATTACTGTTTGAAACTCTTCGAGCTAAGGCGCATTGTTCCATTCTTCTTTCTCTGTTATTAACAAATTTTCCGTAAGCAAACTGTTTTTTTGTTTATTTGAAGAGCTGATTGGTTTAAAACTGGTTTCGCTCTGATTTTACGTCCCCGAGCACCCAAGTTTTGCTCCCTGCTGTGGACATTTCGCAGCTCTGTTTACATTAACCAGAGTCTTCTTGCAGCGTTGACAGCTCAGACAACGCTTCTGGTAACAGAGAGGGAAAAGAAAATGGGAGGAAAACACAAATGAAGGCTAATTATGCACCGGAGTCCCTCGAAGTTAGACTGCAAAGAGTATTTTTAAAAACTGATTACACCTGAAATTTTCTATTTTTATTTGACTCGCATATGATGAACAATACACCCCATGTATTGTATATTGTATATACAGCCTACATAATTGCATACTAGCAATAATAGCTACAGTAGTGCTGGTAGTTATTATTACACACGTCTTTTGGTGTCTCTGTGAAAACGTGGAACGAAGCCAGTACTCAGTCTGAATTCCGATTTCATGCTTTCATGCCATTAAAAGGTACATCAGCTTGCAGATTGTCATGGAAACGAGTCTTTTTTGGAGTTAAAGTAAAAGGAATCACAAGGTCTGCATTTGTGTGTGCGTGATCACATACTACATGTCAGACATTTGAGTGCCAATAAAGCCGCTAACACGCCTCACTCAGACTGGAATCCAGTGACTCTTCACTTACTCGGAGCCACAGTCAGACACTCGTGTGTTAACTCCCATCACTGTAAGTGTGTGGAGGAAGCTCAGCGCTCTGACCTCGTACATCAACATCTGTGTGGGTGAGAGAAGCCTGGGTATCACTTCCTCCCAGACAAAGCGTCAAAAAAAAAAACTGAAAAGGCCGAGACGGATTTCTGCGCTCCAGGCCAAATGCTGATTATCCCCTAAACGTAGCAGCAATGACTCCACCATAAAATTGCAACAGTAGGCAACTCAAAAATATGCAACGATGCACAACACTAATCGTCTTCAGAGGAAACCACCACGGAGCTGGAAAAAAGAACCCCACAGCTCCAAAATACCAAAATAAGACTTCTCATTTACAGCCACGTTTTAATTAATCTTGTTAGCACAAACGTGGCTTTCCCACACTGCGGGGGGGAGGGGGGAGGGGGGAGGGGATGAAACCCATGCAGCAGTGGGTGAGCCAGGGACAGAGAGTAGAACATAGGAAGACAGCAGGCAGAAGGAAGAGACTGAAGACGTGTCCTCTGAAGTTGTGTTTACTTGTCATCGTAATGTAGGTCAGAGCCCAATGGAGGAGACTGCCGGAGCTGTGAATGGTTTGCATCTGTCTGCACTGATTTAGCCAGATCAATAGAAATTGTCTTTGTACTGATTTGAGATCTGCCAGCCCCGCCCCGCCCCGCCCAGCCCCTGCCGTCACACAGTCCATCGATTCGCAGCAGGACCGCGGGACGTGCGCGGCATGAGCGGTCCAGATAATAAGCCTGCAGTTTGTATTTGCTGAGTTTGACACGTTTGTGCACAAAGCTCACAGGCAGCAGCGTCACACCCGGCTTTGATTGTGGGGAAATGACTGGAAATGGGGAAAAAAAGAAGGGGCACTGGGGAGGTCTTTTTCTTTTTATAAATCATCATAATGTTTAGAGACGATGACACGTATGTGTGGAAACACCGTCAGTTCTCTCAGGTCTGGCAGATCTGTCAGGTTAGTGCTGGGATGCGTGGTTACTGTTGAATAAGAAATCAGAATATTTGCAATGAAACGTTTCCTAAATACAGTTACAAGTTTGTTTTCTGACTGATTTTGTTGAAAACATCCTTTAATAAATCTCTCCAGGGTTTCCGTTGGCTCAGAAAGAGGCTTAGGTGGTGCCTCAGTGAGGCTGCTCTGGCTTTATTATCGCTGCCAGTCTCATACTCAAACCCCTTTGATTCCCGTCTTCAGCTTTCATGGACACCAGATTTTGGCATTGCCATAACACTGACCTACTTTAAGTATTCTTTAGCTTTTTAAAATCCAGTTTTCCCCATGTTTCCATGGTTATGACAAGCCGTGGCCACATGAATTTGTCAGTATGAAGTCATGACTTTATTTGTTCTCACCACTGAACTGTGAGCAGTTTTATTTTCTTGTGCTGTGAGAGGATTGGCACAGTTTCTTGCTGCTTTTGTACGTTTGTAGATTGAATCCGCCGTCATCATGCTTGAGGAAATTAGACATGCTTGTCCTTTGACTGTTTTTACAGTTGAACCACTTCAACTCTGTTTAACAGAACTGCTTCAGCGCACAAAGGCAAAAGGTTAACAAATGTTATGCCTTCCTTCCATTTCCATGTGATATGTGAGAAAAAAAAGAAAAGAAATTAAATATAAGCAGTGAAATAAGTGAATGAATTTCAGGCATAAAATTGCTTTTGCTTTCAACCTTTGCTGCAGCCTATAAGAAGATACAGCATGTGTTTTTTTTCTTCTGTGATGTTAAAGTTAACAGACTTATGTAAGGCATCCTGGAAAGCCTCTTGACAGCAGAAAGAATGTCTGTAGCCGGATTACGTTGCTGATCTCAGGTCTGTCTTAGCTGGTTGTTTTTCTGCCTGTTTACCTGTACTCTCCAGCAGTACTCTGACTTTTTGTCATTTTTCAAGAGCTGAACATCGTTGCAGACTGTGCTGATCGAAGTTATAACATGACTTGTGCCCTTTGTGGGCTGCCAGCTTACCTCACATCACAGTCTATTCAAATCGCCCTCACAGAAATCTTCCTTTTATACACATTTCCCTTTCCGCAGCTTATCGATAGCCACATTTAAAAATCATCCGGAGGTGATTCTGAAATGATAACACTTTGTATTAAAATTGACACACATATTAATGTCAAGGCTTCAGAGACTTGAGTACATGTAAACATTAAAGTAGAAACTATTGATATATTCTACATTAAATTTAACATTAGGACTATGGGCATGTAGCCTCCTTTCAGAGCTTAGCAGGCAGGATTAAGAAGAGAGAGACGCATGTGCAAGTTGTAAATCTATGGTCAGAAATCAACATATACGTCTGGTAAATCAGCCTCATTAATAAGGCTGATTAGCATCTAGCATGGTGGATTAAGAAAACAACATGTAACGTGTTAATCGGTGAGCTTCGGAGGCTCTAGAAGGTGGATTCTGTTCCCTTCAGACAGAGCCAGGCTAGCTGTTTCCCCTTGTTTCCTGCCTTTATGCTAAGCTAAGCTAACCGACTGCTGGGTGCAGAGGTGTGAGTAAGATGCAAATCACAAGCAAGTCTCAGGTTACTGTGGTGAGAGTCGTCAACATAGTCTGACTGGTTGAATGTCCCGAGTCAGTCCCCCAACTGACTTTTACATTACGGTATGTCTTCTCATTAAAGTGCACAACTGATTTGAAGCCAGTGCTAACATAGCTTAAACTCAACATTAGCTTTCTGGCTTTGACCAGCCAGTAAGTTAGCTAAAAAGACACATTCACATATCTTTGACTTTAGCGGAGTGATGGATGAAGTTTGATGTTTTGGTGGTCGTGTCACTGATTTTTCAGCTGCAGATCTTTCATACTGTTGTTCCTTTCTTATACCATCATGAACAAAACAATCCTGGATCCAAACATTATTATTTTTGGATGAGCCCCCTCCATGATAGATGCCTCGTGCATGGGCCTCTACTGGTCTAATAGGTTGCCAGTCTTTGGTGCGTTCCACTATAAATCACCCAATCATGTTCTAAACTAAAAAACTTCTCAATATCAAGAAAAATGCAAATATTCAATTTAAAAAAGTCCAATCCTTTCCAGACAAAGTCAAGTCTTTTATCAGTGTTAGTCTAGAAAGTCTCAACTCCTCAAATTTACAACTCGAGCCTGACTCAAGTCAAGTCATGTGACTCGAGTGTCCACGCCACACAGACATGAGCGTGGCATCGATCTCCTCATCAAATGAGCTGCACGCTGAACTCTTCCTGGACATGTAAACAGCCCTTCATTTATGTTTCTCTTAATGTTTATTCACTGAATCTCACATTCAGGAGAAGACTCACTGTCAGATACACTTTACTGATGAAGAAGAGCTCTCACTTCTCTGCAGCACTTTTCTAGAGTAGCTCAGGGACTGAATGCAAGAATACTGAGCACATCCTTTACTATTTTGACAGTGAATTATTCCCCCCACTGTATCAGTCAGGCATGACTGCAGGGAGGCTGCTCTCTGTACACAGACAGCCTTGTCTTCTCATGGCAACAAAGGACATCACTTAAAACTCACATAAGTGTCTATTTTTGAACGTATATAACACTTTTTCAAGCCAATGCAGCGGCCGATATACTCTACTTCAAAAGGTCTCAGCAAGTGTGCTAAAATTAATAAATATTGAGTAATCACAGTTGACAGATCTGAATCATGAACATTTTTAAATATTCATGAAGGACACTTGAGGGCTGGATGTGTCAAAGTGATGTGCAGCACAGTGTAAAAGCAGCATGTAGCTGCACTGCTGTGACAGGTTCCTCTTGCACTGTAAAGGTGGGTCCTCGCTCTTTTTTGAGGTCGCTGTGAATGGATTAAGGTGTCACATGGCAGGCGACGTACGTGAGCGTAAGCCTGCCCAGGCAGGTTGGAGAATACGTTCCATTGATTTGAATAATCGTCCGTATAAGTGAAATTACATTCCCATTGGCACAATCCCACCAATTCTACTTTGTTTCACTCAGCTGATCACGTGTAGCCGCTTGAGGCAGCGACGAAAGGTCGAGGGGGTTTCACTGGAAAGCCTGGCAACTGAGACGGAGGACGACGTGTAAGACAAGGACGTATCTAAGATGTGCATATGGAGAGATTCTCTGTGTTAGCATACAGCAGCGGGCGGTTAACCCTCGCATGAGCAGGGGGACCTCTGTCAGTCTGTCTCATTACAGATGGAGACCAGATGGAGGCAACGAGCTCTAACACCCCACCAACTCGGCTGGCGTAGGGAGGATAAAAAGCAGCTCGATACACCTAATTGGCAGCGTGGTGTCATGAAAGGAGCTTTACTTTAGGGTGCAGCGGAGTCCCAAGTGGAATGCATAAGCAGCAAAGTGACACCGATCGGAGGCGAGCTGAGCCGATCCTGCTGAGGAGACGCTGGAGGGACTGAGCAGGAGCAAAACTTCTTGTTCTGTGACGCAAATAAAACCTGAATCAATGTTCATTATCAATAGCTCCGAGGGCACGGTGGAAAAAGGTGAAAGACACCTCGGGATCCTGTCGTGAAATCAAAAAGGAGCTCCTTCTACTGTTCCACTCGTGTGATTATTTCTCAGGACGCGCTCATGGTGAGACGTTTTCAGGAAGAATCAGGAAAGACATCAGGATGGAGGAGGCGGGTGCAAATCTTCAGTAACAAGTCATTAATGCCCCAGACGTAGAAGCGGTGTATAAGTAATGTCAATTTGAGGAGAGACAGAATTGCTTTCTGATATGTGGTTGTGATGTTCCCACGCACTTGCTAGCCTCTCTCTCTCTCTCTCTCTCTCTCTGCAAAAGTGCCTTTTTATTGATATTCTCCTTCCTCTCCATGGTCTCTATTACATCTGTGGAGAAGCTGTGCCCTCCATACTGACAGGAAATATTTCTGGTTATAGGGCTTACTCAGTGTAAGATAGGACAAGGCAAGTCAAACTTTTATACAGTACATTTCATGCATGAAGAAAACTCAATGTGCATCACATAAAACATTTAAAATGCATAACAACTGGCAGAGATATGTTTGAAAGGAATAGAAGAAAGAGGCACAGATAGGCCTAAAAAGAATAAAAGAAGAAAATGATTTTTCCTTTCAATTTCACAGTCAGCCACTCCAAAACCTGCACTGTTTGGCTTTGCCACATATATATTCTGCATTCGGCTGATCCAGCGCTCCATTGAAGTCATGTCAAACGTACATTAAGTGAAATACTGGGCTGCAGGAAGGCTTTGCCATCAAATGGAAAAATCTTGAAATTGGTTTGCAACATAGACAATAAAAACTGCACAGTAAAACAATAAACAGACAGTCAAAGGCAGTGTGCACACCTGCAGTAAACAGTGCACCGTGCTGCACATCGCTACCCCGCAGCGCTTGTAAAAGTACAAAGATTCAATATGAGAAACTGATGTTCTTATGCAATACTGCACACAACAACACACCTATACGTGTTTTAGGTTTATAATAATGATTGACAGTGACTATGGTTCAGTGACTACAGGAATACCAGTGCTGGACCGCCATCAAGACTAATTAAAAACACAAAGAAGGGCAAGATCAGAGCAGTCACCCCTGTCCACTTGAAATTATGTTATTTATTACTAATTTGCAGCAGCAAATATGTTTAGGGAGCGCTGTAAGGTTTTCATCAGCATCATTAGGAAATGTTTTCATGGTCGTATCCTGTTGCTGCTTTGGGTTATGTTTCGGCAATCAAATCATCTTTCCCTGACGTTAACCGAACCAAACCAGATGCGGGATTCAGGTTGCAAAGTCAGCTGAAGATGTTAAAGTCCTTCACTTTCCTACCACTTCTCAAACACGCAGTGCTTCTTCATTGGAAAAACGCTGCCATTAAACATTCTCCACGAGTGATAACCTTTGTCTCTAAATGTATTTGCATACAAATTAAAATTATTGAAATTAGCTGTATGGAAATGTGATTTCCAGCAGTCAGGACTGAAGCAGCAGAGGTTGAGATATCCTGACTTGCAGTCCCTCGTGTGGTCAATGCTGATGTGCTCATAGCGTCGTTCCTTTAAACGTCTCTAACTGGTAAAGCCCACATCTTTCAAGCTCCAGGCTTTCTCTCATATATTTATGGTCTCCAAACCCCAAAATAACCCCCGAAGACACTGCCAGGGTTATTTTCTAAGACGTGACCAAACTGCTCCAGAGCCACAAACAATATTATACAACTGTTCGCAGGCTGAGTTGTACTCCCAGTGTCAAGTAAACTGACCTCTCTGTGTAAAATCCCCATTTAATACACATCGCCAGTACAGGAGTATTGGAACAATCAATAGTTCCACACAAACATCTGAATCCACTTAAAGACGCCAAACGAATGCTATTTTGGAACATAAAAACCCCTTTTATAGTAGAAAATAGAGCAAGACAACAAAGTGTCATGTGTACGTAGACGGGGTGTGATTCTAGCGATGAGTCAGTGTTGTCAGTAAACTGAGTAAACCAACTCCTTCCTCACGCAGAGTAAGTTTGGCACTGACACAGCACACGCCCCCACATCAACTATGCACCACTAACACTGAAAATCTTCTCACTACACGCTCACACACACAGCCTTCCCATCACTTCCTTAATGGAGCCTGGTGTGTCATGGCTAATCACACAAACATAAGTTTTTTCCTGTCAGGGGAGCTTTTTGAAGCCAGTTTCTCCATCAAGAGCCCCGCATCAGTTTAATTAGACTACGCCAACAATGCTCGCTTTGTAATTACGCCCAGCACCTGCTCGCCGCCGTGATGCTCCTTCAAAATCGCAGTCAAGGTGCAGAGAAAAGGTGGTACGTTTTTCCATTTGCGCGCATTTATTATTTTATTTCCTCATCAGCTGCGCGCACCGGCTTGACATCCACGGTTATTGTTGAGCATGACGTGTTTGTAATTCTGCGTCTTTCAATTTGGAGGAATAATAGCCTTTCAAAATAAAACTCTGTCAAGGGAGACATTTAGACCTTGAGGGGTTCAAAATTGCTTTTCACATCGCCTTAACATGTGTGATTTTTTTTTTTTTTTTTTCAATGAGGCAGCTGACACACATTTCAATGCCATATTGTTCCATTTGTTCACGCTTCAACTTCTGGCTTTAGAACAGTACGGTGAATATTCAGTGAAATTTGCTGCTTCGCTGCACAGATGTTTTCGCCTTTTTAATCACACCTCTTGGATTTTTTCAACTTTCCACCTTCCTTTGTAAGTCCCTGCGAGTGTGTGCGTGCTGCCGGTCAAGGGCAAGACTCATCCAAGCTTCAAGTGCTCATGTAGGTGGTTTTCATCCCGGCTTCAGCACAGCAAAGCTGTTTGAGAAAAAGCGCCGGACGGGACTCTAAATTTGAGATATTACACGTAAAGAGCAACACCATCCACACCAGCTCTCCTTCGCCACTTCAGACCTCCATTCACACACATGCACCCCTTCTCAGAATAACGCACGCGCAAACACCCTCCGCCATTAACAGTGTTGAGAAAATGCATAGATGAGGCCCTGCTCTTTTCAGCAGGCTATAAAAATAGAGGCCTTTATTAACACTGATAAAAATTCCATCTTCTTATCGACAGGGGAAACGGAGAAGGGCGGGAGAGTTTTGCTGCAGCGCTGCTTAGAATAAGGATGCTGCTGGGCAGAGAGAGAGAGAGACACCAAGAGAGAAAGGGAGATGATTTGGGTGCAGAGGGGGGGGAAAGATGGGAGTATCTGTATTATAGTGAAGCCAAACAGAAGCAGAATGAGTCTGGACAATGAGAGGACCAGATGGTGATGGTAGGGGGGGAAAGGACCGGGCAGTGAGAGATGGAGAGTGGGGGAAGAACGCTAACTACCACAGTGAGTTAGAGAAGGGGAGAAAGACAGATGGAGGGAATGGAAGGAGGTGAGGTGTGTGTGTGTGTGTGTGTGTGGGGGGGGGTGCCTTTACCACCCTTGTTCGTGTAATCGAGGTTTGGTTGTAGCAGCGTGGAAAAAACGACTGCAGTGTGGTGCGGCAGAGTCCTAACAGCGTGGATGAACAAACCGGATGATGCCTGCGCACCTTGGGACCTGTGCTGAATGCAGGTGGAGTGGTGCAGAGCCAGAAGAGCTGGTGGAGGCGGGGGGTGGGGCAGTGAGTGAGGGATGAAGGAGGGAGCAGGGGAGATGTGGAGGTTGCAGGAACAGGTGGGGAAACAGCAGGTGGTGAGGGGGTAAGGAGAAAAAAAGGCCTGGTAGCAGCCCAGCATCATAAAGTACCTTGATGATGCTTTAATGACCCTAACCTGCTTCTTCGAGGAAAAAGAGGTAAAAAAAAAAAAGGAATTAAAAACTGGCTTCGTTAAAATTGAGAGTGATATTTCAGCTGTTCCCTAATGACTGCTGTATTTAACACTCGTCCTTCCACGACGGTTTGACCAGCGTGAAAATCCTTGAGATGAGGGCTGAATTTTTCACTTTTTTCCTCCCCATCAGTATTTTTTTCGGTCTCTTCCCTCCACCAAATTTTGCACCAGACTTCTGCAGCCCGCTGCTCCTCTCTGCTGGAGGCTAGCAGCTCGAGGCTACGTCAGTCGCGACTAGCGTAACGCACACTGATAGAAGTGCGGTCGATGGAGATGCATTATGGGTAACATACGCTGCGAGGAAGGAGAACGTGCGGAATAAAAACGGTGATGTCTCTTGAACTTTTCTTTTTAAACTGTCTGATGATGTTTTAGGAAAAATAAATCCAATCATTTGACGTGATGTAATGTCACGTATTCATGGAATAATTTTCCAATAGCATAATCAGCGATTTCCAAATTTGTGGCAAACATAACAAAGTTACGAATTTCAGAGTAAAGAGACTTAAGAGCAGATCAACTTCATGCAAGACATTTAACCTTCTTGGATTTTCTGTCTGGGACGCAGACTAAAGCACAGGCTGGCAGAGAACATTTAATGAGAGCAATTTGTTTTCCCATTGTTTGAATTAATGTTCTTCAATATCGCCATCATCCGAGTAATGAGAGCCTTTGCTGAAGCCTCTGCCGGTGCTTTAATGTACCACTGCAGCACTGACAGCATACTGTACCTGTGGAATACGTTATACTGTAATTCCTTTTAAGGCTCTGCAGATTATCAGCGTTGTTTCCCTCTAAAAGGCTCAAATGTTAGTCTCCTGTTCTCTATAATCCTGTTTTCTTCCTCTGTGCCTTAATTTAAGTAGCTGGTATAATTGGTGTCTGATTCATGCAGGAAATGACTGTAAATCGCCGGCTGCATTAAAAAGTGTCGTGTTTATAACTGACATGTAAGAAATAAGCCCGAAAACAGTGACACGGTCGCTGGCTTCTGTGTAGGAGAAAGTTTCTTTTTAGAGGAAAGACTGGAATATAAATTTCATCCACCGGCGGAAGGAAAAAATACGCCGTCCCCTCGACATTTTCGGACCTCCTCTCTCCCTAATATTTTTTATAAAGTCCTTAATAGGTTTGATTATGTTGAAAACGACTCAATATTGCTGTCACACTTATCAAGTCCGCGCCATCTGTCTCTCCACACCCCGATGGAAACATGCCAAAGGGTTCAACTCGACCTTGCTGCGCCCGACACATACAGATGACTTAGTGCTCAAGTGTCTTCCCAAGGTATCTGAGCTATCGCCAGCCTCATCATTCCCACATGCTCTTGTCTGGCCCGGCAAAAAAAAAGGACAGCAACTCAGCCTTAGACACAATAATACGCTCAGGAAGATAGAGAAATTGCTTCTCTAAGGAGACGAGCGCTGGTCCAATCAATCTGACGACAAAGCAGGGTTCCGCCTGAATATTTCCAAGAGGCACTCCTGCCCTGTTCTCCTTTGTAGCTGCCACAATGAAATCCTCGGCGGAGTCATGTACTGATCAAAGGCCATTCCCTCCATCTTTTAAAGAAAAATGAAGGACATCCATTCTTATTAAACGCCCTGTTGCCTTTTATTGAGACAAGTCCGAGTCTTTGGGGCAGGCGTCGCGCGGCCACACAATGGGATGTGAAGTGATACCGCGGGGCGCTGCTGCCTTTAAGACAGCTTTGTTAACTGGTGACAAGATAAACATGGAGCCCAAACCCAAATGTCCTCATGAAATATGCATCTTTCCAAAGGGATACGGGGCATGTTTATCTAAAAGGCTGTGTGCTGTGAGTGATAAAACATGAAAATCCACCAGTGGCCTTATTTCATAATACGAGCAAAGGCTACGATGACAAAACTGGATGTTCTTTGCAGGCTGGCTGTGCACTCCAGCAGTTTGATCTGATGCTGTTTACTGCCCTCAGCGGTCCCTACGGTTCGGTACTTTCTGTACACTTCCTGCAGGAAGTGACAGGACGTTTTATGACGAAAAGTATGGCGAGGGAGCAACGCCTTGATCTCGGCTTCGGTTTAGTGTTTGATCATAATGAAATCAGGGCTGCAACTAATGTTTTCATGATCACTATTGAGAATAGTTATAAATTGTTTAATGAACCTACAAGTCCAAAACCCCAAAGATATTTAACTTTAACGACTGTTTGGGATCCTGGAGAACTTGGGAAATTAAATCAGCTCAAAAACACTCTTATTCTTGAGTTTTCTTCATTTTAGGAGCGTTTCTCCAACATTATGTTGAACTGATGACGTGTCAGACGTCCGCGACAGACAGTGTCACACTATTACTGACTCTGATATGGGACTTTCATACGCACTTGTGATTGGTGTTGAAATGACTTTTTACGCATCACTACTCCTCCGTTCCAAATCCCAGATAAGTTTCAATGGATTTCTGCTAATGGAGTTTTATAGCAGTTTGTTCATAAGAGGGACTTCACCCTCTCTGGGGCCTCACTGACATCAAACATAATTAACTTCACAATGGGGTAACATTACTGTACATCTTTGTCTGTCAGTGACTTATGGCACACAAAATGAATACGTGTTTGTTCAAGCCAAGCCTGCACAGCATATAAAACATGAGATATTCCCAGATTTGGTGTAATAACTTAGTACATTTATGGCCATTTCTGTATTCTGTTTGCCATTTGTATTCTGAAGCCGTTTCAGTGGCTTCAGTGCTTTTCTACAGCCCTAAAGACGAGGAAGTAAAAGACGTTTTCACAAGAGTTCATCACCAATTCTATAAAACAAAGCTGGAAGCAGCGAATGTTCTGTTAATAGACTCACTGTTTCATCTTTAGATGAAGTAAGTTTCATGTGTTAAGTATTAATCTAGTTTCTCTGCCCATGACAAAGATATGAGAAGAGGAAGTAGTCTGTTTCACCAAAAAGACACTAAAAACAGAAACTTATATGTTGTCTGTTTTTTCCAAATCATTTCTCCAAATGTTATATTAAACTAAAGTATAAAAAAAAAGCAACTGTGCATTAGCTAGTATACCATCTGTCACGTTGATTAGGCTCCCATGTGGTTCGCTGATAAATACAGCAGCCGGAGATCACCACTTTTAATTATAAATGTTTTTTCCCCAAATGCCTGGGAAAGCAATTAAGGCGTGTGGCGCACACCCGTCACACTGATGCTCTGATACATGCTGGTGCATGTCATTTCTCAGCAATCGCTCACTGACCACAAATTATGAGGCGCTGTCCTCATAACAAGATTTCTAATTTGAGTCAAGACAGTGCCACCGCTAATTGATTGAGTAAATATCTCCTGTCACAATATGCATGAAATTAATATCTGTTAGACTATATGATGATATAAATTCACCACAGACTGCTTGCTGTTGTTTTTTTGCCTGGTAAGTATGTAATTTGTAGACTCCTAAACAACATATGTTTGCTTCCAGGTGAGGAAGGCCCCTAGAGGTCATATGAGTTATGACTCTTGTCCATTTCAGCCATTATTATCCCATCCTTAAAACAGCTGTTTTAACCCAGAACAAGATCCTTCCCCAATCCCAACCAAGAAATACAAGAATAGTTTGGGGAAATAAGCTTATTTGCCTTTTTTGGGTCAAGAGTTATTATTAAATTAGATCCTCATATCTGCCTCTAATCCATCTTCTACCTGCAGAGAGAATGGAAATGGCGAGCCTAACGCTGTCCAAAGGGGGAAAAAAGCATCCCAGCAGCACCCAGAAAGCTCACTAATTAACATGTTATATCTCATTTGTTTAATTTGATAAGTGGTGGTCATACATGGGGGGGTTATATCATTTCCTGGAGCTGTGGAGGAAGTTATTGTGCCTGGCCAAGAAATAGTCCAGCACATAACTCCCATAAAGGTGCAAACTGGTGGTTTTACACTTTGTTTTTATACAGATGAAGCAAAGGAGATGTAAGGTGTCAGTCAGTGAGCTTTTCAGGTGTGAATAGGTGAGTTTTCTGACTGAAGAGTGTGGCGTCAGTCTTCTCATTGAACTCTACAAGACAGCAAATAAGCATATTTTTCCAAAATGTGAAACTCTTCCTCTCAGGTTTGGTTAAGTTTAGACACCAAGACAACGAGCTTAGGACGAGGGAAGAGCGTGGTTTGGGTTAAAATGACAACAAGGCATCTGCCAACAGCAGTGTCAGATCAGAAAACAAATGTTTTTGTTTCTCCAACAGCGATTTGAAGCGATTTTGAAAGGCAGTCAAGTGACGCAGCCCTGCTGATCAAAAAACCCTTTTATGTGTTGTTCTGCAGGGAAATGACAAACGGCCTCATTTCATCTGAAGAAATCACCGGTAATTTGAGGTCTGACAAACGAATGCAAGGAAACGTAATCATATACTGAACGGAGCACATGCTTTTTGTGGGAAGCATACAAACAGCAGGCGAGCATGTCTGCTGTTAATCACAAAAGGAGACCCACTGAGAGCGCTTTTGCATAATCGCACATTTTGTGGTGAAATCCCCTCCCGCCAGGTGAAAGGACCCGGCTGCTGACTCCATGTGTATCAGGAGAGGAACACGGCAATTTGCCCAGTAAATGAAAGAAACAAAAACCAAAATTCAATAAAGCAGCAGTGGTTCCCGCCTGTGGCAGCTGTTGGCCAGAGGTGGAGGCGAGAGAGCTGCAAAATGCTTTTCACTGAAATCACCGTTGGCTGCAAACTTGAATTTTGTCATTCATTTTCGGAGCTCTGCGGTTTCATTCTGTGACATCTCAATTGTCACCAAACTTTTATTCTACCTGTGGTGCCCATTTGTCTCTGCTGCTGTTTCCAGAAGTGAAAAAAACAAGGCTGCAAACTGAGGTGTTGCAAGCAAGAAAAAGTCTTTGCAGAGTATTGATTAGCAACACTGCAAATCCCCCACAGAGGTCTCATTCAGCTCCTCACTCCAAAAAGTCCAAAAAGTAGAATCAGCTGACACTCGAGACAGCACATGCAACATGTAGAGACTTCAGGGGTGTATCTGCAGCTGTGAAACTCACTTGAGACTAAAAAGGTTTCCTAATCTGGATAATTACTGAAAGAGACGGAGGGATTGGGCAGTCAGGAGGGGGCTCTTCAATTAGGCAACAGGGACCACCATTTCTTTAGAGGTTGATTGGCCCCTTGACATTCATGTAGCTGCACTGATGACACTGAGAATAGCTCAGCTTAATGGGTGTTATCGCGATGGCTTTTTAATTTATCATAGCTCAAAATGACTCCGTCTCTCTGGCATGTTGTCTGTTATCATCTGTTACCGGCTCAAACTGTTTCCCGCCACGGCGACCAGCCGCCTGCTTCGGGGTTTTCCAGGACCATTTCTTCCCGACTCAAATTAGACTCATATAATCGTGCTGGACTCCTCAGCTGAGCGGCAATTAAACCAAATTGTGATGTTTCTAAAATCAGTCTCGGCTCTTCTGGTCGGGTCAGCGCATTAAACAAACACCGCCTGCACCTGGACTGCAGGGACTGATGGGACTTAGAACACTATTAAAGCTGCACGCCGTGTCAGTGCTCCCTCTTGGCTGATCAGGAACTGGGCTGCGTTTGATCACTCCTCTCACTTCTCGTGCACCAGTTTTACTTCCCCGGCACATTCAAAGCTGTTTGATTCTGCAAAGTACAACACAAACCCCCCCCCCCCATCTTTTTTTTTTTTTTTTTGCTGCGTGTTTCCTGGTCCGCCCCGTTCTGTTTGATGCATGGGCCTTTTGAAATATTCAGTGCTAACCCTTCCATCTTATTACCTGCGTATCAAACTGGATATGGAGTGGCAGTAGGCTCCCTGCTATGCAGCTGTAGTGTGGGTGTGTGTGCGAGCAGAAGAAGCTCAGAGCCCATCTTTTATTTGATTAATCCTCTTCTTAACACAGCCTACTATGTCCGCTCTTCAGGGCAGCATCGGGCTGGTTGAGCCTGCTCAAGTCTAAGCCCCTCTCACCCTGGTGGATTTGCCATACTGAGGGGGCTGGTGGACACGCCGGAGATTTGAACCAATGACTGTCGAAGGAAGATGGGGGACAGGAGACGGGAGGGAGGGCGAGATGAAAGGGGAGGTGGATAAAGAGAGGGCGGGTAAGGTAAAGGATGACAACACGAGAATATAAAGGCGAGCAAAGAAAATGGGAAAGATAGGCAGCGATGCATAGAGAGAGAGGTGTGAGCTGTTGGTGACAACAGAGCTAATGATGGGAAGAGAGGAAGAGGGAGGAGGAAGAGGGGAGGCTGAGGTGCAACACAACAAGAGGGGAGACTTGAGAGAATGAGGTGTTAATGATCGGAGCTGGGGAGGAGAAGAGCGAAAGAAGGGAAAGAGCAGCACAATTAAGAAACAAGGAATTAAAATGTCAGAGAAGTCGACTGGGACAACGAGAGAGACAGAGAGAGACAGAGTGAAGGAGTGTTAGGGGGTTTATAGATGGCCTCGCTCAGCTGAAGCGTGAACACACACAAACACACACACACACACACGAGGGTTCAGGCAGCGAGGCTGAGTGACAGAGGAGAGCAAACACCCTCGACTGAGAGGAGGGCTGTGGACGGCCGGCTCGCGTGTCAGTCAGGACTGAAACTGAAGATTAACCTCATCATAGATTAACCTGGTGATTATGATTAAATCGTTATTTATTGAGGCCACAAAATGTCAGGAAATAATTACAAATGACAAAATATTTCCCAGAACTTTAGGCTCAGAGATACTCAACTCACAGAGATGTAAAACAGAAGGAATCTTCACCTGACAAACTGGAACAGGTTAACATTTGGCTTCTCTGAGTGAATTAAAAAATGATTTAAAGGACGTCCTGAGGCCTCTGGGATAAGATGACCACCATAAAACGCAGCGACTCTGGTTCAAGTCTGGTCAGGGAGCTTCGCTGCATCTCATTTCCTGTCATCTGGCCTTGGTGATGAAGGCGTTAGAAATACTGAAAAAAGACCACCTGAAGTTGGGTCTTATTTTTATAGGTTTGCCCTTCATTTCTATTAGTTATGATAACATTGTAGTCACCAAAATAATTAAAGGGCCAGGAAGCAGTCATGAACAGGTGAGCACACCTGAAATGGTGCTAATAATCCCTCAAGGACTACACACAGCATGTATTTGAGTCAAAGCAGGACCAGAAGTCTGTAAACTGTGATTAATGTCCACAGTGGATCATTTGGTAAACGATTTTACATTTTTCTGAATAAGTCTGGACGGAATTTACATGTTTTAATAATTCTGTATTGCTAATCTGTAAACAGACTGTAAGGTAACTTTAAAAAAAGAGACTTTCCCTGACTTTCACAGTTATGTATAACTGAGGGACATGATGGCCAAAACTACACAAATACGACCAACTGAAATCAGCCTTTTAACGATGAATCAGAAGTCAAAATTGTTGAATCCGTCTCCCGCCAATCGAGCCTATTGCTGGACCTAACGTTGTTACTGGATGTTCCTGTAAAACCTCGGTCCATATTGAACGATGTGCATGACACTGTGGCAGGGTTAGGGTTATGGAAAGCTCATGGTTGGGTAAAAGTAAGCAAACATTGATTGCAGGTCTGTGACTCAGACTCTGGTCTCCTGCAGGAAGGTCAGACGCATCCATCCACCACCCAAACCTCCATGGCCGTACTTAAAGGGCACATTCATTTCTGCACTGGCACTAGATGTAAATCATGACCAGTGGAAACATCTGATATGATCACAGCTCTTCGGATGCTGGCCGGGAGCTTCAACATGGAGCAGATTTCTGTCTGGGGATTGTGGGATGTGGAGCATCTGTTACTGTAAAGACAGCCTCATGAGGGCCGCCCGCTGCTTAACAACCGTCTGATTGAACGACCCCACCGGTCTATTTGTCACCTCTCTCTTCTTTGCTGACCCTGCCTGATTATTTTCATCTCGCTGCTCTCCCTGCCCCCCGCTCTGCCTCTTAGGTGGCTAACACTGCCTGCCACCGCATTTTGTCGTGCATTTCTCATGGGACACTCTTTGCTACTCTTTCTGCTCGCCGCCCCTTCCCCTCCCTCTCTGCTGTCTTTCCTACCCACCTCTCTTTCCATTAATAATTTGTTATGCCATTCTTGCTCTACAGGGCAGTTCTCATTGGCCTCCATTCCTCTCTCCTCCACGTCTGATTTGTTATGCCACTGCCATTCCCTCGTACACATCTCATTGGTCACTGTCCGCTGAGCTTTCTATTACCCTCTCTCTCTCGCCTTCCTCCCTCTTTACCCCCCTCTCCATGTTGTTTGATCTCATACTTTTGCTGTCAGAGATTTGTTTCTCCCTAAAGCGTGTGACGGAGGTGTTACTCATGTGCGACGCCTCCTTTATCATCAGAGAACACAAAGGGTGTGCAGCATGAGGAGGCCAGCAGCTTCAGTTCTGCCCATATCTCCATTCAGGGGGGAATTATTTAGTCAGTTTTACACACACTGTGCAGGTATTGCCTTTTCAGTCTGTCATTAGTATCACCTGAATGCACCAGAAGGCATATTAGAAGGGCAAATGGGAATATGGGGCCATTATTGGAAAACAGAGAAGGCATATGCTATGTGAAATATTGCACTCCTGGTTCCCGTTGGATGTGATTGCGTGTGTGTGCTTGTGTGTGTACAGTGTGTTTGAGGAAGTAAAGAGTATGAGGGCAATTTTATTGAAAAGCCAACTCATAACAGAGGAAGTTTAACTTTGAAGTCACTAAAACAAGCAGCCACACAGGCAAATCAGTTCGCAGTGAATTAGCAGGAGGTGTCGGCTTAAAAAGACACGTAACAAGCGTCTCATTAATATGTGAGTTTTCAAAGAGTTCTTAAGGGACTAATTAGTTTCACACAAACTTTCAAATCAATTCATGTCTTCATCTCTTGCGCTCGCAGATATTTGACAGTATAGATGGCAACCTCTTTAGAAAGAAAATGACACTGATCCCTCTGATGTGCTCTGAATGCGAATGTCCTCACCAGAAAAATGACAGCAGCACTTGTTTGTTCAAACACTTCAAATGACTAATGTTCACACTTTGCTGAAGAACGATATCTTGCAGCTGTGGGAGTAATGACTGTCTCCAGGAAGGGCAGAAATAGCGCGACACTGTTATATTGTTATAAAAAAAAATCTTTCAATCTGGTCTAAAGAAAACGTGACAAAGCAGAATTCATTTGTGCATCTTGTGAAACAGGTGGGGCTGATATCACATAATATCAGCACAGAACAGGAAAGGAAACTGGATCCTGAGCATTAACGCATTATTCAACAATGGTTACCCCCACTGATAACACTGCAGCAACACCACATGGATATTCTAAATCAACTTATTTTTCTGTGTTACTTATTTATGGTGTATTGCTCCTTTTCAATGAGCTTAATTCTGTTAGTGTTTGTAATGAAGTGTATTTAGATGTAGCTGCCCGTGATAGTGGCTTTGCAGCCATGTTGCTACAGGTTTGCTCAGTACTGCAGCGGTCGGATATTATTATTACATCTCTCCTGACTCTGAATTACAGCTCAGAAGCAGATGTGTGTTTCCCACTCAGCTGTCCTTAATTTTAATCTGGTATGACATGAACAAAACTGGGAACATGCTAGCCAGTAAGTAGTAAACAAGTGTGATGGGATCTGGGAAAACCAGTCACATGTCGAAATGTTACTTTTTGGAGATTTTAATATCACCTAGAAGCTTATTTCAAGCTCTTTTCAAATCTGTTTTCATTATTTTTTATATCTGGTTTGTATCAAGTGTTATGATCACTCAAAGTCAGCTGATCAGTAGGATTTTTTGAAGCAGAATTTTGGGAAAAACAGGTTTAAAGACAAGGATTATAAATCAGAACACGACCAGCTGCCTCAAACTCTCTCTGTCTCTGAAGCTTCGACATCTCTCTCTGTGCGCGAAAATGTGCATTAATATGACTTCGTCTTCATGTTGTGTGGTTTACTATGATTAGGGTGACCAGATGTCCCGCTTTGTTATTGCCCGTGTCGCTAACAATTCGCAACAACGTCACAAATTGCGGGACGTGTGAAAGTAATGGAAATGCGTGACTGTCCCGCACAAAGCGTTGTTATTTATCTATGATAGATAAACCGTCTTCGTAGGCTGTGTAGACTAACAAGTTAGGGGTGGATTTCATGCGCTGATCGTTTTTCATTCGTAGGAGATAACGACAAACAGAGTGCCTAATTTAAATAACGTTTTTAACATATTAAACAAGCGAAATATTATGAGATATTTTCAGGAATGATAGACAAGATGTTGTAAGATAATAATTAATGAAAACCCAATTTCACCAATATTTGACTTTCAACCTATTTTCACGTTTTCCTGGAAAAGTGCCAGCGCGACATCTGACGGGTTTTCCTAGATTCTATCACAAATGCTAGCCAGGCACGTAGCTCACTGAGCTAACTGGCTTCCTGAAACAGGTCAGGTTACTCCACACGTCTTCCAGCAATCCGCAGCTGCTTCTGGACTGCACAAACAGATGGATTTGTACCTTTTAATTCTCCAAACAGACTAACGTTTCAACGCCACTGTGTCTCCATGAAGCAGCTAAAAATTGAAGCCAACGCAAAACTGCAGTTCCAAAAAACGGCCACTTGAGCCTGCCTCCAAAAGTGAGTCACTCCCCATAGACTTCCATATCAGCCTGGTACAAAAACTGGTTGTCTATAGCTAATTTCCTGTTCATGGCAACTTTACAGGGGGTGGATCTTCACATAACTGACTTACTTAAAAGTGCTACCACCATGTTTCATACAGTCTGTGGTCTTCAGTCAAAATGAGACATGAGACAAACACACAGAACTGACCAGAACAGGATTTCAAATCTACTGGAAAATGGATCCGAGGGTGGAAGCCATACAAGTACAAGTGCTGCATCCAAGAAGTGTATTAAATTATAGGAAACATGACAAATTCAGTTTTTTATTGAGGCCAAAAGGCTCCACTGTGTTCAGAGTGTGAATCCTGTAATTGACCCTCGCTGGCCTCCTGTCAGCCATTAGCATACTAGGCAGGTTGTTTGCTAACAAGGCAAAAAGTCAGCCAATGAAGACATGTATTTTAGGCCCACCTGCAGCTCTTGTGTAAAGACACACTGTAAATCATGCCTAGTTTTTGGAGCAGTTTACACAAAAAGAAGGGTTATAGCATATTAAAGCGTATAGGGTGGATGAGTGGTGGGACTTTTAAATTCTCACACGTTTGGGGTTTTTTTTGAATGGTCATATGGGACATTTTTGAAGACAATTACAAGCACGATATTCTGTCTCAGTATGGGGACAACATACAGTATGTTGTAGCCTCAGTAAGCTACATTGTGTCATAGCGCTGCCATTCAGACATCAATTTTATCCAAGGCTAACAGACAAAGCTGGACCACGGCTCAGTGGAAACCGTAAATGTGGTCTGATGAGTCTTTCTGGCATCCACACAGGTTTACGTTTGTAGGAAACAGCTTTCACTCTGTCTGTCAATGTCTGCTGCCACTGTTAAACACGGGGGCGGATCTGTGCTGGTGCGAGCGTCCATCTCATGGGAGTCATTAAGTCTGATGATTGCTCTGCACGGTCGTATAAAGGCCGAGGTATATGAGGGCATTTTATAGCATGAGGTGCACCTTGAAGTGCAAACGCTGCTCCCTCCTGGTGTTCTTCGACTCCTCAGACATCAGCTCCCACAAATTTATTTGTTAACAATTAAATTCAAGGGTGGCTTTGTGGACACTTAGTGGCTTTCCTGCCCCCCTCACTCAAGCTCCACACATCAGTAAATGTTTATTTTTTTATGTGTTTACTGTTCCTGCAGGAAGTTTTGTAGTATTTATGGCAAACATAGTACAACGTAGTATAGGAGGTGAAAGCATACAGACACGGAGGATGCACACATGTTTTCATAATTCCTCTTTCCTTCTCTAAATACTTTATGACATCGATGTCCATTTTCTCCATCCATCAATGATGGATGATTATATGAAGAAGGGATCAGTACCTCGCTGCAGTAGTTCAGATTGGATTAACCACCTGAACCCAAACGTTAAATGTGAAATTTCCCCTTCAGAGTCAGATAAAAGAGTCTTACGACAACAGGAATTCATTTCGTGTCAGTGTTCCCCATTGCTTGCTGCAGTGAAACTACGTGATGCTTATATTGGGGAAAATATATCAATTTATTTATGGAATTCGTGCTGTATGTGGTATCCTGGGATCTCATTGCAATTTAAAATAAAGCTCTGGGTCTGCTTGGGTGCTCGATGGACATTTATAATGAAAGAGCTACTTGAGAGGTCAACCCTGTGGTAATTCTTGCAATTTAGCTGTTCACTAAATTGTGCTAGTCATTAAATTTGGCCATTGTTTACCACCGTTGTGGACACATATATGATGCTCTTTGCACCCTCAGGGTTCAAATGTGGATTCTTGAGTCATATTGCTATAAACTGAGAGTATTGATGTGTTTGGGAGATTTAGGTACTGCACTTTATGATGGTTTTCCTGATAACTGTGCAATATATCCTTCACCTCTGCTTCTATATGTTTTTCATTTATTGATGTCTCAGTTGCCTGATTGCTTTGGTATTGATTTATTGCCTCTGCCAAGGAGGTTATGTTTTCAGTCTGGTTTGTTGGGGGTTTTTTTGTCTGTCAGCAGGATTACAGAAACAGTTCTGGCCCAGTTTTCATGAAACTTAGTGGAAAAGTGTAGCATGGGTCAAAGAAGAGCCCATTTTGATTTCAGAGTGGATCTGAATCGCGGGGCGGAAATGTCGTACATCTTAGAATCCAGTAGATGGTAGTAAAGTTCATGACTCCATATCAAAGCCTCCATTCATGTGTACCAGTAATCCTCAGGGGTGGTCGACACATGTAGGTGCTCAAACATAATACAGAAAGCAGTCATTATGGAGCCCTCAGGGACACGCTTTCATGGAGGAACTGGTGCAGTTGTAACACCACGGCAAGTGGGACGCTTTATTCTCAAACTACGATGTGGCTATGGAAACATAAATGCATATCTTGCCACTAATTGTACTCGTACTCACATTCAAATGTGAATTGCCTGCAATGAACTCCACCAGCGATTTTAAAGAAAAATGTTCAAATAGGCAATAATTTTGACTCTTTCAGATTTCTGCGTCGTAGAAGAGTGGACCATTGGCCTTTTTGAAGGTCAGTGGTCCACTGGTGAATGCCATTCTAGTTTTCACATCTTGTCTTCTGCTGTGTATTTCTTTAGATTTCTGCAGGCCTGGAATAATTTTAATACATTAACATAGTAGCATTTTTACAGCGAGGCCACTTGATAAATATGAATTTATGGGAGTCAGTGTATTGAAAAACAGTATTGAGTTTATTAAATCTGCAACCTGAATGTTTCACTTTTCCACAAAATGCTGTCTGATTGATTATATTGTTCTTGTTATGTTTCAATGATAAAATAAAGTCTATAAATGAGCTAAGAGTTGAACAGTTATGCAGCGATTAGCATTCATGTAGTCTGAGATCATTGATGAGAAACTTCTCAAGGTGAGACTGCTGGTAATCATCTCCTCACCAGGTACTCTGCAGACACACTGACAGGCAGAGGAGGTCATGTTATAGAGAGAAATATTAGCCTTTTGTGGGTGAATAATTTTTAATGTCACTTTTAAAGGGCAGCTAAAAAAAATGGCGCAATGAGAATGCTGAGCTTTCAAGTTTTATCAGGAGTCATTTATAACACCATCAAGCACATCATGTTGCAGAAAGTAGTAAAAAAATACATCCATATAAGGCAACCATTTACTGTATACTGCTGTTGGAAACTCAATGCAATGAGATGACAATTAGCCACCGTCAGTTATCAATACCAACAGGCTTTATTAGACGGCAACCATGAATCAAACCAATGGATCAATCAAATCAATGAATAACAGACAACCTTATCACACTGCAGCAGTTACCCAGTGTTTCTGTGGTGGTCACATAATGTATTTGATCTAAACGGAAGCTCCCTTCAGTCTCTGGGGAAAATATTACACCAAAGTCCCTTTAAAAAATGACATATTAACAAGCCCTTATGCATCTGAAAAACACATTATTCTAGAAACACTAGATAAAAGCCGACCTATGTCGTCAGTTTTCTCGTCAGTTTGCCATCAATATAATCCATAAACTACAAAAAAAAAAACCTACCAGCCTCTGCTGCTTAGCTGTGCTATGGGAAACCGTTTCAAAAGGCAAATAATTCTCACTAATATACAGGCTGGTTGGTCTCAGATATCCCAGTTTCTGTGTATATGGATCATGGGATAAAATTAATAATACATAGATAAAGATAACAGATAAAAATAAAAGCTAAAATTACAAATGGTAAGAAGTCCTCCTCCACATCACCAGACTTCTGTGAATTTTCTATGCTTGTTGCTTTATTGCACCTCTGTATGTCTTACAAGTAATAAATATACTAATGAAAGAGCTACAAATGTGAAAAACAGTGTTAGTATGGGTTATAACTGCAATTATCCTAAAGACAAAGAGTCTTTTTCCTCATTAGATAGTCACGATTCTTTATGTTTGTGTGGCTGGTACCTTCGTTTTTATCATTATCCAATGCATCCCTGTTGTGGGGGAGTTTTATGCATTTGTGTGCATATGGCAAAGTGTCTCAAGTACACAGAACCTGTTCTCAAACGAGGGCACATTATGATCATACAACACTTGAGGGGATCGGGGACTGAGGGTAATTTACTTCAATATGATTTGCTCATAATGAATTCAAAAATGGCTGCTCAGAAATTGAGGAAATTTCCAAAATGAGAGCCCTGATGGTTTCTGTGGCTTTGAAACCGAGTCACCAATTTGGGTCTTGAGAAAGCAATCTCTGCAGGTCACATGACACGGCCTCTCTCGCTTATTCAGAGGAGAGAATTAGCACTTATTTACTCATAAGATAAGCATGCATAATATTAGATAACCAACAGAAATGTGTTTCTGCAGAGCTGCTGGCTTTAACATGTGTTGTGCATGATTTATGGTGCAGCTTTAGCACCTGGCGTTAGGGAAATAAGCTGGAGCATATTAGCTGTGTGTGAGCTCTGACTTTGCCCTGGGACTGGATGACTGCTGTCACCATGTCTGACAAACCAGGCGCCGCTGCAACAAATCAGTCTCCTCCCAATCCCAGCCGATATAATGAGACCAGACCTGCAGGCAGCCAGAGGTGTGTGTGTGTGTGAGTGTATCAGTGTTTATGTGTGTGTGTTCCTGGTTGCACAGAGGGATGGGGGAGGAGAGAATACTCAAGAGATTAGAGATTTATTGATTACCCTTTGCAGTGTCTCTCCCCTCTCCCTCCCTCTCTCTTCCCCTGGTCTACCATTCTCTGCCAGTTTATTTATAGAGGGTTGTAGAGGGCAGTGTTTTTGGCTCTGCAGTCTGATACAGACTTCTAGTGACCTGCCTCCTCTTAAAACATCATTCCAGAGGCTTATCGAGTATACTAGTCAATGTCCTTATAATGGAAGGAGACCATGAAGGCACTAAGCTACTGTAGCAAAGAAGCCGGCTCCTCTTTCAGTCTTAATGAATAAGCCATGACGTCTTGCACTTCGTTGCACTTTGAACAAATGTAAATGCACCCTGCCCCAGCATCTGTGATGGGCATGAAAACCAGCAAAATGTAGACTTGTAGATGATTGTGCTTGCGCTGTTTGATACTGATGTTTAGAATACGAATGAATGCAAGTGCAGGGGGCGGCTGAGGCGGACAAGGGTGCGGGGGCAGGTATTGGTTGAGACTTGGCAGTTTGTGTTTAGATTCACTGGAGGCTTCAGGCTTTCTCCAGCAGCGTGTGTTGGTTTCCCATAGAGGCAGACCTACTGTATAATACAGACCTGCATTATTGAATCTGCTCAACAGCAGTATGAGCAGAAAATGTGAGACTGTTCTCCCAAGAAAAACAACTGCACCAGAATGACATATGCTCACATTGAAGTGGCAAAGCCCTCCAGGGGCTGAGTAATTATGACTGTTATCTGTTAGGAGCACAAGAGCAAGTTGGCTGACATTGTTATGGAGCCACAAAGACTGCGTAGGAAGGACAAACAACAACAAAACATGGGACTTTAACACAGGAGACCACTGTTTGTTTCCTGTTTACTGCTGACAGTCAGTGTAGGTTGATATAAGTGACAGTGAAGGTCTCCTAAGCAGTGACTTGAACCACATCTCTCCCTAAACCGAAGCAGTTTGTCCAGCAGTGATTTGTGGTAGTTTTAGATGGATAGTGGTGTTTACAGAACTACAAATGTGACATGCTAGAGGCCAGTTACAAACACGTTTTGTCGATTCATTTTGAGAACCTGCTGCAAAATCGTTATATAGCCAACTTTCATAAAGCCGGGAGAGGATGTTCATTTTCAGGAGCAGGATGATCGGTCTTTGATTACTACAGTTTTCCCCTGCTTACCACAGAGCAGAGAAAATAATGCAATAAGGAAGAGGGACGTCTAATCCAGAGCAGCAAAGGGAGATCATGAGTTAGTCCGGCCTTGTACCTGTCGAGAGAGACGCCAAGCCTCCATCCAAATACCCTGCAGGTTCAGAAATTGCCTATTCTCCTTCTTGGCAACAAACGCCAGATAGACAATGCCTCCAGCCCAAATGAGTATTTTAATGTGTCCCAGACTTTCTGAGTAGGAGTGGGATGATGACGGCAGGATGCTACACAGCATGGCGGAGGCTGCGGTAATAATTCTCAGCCTCAGTTTGTGCGAGAATATCAAAACACCTGAGGGGATGTATATTTCTTATGTCCCACTGCACACCCCTAATAGATCGGAAGACATTAAGTGTCTGAGTATGTCTTTTTGCAATTCTGTGGAGAGCACAGATGCGGTAGATAGTTTAGTGAAAATCCTGGCAGCCCCAGCAGAGCAGCCGGGGTTAAAAATCTATGTACTTAATTAAATAGAAAACGACACAGTGAGTCTACTTCACAGTCAGATGCAGATACAGTATATTCCCGCTCCATCCTGGGGAATGCGTTAGTATGGATTTTGGATGGGCGGCGGACATCTGCAGCGTTGTAACATTTACCGAGCTTCCCTCCTGTGTGTATCCACTAATGGGTTTTTTAACGTAGTTTGAGAGCAGAGATTTCATTTGGATGATAAAGAGGCGACACACATGTACACACACACACACACAGCACCTTGGGAATAATCTACCCGCAGCACAGTTTGACCGGCAAGGTTAAACACCTTTTTTGATTTACATACTGGGAGAAACTGAAGTGGAACGAGCTGGACTTTTTTTTTTTTTTTAAATCCAGGAGGCTCATAAGTCAGAGCCCCTGTAATAGTCCTAGCTGCTTGTAAATTCTGATGTAATTGAAGCTTTTACCATTGTCGCACTTCAGCGTGGCTGAAATGGAAATGTAAAATGTGCTAAATGGGAAGAGAAAGGTGGGAGCTGGGAAGGAGCGCTTGAAATCCGCCATTCAAGATCACAAAATCATTTGCTGCACAAGTTAGCAGTTCTCCTCCCTGTCTGCTCCTCCTCTCCGACATCCTGTAAGTCCCGTTTTCTGCTGACCAGACCGAACCGTCTGACTTTTTAACACTCCTTCCTCCTGCGAGTGGATAACGGCTGATTTCCAGGCCGAGCAGAAGCTGTCAGGCTTTTTATGGAGAAAGTAGGTCAGCGTGTTGGTGCCAAGTGTGCCCTTTCCTCCAGGTACGGAGCGGCTAACACAAGCTCTGAGAGGCAGCGCTGTCTGTGAGCTCGCCAGGCTTCACGAGATGCTGAAGAATCAGTCAGGGGGATGGTGGGACGCCAGAGGCAGGCTTCAGCATTAACAAACAATCTAACGCTACAGCGGTGTGTGTATGTATGTTTATTTGTATGTGTGTGTGATATGGCAGAAAGCCACATTCTGAAGAGAACTGCTGCACAACACAAACAGAGTGGTGGAAAGCTAAGTATGTGTACTCAAGTGCTGAATTTCAGCACAATTTGCACTTGATTGTGTGACTTTATACTTCAACTTCACTACATGTCAGAGGGTAATATTAAGCAGAAAGGTGTGATAAACGATATTTGATGAGCTGATTCATTCAGAAGAACATTCAGCGTCTTGTTAGAGATTAAATCAGCTGTTCACAACCTTTTTGCCTCGTGATATTTTACAAAACACAGGGTCTAGTTGGGGCTCCTTTTCATGTTTCCAATGTCAAAAGTCGCATTTTCTTCTTGTTATCAAGCGAATTTTAAGTGAAACATTGAAATATTTCAAAAAAGAAAAAAGAAAATGCGAATTAGGCGAATTTCCGTAAACTGGCTCAGGGCGAATTAACTTTGTTACGTAATGCATGTAAGCAACATTAAGCATGGCTAAAATAAACAGAGTAGAAGAAGAAGAAAAACCAGAAACAAAACGAGTCGCCTTCAACACCTGAGAGAAAAATAGAGCGAGGTCTGCTTTGCTTGGGCAACTTGTAATTGTTCTTCCATGTCAGCTAGCATTGGCAATGTAATTGCGTGTTGTGGGACTATCGACAACGGAAACAGCTTCTTCTTCTTTTCTTCTTCTACTTCAGTCAGTTGCTATCACTATGTCAGAACTTCCTCAGCAAAGGTGTTTCCATCTCCCATTTAGCTAATTATTCTTCAAAAAAGGCAAAAACCACCTCAAGCAAGCGTAGAACCTGTTTTGCGAAATCGAGGAAGTTTTGTCAAATTTTGCCGTTTCCACCAAGCTTTTCAAATGCCATATTTCACAATGCGCATAAAGAGGCCTCGAAGGAAACATGGCTTATGATTTCCATCAAGGAGACGTTTCCCCTCTAAACCTCTCAAATGGTTTCATTTAAATAACTGTTCAAGGTCCAAATGATTCATTATTTGACACACAAACCTGAACCGTACGCTGGAAACCACCGAACTTCTCCTCTAACTGTGTTTGAAGTAGTTAAAGCTAACTCCATCTCAAACAAGAGTTAAACGCTCCTCACACACATATCAGTATTACCTAATGATGTCATATACAATATAATATAGCTATATAATAGATGTAATGTAGATATATAAGATCTATTATATATATGTATAATAGATCAGTTGCATGGCACATTTTTCTGTGGAATGAGTTCTTCAGTTAGTACATTTTGCTCACAATTTGCTCATATTTTTTTTATACAATTCTGAATGCAGGACTTCCACTTATAATGGGGTACTTTAACATTAATGTATTTATACTTTTATGTAAGTGAAGGATCTGAACACTTCTTCCACCACAGAGAAAATCCCAGGATACGTGCACTGTATGTGAATGTTAATATGGACGGATTAGTTGGCTCCACTTGGCACTGCTACCCCGAAAATGCTTCAGGTGTTTTTCTTTTAACTCTTTTTTTCCATTTCTTCACAGTTAGTGGAAGAAAAACAATTCACTCACACTCACTCTCTTCTAGACAGCAGTTAATAAAGCCCCAGCAGACACAGGAAGTGCTCTTCAAGCCCCAAAAGGTTCCTTTTTCCCCCACACTCAAATGAGACTAATGAGTTTCTATTGACTGCAATGAGTAGCTGCACAACTAAAGAGCGACTGGTATTATTCATAATGGTATGTTGTCATGGAGGCTCCGTGGTTAACCTCGAGGCCTCCCAGCGAGAAGGACTTGAGTTCAATTTCTGTCTTTTGTGTGACAATCAGCTCGATCAGTGAGCCGTCGTTGGGTGCGGTTATGGTTCAGGTGTCAGAAGTGGCGTCTTGCAGAGCGTGCAGACCGTAGCCATGTTTCATTTAACCAGCGCTCTCCGACTTTCCTGCAGTACATGTTGATGTTTACGTCTCATCTGGTGTTTCCCCAGAAGTTACAGCAGCTGGAGGGAGTAAACAGGATGTGAAAGGCTTCTTACAGATTTCTTTGGGTTTGAACATTATTGGAAACATTTTGCATAATGTAGGTACACATGTCAACTAAACATATAACATTGGTGAGTTTTTTAGATATTTTAATGCAGACATGTTACATGTTATACCTTCAAATATTCATTATTATATTCCTTCAATTTCTTTTTTGTCAACAAGGAAATCCAAGACTCAGATGAATCATTTTAAATTATTATTTGTTGACTAGAAAATAAAAACAAAAGTTGCAACTGTGCCTGAACGAGATACTGAAATTAAAATCAATATGGCTGTGTTTGTATACTTGTATCGACCACCTTTGTACTCTGTACTCCTTAAAGTCTGTCCTGTTTTATCATTCTGCCTCGCTGCCCAGGAGCCATCGTCGGAAAATAGCGATTTGTTAAAACCTGGCACATTACATCTCTGCTTGTGTCAGGAGAGTATTTTTCTTTGTGCATTGTTCCTGTTAAAATAAAGAAATGTGAAGGATGGAGTAAACAAGTCAGACCGCACATTTGACGGTAGCTTTTAGAACTTGACAGTTTCCCGTACTGGGTGCTCCACGGTGTTAGGTAACGTTACCTTCAAAAGTAACTTCAAGATTGCTGCCATTTACAAACAACTAACGCCATCAGAGAGTAACTTGTTATGTTACAGGGTAACTTGCTGAGTACTTTGCAGAAGGATGAAAACTCTTTCACTGTTCCTCGTGCATGTTGGTTTTATTGTCCAGATGGAGCGTAGCTGACTGTGCGTCCACCTGGGAATCTACTGACTGGACCAACATTGCATAGCCTCGCTGCAGCCCATAATCTGTAACTCTGCAGGCTAAAAACAGGAATAACAAACGCAGTATCCCCTTTGCAGCTCTTTTTTTATGACTCATTACAAGCAAAAGGTTACCAGGGCTCAATGCATATAGCCGAACAAGTTCCTGCAAAATCTAATTTTTTTGCGAATGAACTGCAGTGAAAGAAAGGTAATTATTTAAAGTATGTGAAAGTTAATAGAATCCAAGGGTACCTGTAGTGGAGCTGCAGGTGGTGCATGAAATCTGAAGTAGAGCTCTTCGCAGCTGACAGGCAATTATCATCTGGGCACAATTTGCCTTTGACTGTGAGGCTTATACCCCTTTCATCCATAAATTGAAAATAATGTGGATTCTTCCTCGACATAAAGGTCGTCCTCTCCGCCATCTCATTAACAGTAATAGGTTGCTTATTTGAAAATGTAACTGAATAACTAATTACTCGAATTGCAAGACTATCCTGTTATGTTAGTCGTTACAACAAAAAACATAAAATATTCATTCATTCATTCATAACAACAAAGTCAGAGTCTGCATTCAGTGAGAAATTAATATTCAAAAACTCGACTCTGATGTCAGGACTGTGTTGGTGTGGTTTGCTGACAACAGCAGCAAATCATCACAAATAAGTTCAAATATTGCTAAACTCTGATTGATGCACGGAAGTACGTGACATAACATGACAACTGAACGCCGTTCCACCTCAAACCGGTGAGAAAAGCAACCACACAAACAGGAATGTGAAAAATCTTGCAGGCGAAACGACCAAAACTGGCCTGAATTTGGCGAAAAAGCTCGTCTTCATGCAGGACCCAATCACTCATACTACGATGCTAATGGTGAAAATGGATTTTTAGGGGCGTTTAAGGTGAAGCGGCGAGGTTTGTTTACTCTTTGAAAAATCGAGACTTCAAAAAGGAAAATAAAGATCACACAGTTGTTTGACAGTTGTGGAAGAGCTGTGGGCAAATATCCACCCCAGACACTTGATTACTAAATTATTAAAGTGAAGAGAAAAATAGTAATTCTTAATGCCTTTTATTTAGCTATTAGGAAATGAACAGGCTTTTGTTCTTGCGCTGCTCTTTGTAGACGTGCCTTTTGGCCCTGTGAGCTTCATCATTATCCTGCTATTAATTCCATTATGTACAACTGGGAACTAACAATATAATGTTTAAAAATGCACATTGCAGCAGCAGCAGCGACTGGAAACCATCACCGTCCATCCAAAAATCACATCAGGAACAAAGTGATTTTTGCAGAGATTGACCTGAAGTCTTGTCTTTAAGTCATTTTATCAAATTATTTTGTTCTCTACATGCTTGTAGTTCATGTTGCCTCTTTGTTATTCAAGAACTAATTTTGAGTGCCTTAACTGAACCCTACTAAGTTTTTTTTGACATTTTATCACAACTTATATTACATCATACTGTGTTTCAGATCCACTTAACAGGGGCTTTATTGTATCAGTATAATTTTACTTTGATTGTATAACACTAAATCCTCCCGGCTTTTACTACATTTTATCTCTCCAGCTCTATCTGTGCGCGCTGTGCACAGGTTCTGTAAATAAAAGAGGAGAGATTTGTTTGTTGGATGAGGCAGTCAGGGGCGGGAATGGATTAGTCAAACTTGCATACTGTCAGAGGCACATTCAGAGCACACCCACACCAGGTAAACCCACGGTGACAGTGCAGCACTTCAGAGTCACTGACAGGACGCTTCTTTGGCTCCGGTGTGAAGCTCAGAATAGCTTGTGACTACCCTTAAACATGAGGAGGATGTGAAATAACCCGAGATGTGACCTGCCAACAAACTCCTTCGCATAACGTCGGAGTTCAGTGTGACTGGCAGCAGAAATTAGACCAGCGGCGGAGGAAAGTATTGCAGCAGTTCTGTGAGGCGGGTTGAGGTTACATACTGGAACGGATAAGCAGGCGGGGAAGTCAGAATCAATGATCTGACCAGCAGAGAGGGTGAGCGGTCTTAAAAGAGTAATTAGAAGAACAACAAGCTGAAAATCTGCATATCGCTGCACAGCTGTGGTTAAAGTGTGTTCTGTCGCACCCATTAGCACCCCAACACGTCCTCACACCTGAACAACTGACTACGTAGACTGCAAACGACTCCTAAAACAGCGTATAGTTTAGGATTGTAGGATGGACCTTAAGGGAAACCTTCGTCGTTATCGGCCCTTATTCGTCCTCACATCGTTAAAGACTGTGAAGCGAACGTTTGCTCAGGTTTAGGCACTGAAAACACTTGGTTAGGTTTACACAACAAACGCTTGGTTAAGGAGAAGATCAACAGTTAAAATCGTTAATGGTTAAAAACGTTACTGTTATGAATGTAACTGAAAATATAAAATATTGAAAACATCAGCATTGACTTCCATTTTCACACAGGATGGGATCAGTCGTAGGTGAAAGTCCTGCGTTTGTTTGACCCATCGTTCACCCCACATTCCTCCAAATTCAGACTTTCTTGCTCTTTATGCGATATCACCTGACTTCTCTTCTGCCGCTGTTATCATTACTGCAGCCACTAGAGGTCACTACGACTGACCACACCTTGGAGTACACTTCTAGCTAGGTGAGACGTCAAACTACAGGATCTCAGCAAAAACAGCAGAAAATAGGGAAGTGAGCATCCTCTAAAGCTTACAAGAACTCCTGCTAGAAGCTTCTCTCACAGCATATTTAAAAAATGGAAGATTTGAGAATCAGAGCATTAAATTTAAGAAACTTTCATTGAATTTGTGGACGAAAAACACCATCATAGTTACTGAACTAATCCAAAAAAAAAAAAAAAAGATTCAAAAGTGCCCTTCCACCTGCTTTCACAGACTCTTCCCTAACAACATCTCATTAAGAAAAGCAGTGTTTCCTCTAGGATTTTTTTCAGCAGTGGGGGCAGGCTCTCCGGGGAGCTGTGGTGGCGTAAACAAATGACACTTGACTGCAGATTTTACTTTTACAACCTATTTATTGAACAGCCAGTTGAAAATTGCTTTTTAAAGGCTGAATGTGTGTGTGTGTGCGTGTGTGTGTGTGTGTGCGTGTGTGTGTGCTGTCTCTGTAACCCCCACTCCTCCCCCTCCTGCTCAGTGCGTACACACTTAAGCCGGCACACATCATGTAGTTGACCAATCACGTGCGGCTTGAACGCAAAAAAAGGCGAGTAAAGAGAAAAAAAAACCCAAAGCGGCTCTCACTCCGATGGTTCACTTCAAAGAGCGGCTCTAAGAGCCGTTTCGTTCGCGACCGACACATCACTACTGACTAGCGTCATCTTCATCAGCTGTCTTTCTCTTCTTAGAGAAATATTTGAACAAGCTCATCTGAAAATGCAGTCAGCAGTTACATCATGGCGTGTAGATATTAGCCTAATGCTATCAATTAGTTCAGTGACACTGAGTTAGCCCCGGGCCCAGTTAACTTAAGCTACCGATATGTTACGTAACGTTAGCTGGCCATCAATATTTTGTGAATGTCTATTTAACTTGTAAAATCTATTATGAGTTATCTTAAGCTAATAAGTCAACCTTTTCTCCGGTAAGTTGCTGCCCTGTTTTCCAAGACGACACTCCTCTGACTCTCTAACCTGGTGCCTGGGTGCTTGACGTGATGACACTTTCAAGGCCGCGCTCTCGCGAGTAATTAACGTCGGACTCTGCTGTGAAGGTGGAAACATGCAGCGGTGGTGTATTTGTGACAATTAATAAAAAAAAAAAAGAAATTTGAAGGAGCAGCGGCTACATTCATTTAGGAATGGCAGCCCGCCACTCCTAAATGAATGTAGAGGAAACACTGGAAAGCTTTGAGTTGCTCTTGTGTGAAGCTGATAACTGAACTAAGAACAGATGGGACAGGTGGAAAATGGTCAGGTGACTGTCCGAGGCGGGAAAAGTAAAACGTAGGCAACTAGTGGACAGGTGAGGAACTGCGGAGTCTCAGGGGTGGCAGGAAGACTTGTTACTATGGCACATAAACCTCCTCCAGCAGGTTCTCTGTGGGCTCTAATCTTTTCAGCTTTGTGCCATGAACTGCAGAATTCTGGCAAAGCAAATAAGTCAAAGAAGATCAAATAAGAGACTTGTGGGATGAGATTTTGTGTCCCTAAAATCTCTTTATATACAGTGAGGACTGGGTACTGGATAAGGACTGGATTTTTTTTTATACCTCACCAGCCTTGACAGTTATTTGCATACCAACAGTGCAAAAGTGACAATGCGAACTTGGTAAATACTCTCACATTGTGCTTTACTTCATAAGAGGGTGAGTTATGAGTAAATTTCATCATACATTCTGTCGCCTACTCAGAAAGCAAACATTCACAGCCGATTTACTGTTGGTTGTACTTCCCAGGATTTCTCATTTCAAAATGTTTGCACAGCGACCAGATTAGAAGATTATGAATGAACTGTAACAGGTTGCTGTTCATGTCGAAAGTAATGACTTTTGTGTCGGAGGTTTAGAAGGAAACCTCAACCTTTCCCTTCATGTTTGTCATGTGTTCAGATCAATGATGGGAGGATAACACCTGGATGTATGTATTTCACTGCTCCATCATTGACTCTTTGATTTGAGGCTCATGTGAGACTGAGTCATGAAGAACATGCTGTTGCATTCATGCTGCAAACAGTGTTTTTGCTCTCACTGCCTGTTGAAAGAAAAAAAAAAAAAAGTTTTTCAAAATGAACAGATGGGGTGAGAATGGGTGCACTCATAAATTAGTTCAAATGAAAAATGAACGGGGGGGATAGTTTTAAATTAGTTCAAATGACTTAATTTGTCTCTGCAAATGGGCTGCTGGTGTGAAGCTTGATTGGTGCTAATAGGCTCACACTGATTCAGGAAACAAGTTACGCTCGCTGACAAAACATGCAACATTTTCAATTACCAATTTTATTTGGGCAACATATGTTTAATCACACTGGCTTAAAGATACTGGTTTGTCATAATTTCATTAGCAGGCCCAATTAGAGGTATATTCTGCTGGTGACATCTATCTAATGCCTTCTCAGCTGCTCAGGTTTGAGTGCTGAAGCGTCTCTCTGCGCTGTAGCTCTGAGAAAACCGGAGAGGAAAGTGCTGGAGGGAAGTCTGGTGTTTTCGTTCTCCTCAGCAACAAGGGGCAGGATGTTTATCATATTTAAATTCCCAATCTGAAGGCAGCAAACAGCCTAAGGTTTCCTGTTTACACAATGGCCTACCACCAAAAACACAATTTTAGCAAAAACATGCATGATTTTCTGTTTATTAGCTCATACTTTATATTTCAATTTGGAAAAAGAGGATTGGAAGTTTTGACCACTCGTACAGCTCAAAGTTTGATACCAGAGCGCTCCATGTTGCACATAATGAAGGACTACAGAGACAACTAACAGCATTAACAACACAGCAGTGCATAGACTGAAAAAGGAGGAACATGGCAACTCAAGGCCAAATAAAACTTTGTAAAATCTAATGGTATTATTAGCAATACATAATAAAATGTTAAAGGTGCAACAAATGCTTAAAGTTGTAAAGATGTTTTATCTTAATGTGCAGGGGAGGTAAAATTCACGACTAGATTACTAAAAGAAAGCGTTTCCTCTTTTTGCTGCGGCATTTGAGGGATCTGACGCGACTCTCACAGAGCAACAATTCATTCCCCTCTATGAGGGGGTCACCACAACAACCAAGGATGGCATTTGCCTTGCTGAGCAAATGCCCTTCAAAGATTTCAGCCAGCTGAGGCCAACTCGAGTGATCTTCCACCTTTCAAGCCCGTTTTCTGTTGAACAGGGTTGGGTTAACTTCAGAAAGGTAAAATACAATTGTCATAAATCAATAACGCCGTCCTTGGCCTCTGAGACATTCACAAAGGTCGTCACACCGGAGCGCAAGATCGTTAAAAAAGAGGACCGTGTCCATCGTCTGCCTCCAGTAGAAGTGCACAGTAAGTTTAATGATCAGCGAACTTTATAACAAAGTGTTTTGTGTCTTAATCGTGAAAGCAGAGCGGGTGGATGAAAAGAGTTTCTTTACGGTCAAACACTACAACCTGTCACAAAGAGAATCTGCTCTCAGTTCAGATTTCGCTTTTCAGCTAACAAACATGATTGGACGATTGGTGTCAAAGGCTGATAAAGAATTAATAAGCAGAGCCGTGCATGGATCTGTAGAGAGTCCACATTACCGGTGTCGCCCAGCGCCTCCCTGCTGTGTCAGGAAACTGTAAACATCACCTCCACAATGTTGCCGTTGTCCTGGAGACGTTTCTACTTCACGTTTTCAAATGTCCTCATTATTTAGCGTGCGTCGGCTTATAGGCTTTTCCTGCTGCAGCTGAAAGATTGTGGAAATGAAGAAATGTACTTTCTGACACAGCGGCTGAAAGAACAACAGCGACAGACCACTGGTTAGTTTACGTTTGGTCAGCGCTGCTGGAAAGGTGTTAAGGAACTATCCATCCATCCATCCATCCATCCATTTTCTATACCAGACTATCCCTTTCGGGGTTGGGGGGGGGGCTGGAGCCTATCCCAGCTGTCGACGGGCGAGAGGCGGGGTACACCCTGAGCTGGTCACCAGTCACCAGTCACCAGTCACCAGTCACCTGCAGGGCTTCACACTCACACTCACACCTAAGGACAATTTTATGTCACCAATTAACCTAATGAGCATGTTTCTGGTCTGTGGAAGGAAGCCGGAGTGCCCGGAGAGAACCCACGTATGCACGGGAAGAACATGCAAGCTTCACACAGAAAGGCCCCGCCCGACCCGGGTATCGAGCCGGCGACCTTCTTGCTGTGAGGCACACGCACTACCTGCTGCGCCACCGTGCCGCCCGTTAAAGAACTACAAATAAATAAATAAGTGGCTGTTATTGTTTGTTTTTAAGTTACTACCACCAAAGGAAAATAAGCTGACTAAGCACGCACAGACACAATGTTCTTCTTCGCTATCTGAAGTATCGTTGATGTAGACTTTATCGCCACCTACTGGCCTGGCACGCTTCTGTTTTAAGAAATTAGCGCATGTGTGGCCTGAAATGTTCTAAAGGTATATGTGGGACACTGTTTCTGCTTTTTTTCTGCTGCTTTTGAGTTTTTCAAACCAGAACCACAAATGAAATCTAATTTCCCGGCACTTGGTCAGCAGCTGAAGTGGCAGAGAGCACAACCTCACCTCAGAAAATACAGCCAGAATTTTCGGCATGGATAGAAAACACTAGCAAGTGGGAAAATGAGATTTGGCTGAGATGGCGATTAGATAATATCAACTGGTTTGGAAGAAAAGCTATTTGTTTCGAGTTTGCTTCCAAATTCAACCCTTTTAATTTGCCATGTCCATCAGGAGCACAGCCAGGATCTTGGATACACAGAAGTCAGGAGTCCCCTCAGTGCTCCCAAAGTGAAAAGTGGAAACACTCAGTTAACTACTGAATTATGTTTTTGTGCACTTTTTTTCCCCTCCGGCATGAATGTCTAAGTTCTGCCTAAAAGCCCAAATGCACAAGAAATAAAAAAATCTAGAAGGAATCTTTTTTGTTGTTGTTATCTCGTAGTCAAATTGAAACAAAAGTAAAATCCGGCAACAGAATATCCACCATATTCGGTTGAATTAGTTATGTAATTTAACAATCCGCAGATAACAACAACCCCCTAATTCCAGAGATAAAAATAAATAAGCACATAATCATTTGTTGGTGTCTTCCAAACGACCTTTCTTGTTAATTTGTGCATGAGGACTTGAGGAATTATACATGGCATTGCTTTTCACACTGCAACACTGCAACATACTGATGGTGCAACAACAAAAATATTATCAAGCAGTTTACTTCAGTCATGATCTGCAGCCACATGGCAGAGAACGTTATGCTGGCAGCTTTGCCTCGTTCTCAAAAGTTGCTTGGTGCCGACGCTCGAGAAGCATGTGGGCTGGGTGGGGATATAAATAAAACTGTCAGATGCAAACATTTACCAAATGAAACATGTCGACCCTCAGAAATGACACAGGCGCCTCGGGCCAATAAGCTCGGTGAATTTTGTTAAAATTAAACTTGTAAGTGACTTTTATGGCCTTTCAGAGTTTAAAATATTGAAGTTTAATTTTGTGGCTCATCAGGCAAATGAGTTTAAGTTTCATTTTTGATATCAAATGAAAGGACTCTACACAGATTTTAGCCAACTTTAACTCACTGTTTGGCTTCTCAAGCCGCATGTAAAGTTAATGGTTGAACCCCGAGGCACACATCAACTCTCCCACATAAAACCAAACGCTGCTATTTTCAAGAAAACAGCTTAGACACGCCAAGCGTTCACTACCCGGTCCAGCACCAAAAGGCAGAGAGGCCAAAGCAAACGAGTGGCTAGTGGACAAAGTCAAACAGTTAAAGAGCCAGATATTTTTCGCCAAAGCTGGTGTAGATGAGCCAGAGCTGAAACAAGATGGCCCTTCCAAAAAAAATGACACCATCACTTGTTCCAGTAAATGCCCAAAAAACATGTTTGTGTCCAAGTGGCAAAGCCCTCTGGCGGCTGGAGGAACTGTGACTGTTGTCCATTGGGATTAAAGCAGTAAATAGTGGGACATTGTTGTAGAGTAACAATCAGCAGAGAGAGGACGTCAGCGTGGTGAGATGGATCCACAAAACACTGGAGTTTGGCACATAGGAGCGCTGGTTGCTTCATATTTCTTACCACCAGTGTGTGTTTGTTTCTTTTAACCAGAAACACGCAGCTTTATTACCCAAAAACAAAATCTTTTCCTGAAACTAACCAAGTCATTTTGTGCCAAAACCAAACCAAGCCTGCACCATCGCGGCGTCAGATTAGAAAACATGAATAAGGTGACGTGCTAAGGCTTTAGAAGGTGGTGACAAATGATGATTTCAGATCAGAAAATGTTCAAATGTGACGTTCTGGACTGCAGTCACAAAATATTTTGTCGCTGTCAGCTTGTTAACACACATTCATCAGGTGGCCAGAACATCTGATCAATGTTGCTCTGCATCAACTGGATTATGAAATAGGCATTGGTGTGATAGTTGTCCTTTCTCTGCTGCTGATCTGTTAAATTATAAAAGGTGGTGGTGGTGTGGGGGGGGGTCCTTTCATAGCAGTACCTGAGTGTGTTTTATCCACCTGCAGCTCGACCACAGTGGCACATCTTCACTCAACACATTCTCCCTTTAGCATCATTTTTCTACATGCCGGGGTCCGCAATCATGTTGGTTACACCTTCAAGATAAAGCTTGCTGAGAACAATAATAGTGACGTGGTTAACATTGTGAAACGGTTTCTTCAGGTTTAGACAAAGATGACTGTTACTGTCTGGCTTAAAATTTGTGTTACGTATGTACAGTAAGTCACGTACAACACTTACACGACAAATCAGCGTTTTTTGGCTCAAGGTCCTGCGTTTGAGCCGTCCAACCTCCACACATGGACTTTTCTTGTTTTTCAAATTGAAGTGGGAACAGGGTGCTTGTAGAAGTCTATCGGACCACCCTGCAGGTTGCCAAGGGGTCCTGATCGAGCGTCCGGATGTGATGAGCTGGGAGTTAGAACGGGTTTCTGTGGCGAATCGCCTCACTTCAATTTCAGGGGTCACATTCACCTCTTGTTCATAGTTTTGACCTTCAGTTATTTGGATTGGGTGGCTCATGAAAGATAAGTGGGTTAAAGCTGTTATTCAAAGTGGCGGACGGATGTTTAATCAGCATTGCTTATATGGCAAAAACCTCGATTAGGGCATCCCTAATTGAAAGACATTACCCCAAAAAGTGGTGGTCAGATTTAGAACTTTGACCCACAATCACTTTTGCAGACAGTGCAGAAATATATGCTTCCTGCAGGGTATTCTACTACGTGAAGGTAGTGCAGATGTGAAGTATAAAATGCACGTAGCAAAAGGCAACAACCTTTAAACCCGATCAGGTTATAATACAGCACGTTACACTGTTTTGGGACAAACTGAATAAATGATTCACACTTCAAAGTGTCACAAAAGAAATAATACATGAAGCAGGTGAATTCATACGAACATTCCTCGCTGTGTTGCCCATGAAAACATTCCTTTATGGCTACCAATCTCTGGCACCGAGAGCGTCACATTTTATTCATGTATGTATAAGACCTATGATCTAGAAGGAGCGCTCATAATTACAACGAGATGAGAGCACTGACAGTCGTGTTCTTTGAATGTGGTCATTAAAACATCCATCTGTATTATACATTAAAAGGCCAGGAGGTAAGTACATCTACTCCACTGTATGTACTCTGCTGAGGCTTTGCTTCAAATAACACAAACCTGCTGTGAGAGGAGGCGGTCCAGATGGCTGCATCAATTGAAACACAGCAAATCAGTGTGACTGTAAAGGTTTAAACTGCTGTTTTTGGGTACGGGTGCTAATCAAGACCAGTTGTGATCAGAGTGAGAGCGAACCTCCCTGTAAAAGCTGCTACATGAAAGGATTTAAGAGACTTCAAAACCAACTGCACAAACAGGACCACGTTCTGGAAGGAAGTCGGTGCTTCATTACAGAGAAATATTTCACACTTTGCTCAGTGTTCTAGCGTTGGAAGGAGTAATCGGTTCATTGATAAATTGAACAACAGTTGTTGGTTTCAGCTGTTCAAAATGTCAGATTAGATCATTTTGGACTGTCAGTCAGAAAAAGTGTGCAAAATGAAGCTGTGGCTTTGGGAAATAATGATGGCTATTTTTAGACAGATGGGATTAATATATAATAATATCTATAATTTCTGCCGTATAAAGTATGTCGGCCCTTACAGAAATGTGAAGGCAGTCTTGCTCTCATGTCAGATTAAGCCCCCAAGTCTTTTACTCAAAGTCTAAACACATACGTAACATTTCTGTAAAACTTCCAACACGAATGATGGAATGAATAATTGAGAACTGAAATTAAATTAATGTAAAGGCTGCAGCAAGAGGTCAAATAAGCACAGAGAGAAACTAAAACAAGGCCTTATCTGAACAGACGGTCTAAGGATCTATACGCTGTACAGACCTAAAGCCCTTTGAGGCAAATTATTGATTTGTGGTACCGATCTCTGTAAATGAAACTGACTCGTCTCGGCTAATAAATGCGTATCTTAGCAGGAGGAAAATGTAATAAATTTCCTAAAACATAAAAAGTTCTAAGTTTCCGAGGAGATTCTTCTCATGTCAGATGAGTCTATAAAAAGTATTTTTCCCCCTCGTGGTGCAGGGCGAGAGGTTAAAGAAGACCCCCGTACAGCCATGTAATCACCATATAACAATCTTATGTAAACTCTAGATTTTTCCATTTTTATTCATTCAGTGTGCTTTAGATATAGCATGTAAGCGAAGTGGAATTAAATGAGAGGCACAACCTAAATTTTTGTAATTATACGCTTGCGCACTGTCGGCCACAGAAAAGGTGGTGACAAAGTGAAGGAAAATCTTATGAGATAACTCACTCATGAATGTGGAATTACAGCTCTGCAAAGACACATAAAGGTCTCAGCAAACCCCCCGCAGGGAGGGTGTTGTGGGTAACTGTAGCTCGCACGAACCTGCCACGTCTAACAAAGGATTTGTGCGTCAAGCAAGCTGATTGGCTGATCCAGCTCCTGTCGGCAGGCAGGTTCGACGTGGAGAAGAAGAAAACGGAAATGTTTTGTGAACAGTCTCTGAACAATCCCACGCTCACACCGGTTATTTTGTAAGGCTTTGACGACAAACTAAGTCTTAACTGATGCAGCCTTTGTGACAACAGACATCACCCTTCTGCCTTTAAATAAAGCGTAACGGACATTTTTGTCTAATCTGAAAATAAAAAGCAGTCCACAAACAAAGTTCTGTCCATTAATCACATTTGCATCATGCTTAATTTCTATGTACAGCTGTGAAATTAGTGAGCATCAATGCTTCTGCAGTTGATAATCTTGTAGTTTTTAGGGGAGCTTGGTTTAAAGTGGATAAACGTTCCCTGTACATCCATTAAAACCTAAAATGCACCCATGCTGTTGTGCCCGTCCCTCCACCGAACTCGCAAATCTGACCTCAAAATGTGCACCACCATCAATTCCCAGTGTTCCCTTTTTATCCTTCACACTTCTCACTGCGGCCAATCTTCATTAGAGAATACACTCTGGGGCAAAATAAGGGTCCGCTGTGAATGACAGGGACCCAAAGACCCTTAATTTGCAAGCCGCTGAAGTCTCCCAACCGTGTGAGGTAGTGAACAGAAACCTGCCTCAGCGAATGGAGCCCCACATGAGTGCTTTTTATTTCCGCCTTGCCCTACTTATAGCTCAAGAGCTCATTAAACAAGATCTTGTGTTAAAGCTGGAAATAGAAAGAAAAGTTGGGGGAAAACAATAATCGTGTATCTGGCCATGTAAATCTCAATGCCTTTGGGAGTGCTGTCAAGTGGCCGCAGATAGTGTGAGTGTGTGTGTATGATGAATGCTTCCTGTGGACGGATTTGGAAATCCTTATTGATGTCCAACATAAATGTCACTGTTTTTCTGCTGCGCTGTCACTCTGAAGGCAAACATGCTGTGGCTCTTATAGAAAAGATGATTCAAAGGAGGAATAAGCAGGATCCACACTGGCTTTGGACTCCGAAGAGTGCAGATTTCCTCCAAGAGCAGCTGAATTCTTCAAATAGTGGCACTGACTGACTGTAATTGGTCTCAGAAATTGAAACCTAACCTCTGTGGTGGATGTGATAATTAGTACAGTATCACAGTTCAGTGTGTTTAATGGGAAATTCATACTGTCTGTGTTTGAAATGCTCAAAGAATCACAGACCGTGTGAACCAAAACAGTCCTTGTCATTAAAATGAGCTGGCCAGTTGTGGGTCTACCCTGTCTCCTAGAAATGATGTTTATATACAACTAATTGACATAGATTACTAAATGTTAGAGTGTTGATACTCTACGTATCAGTGAAATGTTCATTTGCTACGTATTTAATTTGTTTTCCACCAAAATATCCGATCTTGCGATACAAAATCTGCTTGTAGTGACCTGCTACATACATGTGGAACCTCGTTCACTAAGAAATGCTGCCGGTGAACATAATGCAGACACTGACTACATTTGTCAGCACAAACATGGTAAAACCTATCAATATTTTAGTAATATAGTAATATATAGATGTAATTTCTTGAGTGGGCAGACAGTCTAAGATGAACATTAACACCATGATCCCAGTTCGGTTGCAGTTGGGAGGATTTTGTCACTGATTATTCATCTGCCACCGTGTTCACTCAACTAATAGAAGAAAAAATGCGAAGAAAACTGAACCAAAATACTTCAGCCAAACCTCAACCAAAGTAAAGCCCACAGTGGAAATTGTATTATTACTGCCAATACTAATCCGTCGTGATGTCATGAAAAATCGATCGGCGTTTCATTGCTGTCAGACGTCTCTGCACCAGCGCTGTGGTTGCATCTCTTCGGGTGCTTTCACATCTAACCTGTCTGGTGCGGTTCACACAAATTGAGACGCGGTTGCCCGTTTGGTTTGGTACATTTCAGAAAGTGTGAAGGCTGTCAATCGAACTCCAGTGCGGCGTAAACAACAGAGAGGAGGCGTCCTGAAAAGGATGCTCTCTGCTGAGGTGTGAAGCAAAGCAAACTAACCACTGGACTGCGTGATTTAACGTGAATTTAAAAGCTTAAGCATCATTAAATTAGCATTTTTTTTGTGTGTGTGAAGTGTAACGAAAAGAATATTCAAAGAGCTCCGTTTGAGCACCTATATAATTATGAAGCACCATTTGGTGAACATGCTAACATGTGAGCACAGTGCAGGGATTTTCCCACAGACATCAGGAAGATAAAAGAGCAGTTCCTCATTAAGGAGCGAGTGAGACAGCAGCCACAGTAACTATCCCTCCTATAATATTAATGTACAAGACTTTCTGTCCTGTTTCCACCTGTTCATCATTAGTCATCACACATTCGGTCAAGTTACAGTCAGGTTAATAATGCTCATGCACAGTTAAGTCTTTGGTGGCACCAGAGAAATCATGAGGTGCAGTGAAGTGCTGCATGACTTGCTGTGAGTCACCCGTGTTTGATTTTCCCACATGGGTCCATGCAGCGCTGAGGATGCTCTAATCAGTGAACGTGTGGCCTGTCAGTCTGTGTGACTTCATGTTTGCAGCTCTTGTTTGCTTGTAATAATAAGAATATGAAATACATGAAAGGACAACAACGTATTGACTGTGAAAGTTCGTTCCGTTAGGACGATGTGAACCAAACGGTAAAAGCGACCGTAAAGGAATAGTTTGATATTTTGGGGGAATACGCTTATTTCTTGTTTTTGCCGGGAGCTAGAAACCCCTCTCATGCCTGTAAAGTCAATATGTAGCTACAGCTGGGAAGCTTAGCATCTCCACCTACCACCATCTCTAAAGCTCACCAGTAAACATCTCGTTAATGTCAAAAATCAAATTCCAGTGACTGACAGAAACCAGTTGCCCGGCAACCATTGAAAATTTCACAAAGTTATCACTTGCTGGCAAGAAACCATGACAAGGTGTCATTTTTTCACTTGGTTTTTGCACAGCTTCAGTGAATGAGGTATGACATGTTTATTAGCAAGCTATAGAAGTGCCGGTTTGCAGATTTTGTTGCACTGCACTGACCCAGGCTAACTGTTTCCCCCTGTTTCCAAGCTTAATGCTAAGCTAAGCTAACCAGCTGCTGGCTACAGCCTTGTACTGGGATGTGAGAGCGGTATCAATCTTCTCATTAACTCTCTGCGAAAAAGCAAACAGAGAAAAGTTCCCAAATGCAGAACAATTCCTTTAAACTGCGTTTGGTGGAGGATGCTCCCTCTTCAATCTTTGTACGCTCTCGCTGGCATTCAGTTAAAAAAAACAAAGCCACAACAAGTGTGCACATATTTTTATGCATCACCCTGTTTGACTGTGTTTGTGTTAAAGATGAGTCTGGCTGTGTTGGTAGCGCTCTGACAGTTTCGTGCCCCTTTGTGTTTCCTCTGCAGTTGGGAGGATGCGGCATACTGGGGGTGGGAGTCTGGCTCTCAGTGACCCAGGGAAACTTTGCCACCCTATCATCATCCCTTCCCTCCCTGTCGGCAGCCAACCTGCTCATCGCGGTGGGGACCATCATCATGGTGATTGGCTGTCTGGGCTGTGTGGGAGCTGTCAAAGAGAGCCGTCCTCTGCTGCTGACGGTAAGTTATTTGCCAGGATGGTTTTTGATGCTATCGCTGAAGACAAGGCTGTGTTGATGCGGCGTTCTTACATTCATTTTTGTTGTTGTTGGCGTGACAAAAAACATCACTGAGTTTCCCTAAAAACCTTCTCACAAGTTTCTGGTTTGGTATTGGTCAACGGCTGATCGAGAGGGCGTGCTGGAGATTCAACGTCACATCAATCCATTTGATGAAAGCTTTTCCACTGAGTGTTGTGAGCAGTTTGGGTGAGCTTCACAGAGGAAAATATCTCGCACGCAAGAAGTCTTTGATTTTACATTTGGGGTTTGTTTGTGATAAACAGAAGCAGCACTGCACAGTTATTACGAGTCTCAATAATCACCATGGCTTCAGGGACAGCACTGACAGAAACCAAAACTTCATCAAGACTAAATTGAAGGAGGACGCATTTGAGTAATTACAGCATGGTGATGCTTTTTCTACTGTGCATTCTGCATTGCTGTACTATGTAAAAGGTTAAAATGTAAAGGTTTTTACATCTGACAGACAACCGCTAAAGATACTGACACTAACATTAGCGCCACGGCCTGATTGGACCATTTGCTTGAAGGTCAGGATTCAGAATACTTAAGCTTTCAGCATTTATATGATATGTTAATAAGGGAACAGGGACAGTCAGGCTGCAGAACGCTATCCACCAGCTGTCAGTTTACATCCAACAGCCACAGAGGTGGCTGCCAACTGCCTGTCTGCCAAATAATCATCTAATGCCGTTTATCCTGATCACATCTCACATTTTTCCTCTGTTTTCATGTGCAGTCGTCATTTTTAAATTACCTTAGTGTGTATGTATATAACACTTTTTTGTCTTCTTGTCCTCTGGCTTCTTGCACTCTGTCTTGTTGCTGCTATAATGTGAATTTCCCCCATTGTGGGATAAATAAAGTCTATCTTATCTTATATTATCAAGAGGAAAACCCGCCACTGGAAAAAGGACTCTCTATCCCTTCAAACAGCAAAATGATGCAGTTTTTGAGAGAAGCCACCTTTGACCAAGCTTAAATAGTACAGACAACACGAGCATGTTAATAACAGCCAAGAGTTTATCTTTGTGATTCACTCACAAACCCACAGCATTAACATTAATGAGGTGCAGCTGTTTAAATTTGCCATTAAAATTGATGATCATAACAAAAATGCTCACTTTCAGCTTGTTAAGATGTTGTTAAGTATGTAAATTATGGCCTGCTGACAGCTCGTTGAGCTATTAATATTAATGTAAATGATACATAAAGGCTACACTAACTACAAATCATCAAAAACAACACACGGCCGAAAAGGTGACTTGACTGCAAACAATCACTAAGTTGTGGAAATTCCAAATTTATTCAAAGCCACATCCATGTTTCCTGCATGCAGATGGTCTGCACTGGCACAGCTTCAGTGCTGTACATCTGCAGTATTACACAGACAGCTAAATCAAGGTAAACAAGGCCAGTGTGTAGGATTTAGGCAGAAATGTAATATAATATTGGTAGTTATGTTTTCATTAGTGTATGATCACCTGAGCTTTTATGTCTACAGAGGGAGCAGGTCCTCCATGTCCAACATGTTGCATGTTTCTACAGCAGCCCAGAATGGACAAACCAAACACTGGCTTTAGAGACGGCCTTGCGTGTTTTTCAGGTCTTTATTGGCAACTATGGGGTGAGTCGAGGAGTCACTACTAGATGCAATACAACCTGCGTAACTTAAACAATGTGTGCATGTTCATGTAACTACAGCAGCGATTCTGCTGACAAGGGCAATTAAACCCTCCTTAATGGCAATAAGGGGATTGACAGTATCTTGTTAGGGCTTCAGTGGAAGCATAACAAGTGCAGATGCTGCACCGTCCATCACAGCAGTGATTTACAGTGAATTCTGTTTTTGAACTGCTTTGTTTCCGTTGCATAATCCCATTTCAAGTCACCTACTCTCCCCCATTTCAGTCAAAATTACATCTGAATTTTGTGTGCTGGTTATTCTAAAAGCTAAATCAGCGGCAGAAATGTGGAACCTCCCACTATTCAGCATTCAAATTTAGCAAAAAGCTTCAAATGTAGTGCGGCTACCTGCAGTTTCAGAGCACACTGAAAAAGTACATATATTACCTACAGTTAAGGACTATAAATGGCTCCCAAACTTTCCTTCTTCTGGTCAATATTATAATGTTTTACATGCTTATATAAATATAATAAAAGCAAAAAATAGAAATTTCTAAATAAACAACCAGCAAGACGTGTAGAAAATGAATTTCTAGCAGCTGTGTGCCACGATGAATTATGATATGAGTTTACAGCAGGAGTGTTTGACTCTCCACTGACCTGAACTGGCCATAGGGAAAAGAGGGATATACACACTAATATGCAAATCAGGCACAGGAAGTGTTTGACATGAAATATTGAACATTTTTATGCTCTAATTTATACAAATGTAGAGCTGAGCTCCACTTTCAAGCCAGGCATGCCTGATAAAGAGTGACCCCAGAGCTTTACAAGACTGATAAGTATTTTGATAAACAAACAAGCTCATGTAATCAAGCACTAACAGTGTGCAGCATTTATCAGAAAGAATAATTCTGGGAGGGGAAAAAAAAATAGCATTAATCATACGAAAAATGGCACAGCAGGAGAAAGCAATTATGAGCTCTGTGGGAATAAGTCTGAGTGTCGATCATTAGCATGATCCATGACATTTTCCCCACAGTGACCAGACGAATTCCTGCGCTGTGTCAATATAATGAGGCCGGGCGAAGTATAAGTCTGCTCTAATGAGTGATAGAGCCGCCCGTTCTTCATGGAGATTAGAAAAGACTTTTCTCCCATCAAATTTCAGGGCTAATTAGCATGTTGATCACTGATGAGGGACGCAACATCACTGTGAGATATTTGAGGAATTACTGTGCTGACAAAAGTATTATTGCCTTCAGTGTGTTTTCGTAATTTGTAGCAGCAAACATCATAGCTAATGGTTTACAGCTGGTAAAATATGCTTTTTATTCTGCGATCTTGATGATCAGCTTTCGTGTGAATCTAAAGCTTCATACATAGACTTTCTTAACACGCAGCCAGTCAGCTCCTCGTCTAAGCTCCGGTCGTGAGGTTTGGTCGACGTATTGCAGCAGACGCTGGACAACGTCGCAGGAGAGAAGTGCAGTATTATTGTGTGATCACTCGAAAAGGAGCCTTTAAAAGAACAGAAGACCTATTTTTTATCAGCTGAGTGAACACTATTGTCCGCCAAAGTTAGAAGTAGAGAACTGCAAATAGATCTAAGGAGGTATTTCAGGTGTCCAGGGGTCTGGAAGAAGTTAAGTTAAGACAATATTAGGTGACTGCTTGAGCTCGTCCAAGGTCTCGGACAGACGCAAAACAGTCGCGCTTGAATCATCAGATGAATAACTGCATTACAAAGTAGAGGGGCGCTCGAAGGCCGCAGACCTCCGCCAAGGCTAAAAGTCCGCTCATCTATGATATGCAAATGTGCAAGAGTAACCATGATATATGTCAGGCTATATTTACACAACTAATAGAATTATGTCAGAATATGATTGTGCCTGGCTGAAGCCGCATCATCTCAGCTGTGTGTTACTATGCACTCGCATACTCAAAGGCCCCACATTAAGCCAACTTTAAGGTTCATACATTTATCTTTGGTGTCTATTACAAGATGTTTACATACTTAAATGTTCAAAAAACACATTATATTTCTCACCCTGTCCATTGCTGCAGCACCTCTATTCACCCGCTGTCTGAAACACTTTTTGTGCCTGTCTCTTTAAGGACCCACCTCTGAAAAAGCCAGTCAGCTCTGATTGGTCAGCTCTCACAGGCCTGATTGGGCACCGTGAGCTCTGCCGGCATTTTTACAACCACAACCGTGGGCGTGACCGTGATGTCGATGTGACATCACAACCTCACAAAAGTCTTAACAGCTTCTTTAAAGGAATAGTTTCTGAATGAAGGCTGTGTGCATTTCTTAGCATTTTGACACTTTCACAGTATTTATATATTTTCCTGCCTACTGAAGGAAAGAAGTCAGATATGACTCGCAAGGTGTCACATCCAGTCACTGAACATGAAATCTGGTTGTGTCTGCTGCTAACAGCGAGTGAAAGCTAAAAGTTTGTACAGTAACCTGAACAAATATCCAGGCATTTTAATCAGTTCAGCTCGCAGTTTGGTGTTTCTTTGGATGAATTCAGCAACCATGGTGCAGTGTTTTCCTTCCAATTACAATAACAAAGCACTTCCAACGTGCAGCTTTGATTTGTGCTTCTGGTTGGCTTCTTCTCCACAGTAACATTAGAGTACTGGAGTACTGTCATCACAGGGAGGTTGCTTGGAAACCAGCAGAGACCTCAGGAAGTCACAGGCCGAGAAATATTCAGGCGCATAACCCCCCGTAAACCCATAGCTGGCTGTTTCTACACTTTGGTTTGTTCATTAATGAGCTTTAGAGGGGCTGGCGAGCAGAGTTTAATACCTTTGGATGAAGCCAGTCAAGCTATTGTTGCCTGTGGTTGTAGTTGTTTTCAGCCTTTATGCTAAGCTAAGTTAGCTGGCTGCTGTCTCCGGCTTCATATCTCATCATATGAGTACACTGCACCAGTGATGACATTAAAACAGCTTTTGGAACCAAATCCAATACCACATCCTTTCGAGTTGGAAAAAAAGAGCCATTTGGGGAACACTGAATTTCATCATCAGAGTAATGGGCAATTAAAGTTTCCATTTCGGACAGTCAATACGAGTGTAAGGCAAAGGGCACAGAGGAGGTGTGCTGCGGGTCTGTGACCTAATCTGCTCACAAATTTGTCTCAAAGGTGAGATCACTGTGGTGTAAACGGAAGCAGGTTGTTTATCCTGAGCAGCCTTACAAGGCTCTGAGATATAGTGCCTGTAAAAATGATTAGACCCACCATATAAAAAGAACACAGCTACCACCTCAAAGGCTTCCCCCCATAGATGTTCAAGGCAGCAAGATCCCAAAAGGTATTGATTTTGGAAGTGCTGAAGGACTGTGTGCCTGTAATGGATGTGCCACTGTAGCTTTAACACTGCGTGGAAATCACAGCATGGACGCACATGAAGGAATCAATCCCTGGGCCTGGACTTACAGTTCTCATCCTGATGCCCTGCCAAGCCATCAGTCTCTGCTAAACAGGGATTTCAGCACTGCTGGCCGAACAATACATCACATAAATAACATTAGTGCATGCAAGGGGGCCTCTGGAGTGTCTCATATAAATTTTCATAATGCGTGCAATCTGCATTTAGACGTTAGCGGCCAATAAAAGCCAGTGTTCTTTAGATATATGAAAGTCTACTTAAATGTTGAGTAAATATTACACCATAAATCCCAACACTGCAATGCCATAAAACAAGCTGCAAACAGGAAAATACTTAAAGAGAAGCTGAACCGAGAGGAGCTCTATTCTGGTCGCTTGAGAAGTTGGTGTCCTGCAGGTTTTTGTCCCCCCTGAAGACATCATTTAGACGCAGACCAGCTGTGGCTCATTAACCCTCATGGAACAAAAACTGTAATGGAGCAAAAACCTGCAGGGCACCGGCCAAACACAAGCAGCATTGAGAGGTCTTAAAGGGCCACTTTGCTGACTTTTATCTCTCTTGTGAGAGAGTGACATGTTAATAAACACCATTACACGTGTCAGTGCTATCTCCGTCTCATAGGCCTGCACAGGGAGAGCAGCAGCGAGAAAAAATACGCTACAGCTTTCCTGGTTTCAAATCCTCAGGGTTATCTGGTGGTGAGAAATGAGAGGTCTTGAGGCCAAAAAACGAATCTTTCTTGCTATTTCTCTGCCTGCGACTACATGATCAGGGTAAGGATTTCAGGGATGAAAGCAGCCTACAACATACAGAGTGTACTGGCAAGTGTGATGGTTTATATAAAGGGATGTCACACTATGCAGTGCACAGTAGTGGAAAGCAATGTGGAGGAACTATATGTTGAGGTAGTATATCTATATGAAGAGAAGAAGAGACGTACTTTATTGATCACTCCACACAACCACATGCATTACATGCACACGCCATGCTTATGTGAAATCAATTCCTCCTCGTTTGACCCATCCTGGTGGTCCTTCCTCCGCGGCAGACCAGGAGCGGTGGGCTGCCAGCCGACAGCGGTGCCCGGTCCCAGTTCCTTCCTGTCACCATTGGTCAGGTGGTGATCTCCTAGTGAGGGTTTTTTATGGAGGAAACCCCAGGTGAACACGGGGAGAACATGCAAACTCTACACAGAAAGGCCCCTTTCCTCGAGCAGCAGGCACTGAAGGCATGGTGGAGGACACGCCCCCAGCGCCCACAGCGCCCCAAGTGGGAATCGAACCCTTGGAGCCCTTTGTCACATGTCAGATCTTTGTCTTATTTGTTTACCAAAGTGAGATTTCCACTCTAAACCTTTGTGATAGAGGCCCAAAGAGGTCAAATTGTCCAATATTTCACAAAAAGCAAAGGTTAAAGCAAAGTAAAAAATACGAGGAAGCATCTGTGCAGCTGAACTTTATGTTTTCTCTCCAGTTTATCATCATCAGTTATGTCCTGTAACTCTGAGGTTGGGAACACCTGGACTAACTGTGTATTAGTTAAAACTACTGTTAAAGTATTGTTATTTACTTATCAAATGAAGGACTCGTAATGGGGTTCATATATAGATAGTTGCATTGGTATTTTAACTGAAGTAAAGGGTCTAAATACTTCTTCCTCCACTGACAGGACATAGTGATAAGTTTGAAAATCAGAAGAATGTTGTTTGACAACAGCTCAGGAAGCTGTGAAGCTCTTCGCGCCATAGAAAACCTGCTTATGGCCCCATTTTGTATCCTTTCATTCTGATCTCATATAAATCTTTCCTGTGGTTTTGCTGCTGGAAGGCACAGAGAAACGTATTTCAGTTTGAATGATGACAATCCCGGAAAAACATATCGAGCCTGTTCTGGTCCTTTTGTAATGGGATCTGAGTCTTTGTTTATAATAAATTATCACAGTGAGACACCGAGAGCGCACAAGCACAAAATCACATCAGGTTCGGCGTTAGATTCCAGCTGAGATATACGATATTCATATCCATTTACTCCAACTTTACTTTGAACACAAACTACCATTAAAACAGAGGAGTGGATGCGCCGCCTGCCTCGTCTGTCACGTAAACAAGTGCGTCTTTACAGTCTTGTTAAGCAACAGCCTTTCACAGCACTTTGGAGCAAATTGTGTTGTTATTTGTTTTACATGTCAATTAAACTTTTTTTAACTGAGAGAAAAAGACCTGTTGCAACCAGCTGTTTAGAGGTTTTATTATTATTAACAAGACTGGGAAGTTGCATCTGTCCTTATGAATGAATTATGTTTCATCAAGAAAACAGCTTCTGAGCGATTTCTCAGCACTTGAGTTAACTGGCACACTTTTATTGCTTTCATCATCATTAGACTTTCCACAAAGTCCACAAATGGATCTTCATCATGTGAAATATCTTGTAGTATATCATAAAAGCAAAATGCAGTATTTTGCCATCAAATGATCCCATTGAGTCTGGTTATTGTTTGTGGTCTAAAGAAGAGGAGTCAAATTTCTTATTAGGGGCAGATTAATGGGGAAATGCTCAGAGAGCCACAGGGAATGGGTCTGTTTGTTTTCCAAGTGCTGGTGAGTATCAGTTTCTCATTCTTAACGATGTCCCTCTGCTCTCTGGTGTGAGTTCATGGTCTCGAAGAAACACCAAAGAAAGCAGCGGAGCAAAGAGGCATTTAGAGGCAGGGAGTCAAATGATAAAAAGGGGAGAAAGCAAAGAATATCAAAGTCTCTGCCTTTAATGCTCCTTTCTTTCTTTGCTCTTTTGTCAGTGTTGAAAATGTTTAAAGGCGTAGAACACCTACATGATGTGTTCATGAGCCATCAGAGATTGACAAACAAACTACGCAGCAAAGCAACGAATCAAAGTTTTGCAAATCAACTTTAAATCAAATGTCTGAGTATCGTCTCCAGCTGCAGCAGGCAGCTGTTTTCATGAAAAGCGTCCTGATCAACCTGCCCAGCACCAAATGACAAACTGACAGATAGTGACTAAAGCTGTCAAAGAAATGCGAACATCTTGCAGGAGTTGAAGGAGGCCGACCAGCGCGAGAAGGGAAGCGATTATTCATTACTTCATTTGACAAGGCTGGAAAGATGATCCAAATAAAGGCTAATGTTCTGCTGTCAGCATCTGAATTTTTCTGTGATTCAAACAGTTCTGATGTTCATCTCATTTACAGTTTTTCCAGTTGGATGGACAACTGAGCTGTGTCTGCTTGTTTTGGATTAGATTTGCCATCTGGCCAAGAATCGATTAATGCACCTCGAAGTAGGAAGAACGTGATCCAGTAGGAAGGTTAAAGTGCTCGTGGCATCATCAATCTGCTCCACAACTCTTGACCAGAGGCTGAAACTGAATTTCTCACTGTGAAGCTGCAGTTGACACTTCAGTCTTTTAACACTGCAGAGGAAAAAGATTTTCTTTGAAGGACCAACAGCAGGTCAAGAAATATCACAGAAAGACAAAAAGGCACAGATTCAAACTTAACTTTTGCCTTTAAAAAAAAAAATCTACCTCTGTGTCTCTGTTGGTCTCCCTCTTTTCATATTTTATAGATAACTTTTTTTTTTTGGTTGCAGAGCTGTGGTGCAATATAAAAAAAGTCAAATATAGTGACTGTCTGGAGTAGAAACTCCTTCAAAATATCAAATATTCAGAGTCTTTCTTCACTTGACTGAATTGTAGTTTGACATTATCTACTGGCTTGTTAAAGGATGTCATCAGCCCCGAAAAACTCAACGCACAGTGCAGCAGATTTCTTCAGTTTAAACAAACACCTAATTGGAGTTGCCTAGAACTTCACACAACACGGAGCGTTAAGTTCAGGCAATGAAGCCTGACAGAACAATATAAATTGATTTCAGACGGTTATTTAAGAGCACTTCTTGAAAGAAGCACGAGTGAGTCAAAGGCACTGTGGGCAATATACTGTAATACCAAGCCAGTCTCTCACCTTCCAGTGTTGCCATGCTCAGTGATTCATTCATGCAGGTGCTGCCAAAAAGACCTCGGGGGCAACTGGCAGCCCTGCTCGATGCCAGGCTTGTGAACTAACAACACTCTCATCCACTGTCAAGCAAATGCCGGGAATACACAGAGGACGTGTAGCCATGATGTCTTTGAAAAACAGCATCTCTGCTTTTGAAATCTGTTTTGACCCTCTGAGACGGTCTCATGCTTTCTGTGGCTCGCTCTCAAAAAAACAAAACTAAGAGTCAACAGCCGGCCTAGCAGCTCTGTGAGGCTGCACTCCAGCATGGTGGTGCTTTGAGCTAAATGCTAATGCCAGCATGCCAGCATGCTCAGAGTGATGATGTTAGCAGGTATAATGTTGACCACGTTCTTAGGCTTAAATCAGGTGCTTGATCTGCGTGTTTGTTCTGAATCTCTCCTACCTAATAAAGGTTAAAATTGCCAGTATCAAAGTACTGTAGTGATCTGTCTGTACGCTCATCAATCAATATCAATCAATCAATATCCTTTATTTAACCAGGTAAAAGACTCATTGAGATTAAAATCTCTTTTTCAAGAGCGACCTGGCCAAGAGGGCAGCGAAGACAAAGTTACAACAATACCTACAACAATAACAGCAATCACACACTATAGTTAGAAACAGAAAGTACTTACAACATTGACACAAGAGCACGCGACAGGTCGAAATAATTTAAAACGTTTCGGCAGTAAAACAATTTAGAAAGATTGCCCAATAGAACTGGCTTCTCTGTCCTTTAAAATGGACTGAAATTCCCCCAAAGTGATCAGTTCGGGTAGCCTCAGATCCTTCTGTAAGTCACTCCTTGACCAGGGGGCAGCATATCTGAAGGCTTTTTTTACTAAGATCCGTGTTGGCTCTAGGAACCAACATGCGGAGGACGTCCTGTGAGCGAAGGCTGTACTGACTAGAATCTCTACACACACAGGAACACAAACAGGTGGGAACCAGCCCAAGAAGAGATTTATTTATAAAAACCATCCGTCGAGAGAATCTGCGGAGCGACAAAGATGGACAGTTTGCCGTTGCATACAAAGTGCAGTGGTGGACAAGATTGCCACAACCAGTCACGAAACGTAAAGCACAGTGATATACAGTATCCAGTTTTTTCAAGTAAGTGTCAGGTGCATTCATAAAAAGTAAGTCTCCATAATCTAGAAAAGGAACGAAAGTGGTCAGGATCAAGCGTTTTCTAACTTGTAGGGAAAAACAGGACTTGTTTCTAAAGAAAAAGCCCAATTTGATTTTAAGTTTAGACAAAAGTTTTTCTATGTGTGATTTAAGTTCTCATCAATAACAATTCCCAAGTACTTATATGTTGTGCTCATGGGTACACTTCAAACATGTACTGCTAATAGCTACTTTTACATACTTTTAGAAGGTTGCAAATGAAAAAAAAAAAAAAAAAAAAGTAAACAAATGTGGTCTAAATAAAATGGTGCTCAAGTTGTGGGTGCTTCTGTGGCAACAAGACCTCCTCGCTGCATCCACAAAGCCCCAAAATTATGACAATGTTAGATCCAAAACTTACAGTATTACTATTCCAAATGGAGTTATGACAATAAATAGCCTAGGAGTAACAAAACTCATGTACTTTTTTCATACAAGTATCTGGATAGTTGTATCTAGATAACTTAATCCAAGATGGCCGCCTAGGTGCTGCGCTCTCTTGTGCTTTCTTTGTTTTTATTCATTTGTCTCTTCATTGTCTGTATTGTTTAATGTCTCAGCATTCTTTGCCTTTTTTTGGTCCTCGTTGAGCTGTGTATTTCTTTTTTTTCCCTATTCAAGTACATCGAGTACAATGTTAAAACCGGAGTCACACTCCTTGTATGTAAACGCATGCTTGGCCAATAAAGCCGATTCTGATTCTGATTCTGATCCTGAAGTTGATACAACGTCTCCACATCTGGTGCCATGTCATTGAGATCTTTTCATGACCCTCTGGAACGCCGTACCATTGTCTCTGAAAATATGTCACCCCTCCCTGGATCAGACAGCCCCTCCCATGTGTGAGAGCCACGTCCCAGCAGAGGAGCTGATGGATAAGGTCGTAACTGCTTTAAGCACTCACATGGGCGCGCAGGAAGAAGATGTATCACCCATCAAGCGCCTCATCCCGGCCGCCACTGTAAAATGTGGCTCTTTTAACAAATTCAAAAGTGGATAGAGGAAAACTGTATATCACCTCTCACGGCGTGTCCGACCTGCTGTGATTGTCCGACCTCCCCGGCGCTCTCTGCTCTCTTGATCTGTCAGTTAGAAATATCGAGGCTGAGCAATCTACAGCGCTTCAATAATCTGTACTCGCTTCTCCTCGCAGGTCTACGGTCGTTTCTTTCTTTCTTTTCTTACTTTTTTCATTTCACTCCCTCACGTTCTGGTGTCTGCTGCCTTTTCCCTTCTCCTCAATTTATACTTCATGCACTCTTCAAAGACAGATGTCTATTATCCCCCAGTGGCCTTTTCCCTCTGCAGTGATAAATTGTCCTCTCTCTTCCCTTTGTGTCTCCACAGTTCTTCATCCTCCTCCTGCTCATCTTCTTCCTGGAGATTCTGTCCATCATGCTTTTCTTCATCTACCAAGACGAGGTAAGACACCTCGATGGCGCTCATCATGTTATATCCTGTGATTTGCTTCAGCTGAACAAGATAATAAGTGGCTGTGGTAATGCCCTTAATATGTCATGCAGATTGCTGATGTTTCAGATACAAGCTGACATGTAAGAGGATGCGTCTCAGCAGCGAAGTTGTTTTGAAGTTCATACAAGCTCTGTTGTTTGTTGGTAAAGAAAAAAGCCTGTCAGCTGACATTCTGCGTAAACGACAGCTTAATGGGACTGAAATGATTTTATTTTGGTTGACACACTCACACATCTTTGAGGAGATATCTCTGAGCTACGACCACGGAAAATACACACTGTCCACAATTTCCTCTCCTTGTTAATAAATCTCAATTTGTCTCAGCTCATCCATTTTGGATGATTTCCCCTGTAAATAAACGAGTCGGGCAGGAGAAAAGAAGCGGATGAGCTGTCCCTCTCCTAATATGAATTTGTAATCCCTTCACATTTTTAGCAAAGGTTTTAATAACGCATTGAAAGGGCATGTTGAATTCCATCCATCTTAATCTTAATTAAGGGTTTGCGGGCTGGATTTTGGATTTGTTGTGAAAGTCGATCAGTGAGTGCAACATTATTGTTACATGGCGTTGCAAATATTAAACCCTAAAGACTCCTGTGTAAGCAGTAAGAGGGTGTCCTCTGTCCAAAAACATCTGTCAAACGCAGAATAACAAACATCATCCTGACAATGGGTATTAGTGTGAGATTAGTGAGAATTGACCACTGGAGGGAATTACATCCAAAAAAGTCTGAAATAATGGGATGAAAATGATGTAAAGTTTGTCATCTTGTCATGCAAAGCTGCTGTTGCCTCAGTCTGAGGACTATTCACGTAATCACTTAACAATTCTTGCTATTTTTCAGCATTTCTGCTTGAAAATTGACTTCATTGATTAATGGATTATCAAAATTGTTGGCGATTACTCTTCTTTGGATGGACTAACTGATGGATCGACCAATCGTTTCTGCTCTAATTGCAGGTTTCGTTTGAATGAGAACTGAACTGTTTTGTAATGACAGAATCAGAAGTGCAAAGCGTGTATTGTTGTGTTTTGATTAAACTATTAGTCACATTAAATTACAGGCAACATGACAAGCAGCAACAACAAGAACAACAGCAGTGAACAAATGACCGCCTCTGATTTCATGGTTGATCCTTTATCAGTTAACAAGTAAATTACCATTTCCAAATCTGGACAGCATTCAGGGCTTCAACTAACGATTGTTTTCATTGTGGATTAAGATGTTAATTTCTCTTAGACTGATGAATTGTTCAGACAATGAGAAGCTCAAATCGTTTTCCAGTGCGTAAGGTGACATCTTTAAATTGCCTCTTTTGTTCGACCAACAGCCCAAATCACCAAGATATTCAGTACACAATGCAGAAAATAGAGCAAAACAGCAAAATCTTCACATTTGAGATGCTGGAGTCTGAGAATATTCAAGCATCTCTGCTTGAAAAATGACTTCAGTGCTTAATGGGTTATCAAAATTGCTGATCATTTTTCTTCTGATGGACTGAGTGATGAATCGATCGATCATTTCTGCATGGTTCATTCAGAACGTGACAGTTTGGATGAGTTGATTTTAGACATTTTCACATCTGGATCAGGACTCAAGTATTGGATAGTTAGATGAAATAACAGCATCCATCAAAAAATGCTGCAGGTTCTTTAATCTCATTTAGTGAACAGTGTATTGTGCGCCCCCTAGAGGCACTAAAATCAACCACCGCCTAGTGCAGTGGACCTTAGTTAAGAGCCCCTACAAGAATAATTGGCAATTTTTCAACCATTTGCGTTACATTATTCATGTGTTGGGACCGAGAAGAGTATCTCTGGAGACTTAGGCCAAGGCCAACTGTGACTCTAATGTCTTTGTATGTTTTGGTTAAAAACAACCTTCTTTGATTTTTTTCCTCCATATTTGTGTCTGAATTATATTTTTGTCCATGGACCTTGGACCTGCATGTACTTCATACAGGCTTTTATCTCTTTGTTATTGTAATTCTGGCATGATTATATGATTGCCTAATGTGTTTCCATTTTGGTTTGTCTTTGGTGGCGTAACCCACGTATTTGTGGAGAGGCACGTTCTTCTGGGCTCTCAGCCAATCAGCACTGCTCTGTTTAGCTTTTAATGAATGTTGTCTTTTGTCACGCCTCACCTTTTCTCTTAGGAACTGTGTTCCCTGATGTTCCGTGCACCCCATTATTCAGCCTCTGAATAATTCAGTTTTGTCTACCCAGGAGGCGATTAGTGACAGAACAGAGTAAAAAATTAGTGATGGTCTAGATGTTCAGCAGAGCTGGTGCGCTGGGGAAATTGCTCACAGTAAAGAATGGAGGCTATTGCCAGAACTGCCGTTGATATTTTCTGAAACAGCATGGGACTTGTTTAGTTTGTAAATGGTTGAATGTGATGACTGCTGGAAGATGGAACAAAAGCTGGCCAGTGTAATAGCGCACAGTATATTTAAGATCATGGGTCAGTTTATTTTGTGGCAAAGAAAGGACTTTTTGAAACTTTGCAACTTAAACAGTCGCTCTGGTATTATGTTTCCATTAGGCAGTGTGTATGGCCCGTTACCACAAAGACTCTTATTATCTGTGATGAATAAAATGGCCCACTCTTTTAAAGCTTGCACTAGAAAACAGTAACTTCAAAAACTGCTCCTACCATGTGAAGTCACTACTTGGTTAAGGTTGCACAATGCAGGAGACAAGATGCAAATCCTCAGTCTGATATTTAAAGCACGTGCTATGAGAGTATATAAGAATGACATATATAATTGTCAGCTGCATCCCATGTGATTTAGGGATGGGAGGATACACTAACAATACCAAGTGTTGTTTTGAGCATCCACACTGGCATCAATTGGACAAATACCAAATAAAAAGGATCCGTCTCTCTCTTCTACATTGTCCTGTTACAGTTATTTCATGAAAGAATGAGGGAATTATATCTGCAAACACTGTTTCCTGTGATGTTAGATCACATTGTGGGCATGAAAAGACCTCTCAGTGAATGCACTCTTTGCTGCTCTGCTGCTGATGTGTTTAGCATTCACCTCGTTACTTCAGGGGAGAAACACACACAAAAGTGGAATAATCACTGAACATAAGAGGCACGTCATTTGTTCTCATGGATGTGATGAAGAAATTAACCGAGAACAGTGAAAAGAAACGCTCATATTTGACTGAGCCTTATGAAAACGTACTCCGTATCTATTAATGATGCACCACATAAATCAAGGCACCTTGCTCTCTCTTAAATGACAGCACATCAGCTGCTTTAAATAATAAAATGTCTCTGTATCCTCATCAGTGATTCTGGCCCTGTTATTACTTGTTATCAGCTCAAAACCAGATTGTGCAGTATAGCTCACCACCCTCTATGACTGCCATCTAACTCCAGGTGTACTGATGCCATTTAATTCCAAATTGTTGTTATGACATTAAACACACTTTAAATCAAACTCAGGGCATTTAAACATGAATTAAACTGCATTTTAGTGTTGTCTTGGCTCTGTTCATGAAACACAGTTTAAACAGGCTGAAGATGAAGAACACAGGGTAGCGTTTTAGAGTTCAGTTTATCATCTAGAGCTGCTTCTAAATAAATACTTGAGGTTATTTATTATTTGGGAAATTTACTTTGAAAATGGTATAAATAAACTTAGTGGGGGGAAAAAAACACTCAACCCAGCCAAAATCAGCCCATACATCTTTCCATGCATATAAAATATTTTTGGACTCACATTTTATGAGATCCTTGTCGGTATTACTTTGATTTTTATCCTCTAGAGGGTCCCACGGTTTTTAGAGCTGTAGTTTATCTCTGATTATCAGGACCCGCCGCTTTTCGCCTCCTCCATCACCATGGTAACTCCCTGGAAGGAGTCCTGCAGTTAAAGTGCAAGCCACTGCAACTCCCTCGGTCTGCAGAGCCTCCCAGATGCCACAACTTAAACAGTGTGTGCAGCAGTAGGTGCATGTTGATGAACTCCATCTCAGGCTTCAGGGATGGTCACGCTCAGTGGTCCAGTTTATTACACCTGCTTTAGACCTGATAAAAAGCTCTGTGATGCAGCTGGAAGCAACTTCAAACAGCTCACAGATCGTCCGTGAAGCCGAAATGGTCACCGTTTGTTTCACTTTGTTGGTTCCTAAGGATGATGAAAAGGTCCGATGAGGTTAACCCCAGCGGAGCCACCGCGACTCAACGTGTCAAAGTGGATAAAAATGAGCCTGACTCAGCGGCATGATATTGAAAATTGATGTATGGCTGTTTTATGCCATCTCCGCATGAGTTTACAACCTTGTCTGCTTGGCTTTATTATCACCTCAAGGGAAAATTACCCCACCAGACAAACATAAACAGAGCAATAACAACAGCAGACCACCAGGGATATTCTGTTTGAGGATTAGGGAACTATCAGCTATCTTCATAACGATAATCATTTGTATTATTTTATTTTCAATTTGTGGCTGTAGTAGCAGTGGTGTAGTAGCAGTAGGAGTAGCAGGAGTAGTACTACAGAGAAAATCTGATCGCAACAGTCCAAACTACTGGTTTGAGTTAATGAGCCTCTCAGACCTCTGAAGAGTAGTTAATGAATGCTTGTTAGCACAATATGTATGCTTGTCTTTGATTATTAGCATATGTTTTGATTGTTTTGGATTCAGTCTGCTTCATAAATAAAGCCTCTTTGCCAGTAGTATGGCAGTAGTTCAGTCAGCTAACTCGCAGTGTGTGCCACAGTCAAATATTTACATCCTTAAAGTCAATATAAAACAAAACCCTCGACTCGAGATCAGAGCTTCTTGTGAGTCAGTCGGGCAGCCCCCCAAAATAACTGCGACGACTTCCAATTAACACCAGCACAGATGCTTCATATGGCAGCTAGATAGCAGAAAAGCAAACAATTAGCAGTCGACCAACCCAAAGACAAGCCCACAAGCAGATCTTCATGACAGCATTAAAGCAGCCAGCAGCAACAGCCTCAGAAAACAATGCCCAGCTCACAGCACCCATTCTGCAGAGCTTAATTCATCATATACATGCTGGCACAAACAGCTAATGTTTACCTTATTGGAGCGAGCTCTGGATAATAAAGCCTTGGGGGCAGGCTGCTAACACGACATACAGAAACCACTTTTAGCTTGAAGCTTTTTGAAACTCCAAAAGTCTAAAAAAACAAAGGATCTTATTAGCCGAGTCACAACATCCATATTCCTGTAGCCCAGCTAGTAAAGTGCTACCTAACTATGTGATATTAGCTAGCACGTTACCGGTTAGCTCTAGACTTCTTTCAAAACTGAGCGTGCAACTTTAAAATTCACTCAAAGCTGCCCTAACGCAAAACAACAGGACTGCAGAATGGCTAGCTTGTTTTGTTAAATGTTATGTGAGCAACAGTGGCAACAGCAACAAGGAAAATGGTCAGACATCAACATTTTCAGGCCCTGCATGCTCACACATGCTTCTCGCTTCCTCTGCCTAATTAGACCTCAGCTCAGTCAGGTTTGGGCAGATATTTGCACAGACTTGTGAGATAGCACCATGTCCTAATAAGCTAGGTCAGAGTAGTCGTGTGTACTTTCACAAAGCCTCCGAGGACAGGTGCTTCAAACCAAAAGGTCTGCATGAAAACAGTTGAAAGGTACAATTTCTTTTGTACTTAAAGGTGTACGTTTGCTATTCCTAACAAGTGCAACAAAACAGGCAGCAGGACATGTCCATCAAACAGTCTGTTCACACCCACACAGTTCAGAGGAGAGGTCTAATCAGGCATAAGAAGCCTCCATCAACTGTGGCTCCATTTAGTGCCACAGCAAGTAAAGCCAGTGAGCCAGCATGCACAGTACCAGGCTCCTGAAACCTGCACACCGGCCACCGTTAATGGTATTAACTACACACATGTGCCTGTCCTGCCATGACGTGTTAAAATGTCTGCTGGGAAAAGGTCTATGAGTGAAAACACAGACTATAAAAGAAGTTATTCTGAAGATCTTCAAGTTATTCATCACCACACAACATGCACATGCTTTTTGTAATTTGGTGAACAACACACAACATGCACACGCCATGCTTTCTGGTGAAGTTATTCCTCCGCATTTGACCCATCCTGGTAAGTCCTTCCAGGAGCGGTGGGCTGCCAGCCGACAGCGACGCCCGAGGACCCAGTTCCTCTTTGTCACCATTGGTCAGGTTTGTTTTTTTTAGTGGGTTTTTTGTGGAGGACACCCCAGGTGAACACGGGGAGAACATGCAAAAGGCCCCTTTTTCCTAAAGGGCAGCAGGCACCGAGGGCATGGTGGAGGACACGCCCCCCAGCGCCCACAGCGCCCCAGGCAGGAATCAAACCCGGGACCTTCTCGCTGTGAGGCGACAGTGTTACCACTGTTCCACCGTGCCACCTAATGAATGATGAATATTATATGTTTTGACAGCGGATTTTTCAGCTGATATTTCTACTTCTGTGCTTTCAGCTATATTTTTAAATACTGTTACCAGATGTAGAAACTGAGGAACGTAGTGAGACCTGTGCTGAAGCCAAAATGCAAAGAGCCAATACTAGCCTGAAGCTTCCTCAGCACTACTGGTTAATACACAGTTAACTGACACCAGCCAAAACACTCAGATTTCAGACCTTTGCTTTAGGTGTCGCTTTCTTCAAGGAACATTTATGCACCACAAATGGGAATGTAACGAGATAAGAACTTTTCGGAGTGAGGTGACTTGTGTGATTGATAAAATTCTGTCTGTGGAGGCGGCCATGGAACCTCAGGTTATTATTTTGGGGCTGAGTCCTCCTGATCTTCCTTGGAGAAAAGAAGATTTCAGATTTATTGACATGTGCACACTGCAAGCAAAATGCTTGGAATGTAGTTCAAGGCATGTCAATGGAAAAAAAGTTCACTCAGACCTAAATTGATTTTGTATGAAAAGATATGGGGACATACCACGAATTCTGTGCAACATGGTGACTCAGGGAATGTGCTGATGTAAGAGAGCGCTGGGATGATTTATGAGAGATGTGCGAAGTTTGTCTGAGCCTGTGAAATACCTTTTTTCCCATTTTTTACTTTTCTTACTTTTTGCTCATGTACTTGCCGTGACAAGCAAAGAGATCTGGGAAGGCAACAAAGAGACAAGGTTACATGCTGTTAAGTGCACTCCTTGTATGCACGTTGTATCAAAATGTTAAATATACAGATAAAAAATACGAAGTGGTATTTGTGGTAACAGTAGTTGGTGGTAGTGATAGCACTTATGGCGGCAGACTAGTAAATTCATTTAGTCTTCAAACAGCCTGCAGGGATGTTAAAAGGTCTCAACAAAGGCACAGGTAATGGAGTGAATGAAAATCAACCAATCGAAAAATGACACTCAATAGCTTTGAAACAAGTAATAGAAATTATTGGCTATCCTGGCTCTAGCTCCTTGATAAGGTAGCCCTGAGGAGCATGTAAAGCTGTTATGAAATTATGTATTGATAGGACTTGGACTCTGTTATATAAATAATCCAAATCCAGATCAATAACTGAAAAATTGTTTTCTGTGTGCACTGATTTAAACGGCGTATTACAGCAGAATCCTTTACATTGCAACAGATGTATAAACAGGGGCCTCTTTGTGCTGTAATAGTTTTATCCATCCACTGTTGAATGAAACCAAATATCAATATTTGCTTGTGGGTGCTCAGACGTAGACGCGCACTCAGCTCACGCCGTGCTGTGTGAGCAGCTGAGAAGACATCAGTCAAACAGATATATCTGTGAACTATGAGCACTCTTTGATTTAAGATTCAAATCCAATACCCGTTTGACACCAACAGTGATACACCGCAGACTTCTGCATCTGCTGGGACTTCAAACGCTGTTCGCAACAAAGGGCCCGTAGCAAAAAGGTTTCATTTTGACATTGATGGGTTAAAATTAAAAGAAAAAAGGCTGCCTTTAAACCGCCGTGTGTCATCAGCCTGTGATTTTCACGGCAGTTGTTATTCACCTTCTTGATGTACTGACTTCACCCCAACTTGCTTCATCTGCTTCTGCTAAAGTTAGTGACTTCCTGCACTCACAGCGAAGGCTTCTGACAAGCAGCTGGCCCCAGGTGTGAAAAGTGGATTTTACATTTAGACTGAGGAGTGACGAGACAAATTGCTATGTGGTCGAGAGCTGTGACCTTTACATAAGAAAGCAGCATGTCTTGTGGTTGTAGTCTAGTATAATCGATTCAGGGTACCTCGAGTGGAGGTGGTGATGCTTTGTTGAACATTGCTAGAAAAGACTCTTACACCTTTAATTCCGAGGCTTAGAAAAAAGGAGAGTTTTACAAATATGTACAACAAATAGGAAAAGGCCATGTGCTAATTAATATATGATATGATCCAAATCTCAATACAACCTGGGGTCAGATTGTTCATTCACCTACTCAGTTCTGACAAAATGAACTTTGAAACTCAACTTTATGTTGCTGTTAAGACAAATAAATCACTTCTGGCTCCACTGAAACTGTCATAACATGATAGAAATGTAATCTGTACTTAGATAATCGTACAAATCCAACATCCACTCATGAGAAATGACACTGCCAAACAACAAAATGGGCCCAGCAATGCAACTGCAATGGTTATTTTTTCGGTTATTATATAGAGCAAGTTGAGTTTTTTTCTATGCTAAAAATCTATATTTGGATAATCAGCCGAATCTGATGTCCAATCATAAGAACATGACGCTGCTAGACAACAACTGGGTGGAACGCCAATAGCTGTTTTTCAGTTTTCATATGGCGCAAGTGGAGTACTTTCCTTTAGATGCTGTACAAGAGCATCCTGAGTCGCTCAGTGATCTGAGATGCATGAAGCCAAAACGTGATCCAAGGTGTATTTATGTTTATGATGAGACCTGAAGCTGGTTATCAAACCTCAAACCTTTTGAGTTGTGACCTAAATGTGTCCAGAGCAGTGCGCATCACAAACTGCTCAGTACTGAAAATTAGCATCAGATGCTCACTCACTCATTTTGAACCTTGTTATCTCTTATCTGTTTGATGAGACATTTGCTGATTTAAATCACAATTTAGCAAGTTATACGCTGTTTTTAGGGAAAGCTCTTGTGATGTTTTCCTTGAAACATGCATTTTGACTTGACAAATAAGATTGTTTTTAAGCTCATATTGTTCAGTAACGTACTGTAAATGTTTTCCTACCTCGTGGATGCACTTCTCTCTGACGTGAGCGTTCATGAAGTTTCTAAATGTGCTTCAGGACTGCATGGCCGTTCTTTACTCAGTCTCTTCCGTCCCTCTCACCTGTCTCATAAAAACACAAATAAAACAAGCACAAAAGTCAACAAATGACCATAAAACAGCTTCTCATTTGACTTTGACTCTGCTGCAGCTGCATCATTACATGACTACTGTCAGAGTGTTTGTGCCGCGTGGCTCGTCCTGCCTGGATCGTTTGTGTTCTCACCTCTTCGTGATGTTAGACATTAGGTCAGTGCAGCATGAGCGTTTTCCTCTGCTGCTCGGTGGCTGACTGTTGAACAAGGGGCCTGTCATGGGGCATCTGTGGAGGTGATTTCCTATCTGCTGCTGTGCTTTGGGACGAGTCAAGGTGAGGTAATGCCGCTGTAAAAAGGAAGTCATGAAGAGCTACGGTCAGGCCGGATCCCCAAAAGATCTCATTCACTAACCCTGAGGGCACCGCAGCCATTAAAATGAATCATGGCCACTAGCACACCTGAAACAGCAGACGTGGTGACCATGGGTTTTGTTCTGATGGTGCCATTTGCAAAACTTTGAAAATGCCTGAAACTCAAAAAAGCATTTGCAAGCAGTACATGAAGAATCAATCAAAAGTCTACAGCAGGGCTGCCAAAAGTCGGCCCATCACAAGGTTCAGTTAGGCCCATCACATGTTTCCAGGTAAAGAATTCTAAATAACTAAAAATATAAATGTAAATCAGTGATGCTGGATCCCTAATTACTGATTCTTTTTAATAATCTGAGCGCGGCAGGCAGAGTGATGCTTTGCACAGGAAATTAGTCAATTAAGGCAACGTGGGATGCCGGCGCCACTTAGCATCTTAACAAATCAACACATCACAGAAGGTGTTAGCGTTTGGCTCGGGACTTTTCCTCTCACATTTCAAGTCAATTCTATTGAAATTGTCACAAATCTACCTCAAGTGGTCTTTGTGGTTTTAAGTAAAATGTCTCAACAACAGTTAGATGGATGAAGTTTGGTTCATGTCCCTCTGAGGGTGATCCATTAAATTTTCAGTTTTAAGTTGTTTAACACTCATTTTAGAGCAAATACCCACAAAGCTAATAACATTCCCATCATCTTCAGCTGTGTTGTGTTTAGCTCTTATTAGCAAATGTTAGCATGCTAACATTCTCGTCTAAGATAGCAAACGTGTAAATATCTTACCTGCTGAACACCAGTATGTTTGCACTGTCGCTGTGTGCACATTAGCATGCTGATGTTAGCATTATCCCATAGCCTCACAGAGCAGCCGGCGTGACTGCTTATTTTATGATACACAGTGAGGATTTGTTCTGCTCTGCTCTTTCACTGTGTTATCATTTATTCATGAAGCTGTTTATACACCCCTTATGGATGGTTCATATAAGTTTCAACTGTTGAAAACACTTAAAATCTCCTTATATCTGCTTAAACCTACAACACAGAGTGCTGCAAACAACTCTATATATTTCTTTGTTAGCGTGTTACTGAATAAGCTGAAGAGATCTTTCATGCTTATCTGAGCAGGCACCTGCCCTCTTAAGAAGAAACAGTCTGCTTCTGCTGTCAATCGCTTTGTTTCATATCGTTGGATGCGTTTGCAACTAAAATCCAGTTTTTGTAGTGAGAAGATGTCTCATGGTAAATTCTGTTGACATGCATCATTTCTCTGGAGAACCGCGGCCTGTTTCTGCTGTCAGCCTCACTCTCACATCGCTGTACTCTCTTCTTTGCCCTGATCCACTGCTGTTGGACTGAACGGGGGACATTGTGAAATAATTTGATAAGGAGACGAAAATGGAAAAAGTATCCGCTTGTGAACAGACTATAACTGCAACCACTCATGCGGGAAAGCAAACTACAAGTATCATATATCTAAAAGTGCAGACGATGCACACGTGAGACCCACTGAAACCACATTTTGAGCTTGATTGCTCCACTTTTTCCACATCATTACAGTTTCAGCATCAGCCATCAAAACATTTTAGCCTGTCAAGATATCAAAACGCCGTGCCCCTATCTGAATACGTTTCAAGCCTCGGGAATTTTCATTTCATGTAGACAGAGGAAATGCAATTAGATAAACACCCCTGGCTAATCACATTGCTAAAATACACCCACATCAGGGCAGTGTTAATATGAGAGACAAATTGAGATGATCAGCAAACAGATATTTGTTTATGGAGCCTTGGAATATATGTGACAAGGGAATGTGCAGTTTGCAGGGCTGCAGATAATGTGGAGGAAGTGCAAAGACAATATAATAAATGATTTAAATGGCAATCTGGCTAAGATATTGATATGACGAGGGAACACAGGAGAGCCAAGCATCTGCAGGAGGAAGCGGAATATGCAACCGCTCCAAAAATACATTTAGAATAAACATGAAAACATTACGTCAGCCAGATACAGGCAGAAACTGATCTCAAATCAGCAGCGCTTTAGATTACAGGCCACAAATTAAAGTTTAATTATTTAGCGCATCAACATTTCATATTCAGATCGTAGGATCATGTTCAAATAGTTGGGCATTTGTCAATAAAAAGAGGTCTTTTATACAGATCTGATGTTGTGTTTACATCTTTGATACAGAGAACGCTGTGCATCAGTGCTTTGTCTCTGACTGGCGTTCACTTCTAATGTCTTTTTAAGAGAATATTACCTAAATAATTATGTTTTACTCTAAAAACATGCAAAGACAGAAGTACTTGTAAAACATAATTAGTGTCTGCAGGTAGTCCTTGTCTGCGAGGTAAAACAAAAAAGTCATAAAAATCTCTTGCTGCTGCAATAATTCAAGATGAACGTGTGAACATTTTTATCGACTCTCATGCGGTTTATAGCTGAAGAGTAAGAGGGCAACGTTTAGAATCTAAAGCTACTGAAGTTGGGGATTATATTAACACAATTTTTATATTGCAATGAAACTAGTTTTGTGTTGTTAAAACTGTTGTCCACAGCCTCTACAGCGACGCATATAAGCACATTCTGATCCAATGCTCCAATTGGCAAGACGACGTCTTTTATCTGTGCCTTCCTAAAACTTTGAATGATGCTGAAAAATAAACCTGGTTCATGATGAGACAATGCTGTGGTTAAGGTTTGCTTCAGTTTAAGCACAGAAACATGGTTAGGTTTGGAAACAGATCGTTATTTGGGTTAAAATGGCCTTTTCGTTAAGGTTCAGGGACCTCATGGTTGCCGTCACAGTTGCAATAATGAACACATGGTTAGAGATTGAGAACAATCATGGTCATGCTTAAAAAAAACATTTTGTTGACTCATCATCCATCCTGGACTCCTCCACGTGGGCTTTGTGGCTTTATATTTACGTCACCTGTCTTCTTCCTTTGCTTGTGTCATAATCATTAAGGCCACTCGAGGGTTTTGTCACTTGAATTTAAATGGCTGTCGTTTTGGGGCACTTGCTGAAACAACAGATGTGCTGTTGGTATAAATTGTTCTTTGTTCTTGTCTGGTCTTGTCATATCATTAGCAGCTGAGTGCTTGTAAGTGATAATACACTTCCACTAAGACAAAGCATTGGAAATGTGGAAGAAACTCCATTATGGACCCTTTCTACACCCTCTACGATGCAGTGTTATATCCTGTATACACAATATTTACACTGTAAATTGTGGGCTGTAATCTGAAGAATTACCAGCCTTTGCCCAGTTTGAGCTTCCTTTCTTCTCCTTTCCGTCTCCTTATACTTACCTGGCAGGGGAGATACCATGATCAACAAGATGGTTCACCCATGGCGAGGCGCATCCATCGCACTAAGGGATGTGCTGACCCGTGCGAGTTCCCCACATGTGGGAATCCCGACTGCATGATTTGTGTTAGTGGGGGACTGCGTACGGCGCTGTCCCCTCATTTTTTAACTGGTGGCATGGTGGAACAAGTGGTAACACTGTCGCCTCACAGCTAGAAGGTCCTGGTTCGAATCCCGCTGTAGGCGCTGGTGGAGTGTCCTCCACCATGCCTTCAGTGCCTTTCTGTGTGGAGTTTGCATGTTCTCCCTGTGTTCACCCGGGGTATCCTCCATAAAAATACCCCCACTAAAAACATGCAAGAAGATCACCACCTGACCAATGGTGACGAAAGAGATTGGGTTCCCGCCGCCGGTCGGATGGCAGCCTCCTGGTCTGCCGCGGAGGAAGGCGACCAGGATGGGTTAAAGGTGGAGGACAGGCTTCACCAATTTGCATGGCGTGTGATTGCATGTAATTGTGTGACAAATAAAGGGGATTGTCCCTCCGATTCTTCTTCTTCTTCTTCTTTCAAGATGTCTGTTAGATCCTAATTTCATGTTTTTGGTTTGTGCATTAGAAAAGATTTTATACGAACAAAAAGTTTGGTTATTTAGCTGAAGAGAAAACCTCACTGTTGTCTTGGCTTGTCTGGAGCATGAATGATAAAACAGCACCGTTAGAGGGGTTATACTTGAAATCCAAAGAGGGCTTCATGCAAATGTTAAAACCCACTCACAGCACTGTCAGACATCAGCCACAGGTGAGCTTCCAAGACTCCACTGGTTCTTTATGGCAACAGACAGAGCAGAGCACCAGTACTGACAGTCTGAGAGTTTGACTGCAGGAGAAATCACAGTGGATACTGAGTTTAAATTTACTGGGCCGCTTTGGATAAAATGAGTTAGTTTGTGTTGAAAAAAATGAAAATTGTTCAGTCTGGCTGGTTACACGTGCTGAGGTTAAAAACGCTTCTAAATACGTCTTGCCAGATGTAAATTAGTTTTGGCAAATTTGTGCAGCTTATTCATCCCAATGAGCTCCAAAAGGCACACAAAACAAGACTTTTAATTACGCTGGAAAAAGAAATGTGAATGAGGAGCTGTCAGTCATGCGCAAACTACAAAGGAGCTCTGTTGAGTTTCCCATTAGCTTCTAATATCTGGAGTTCGGCTTATAGGCGGACATAATGTTCTGTGGGCTGCAATGTGTTTAGCTTCTGCTCTGAGCCTTATAGCTTCCTCTGAGAACACCAGGGTCACTTCCTCAGTATTGTTACTGGAGAAGTGGTGGTTTTATTGACCTGGGAGGGAGTTCATACTCTACTTTTACATATACGTTCTACGAGCTGAGTTTTTAAAAGGCAGATTCTGATATTTTAGAGTCAAAATTCTTATATTTGCTGTTCTGGGACAAAAAAATAAGTCACTAACCATTTTTTCCTCTTCAAAATAAATAATTCAGACAATAGATAATTGGTATTTTTTGTCATTACGCTACAGGATTCGCCTTCTGCTCATCACAAACTGGTCAAAGCCAACCAAAGAGCCAAGAGCAGAGCCCAACTGTCGGCTTGTGAAACGTCACATTAATTAGTTTGGTTTTGCACGGTTACATCTAAAATTGCCACTCTCTGCATAACTTTCCCACATTATATTTTAACATTTTACTTCGAGAAACAAATGAATTGAAGCCTGAGAGCGAGTTCAGGCAGTGTTCTCCAGCAGGTCAGCCTCTACACTCTGATGGCATGTGCAGGAAACTGTATATCCAATGCTCCGTGCACCGCTGACTCGTTCACTGTCAGGCCTGCTGCCACACTGCTCACCTGAAAGCTATGCTGCCTTCGGCTGCTGCTGTTTCCTCAGCATTTCAAAAGTCCTGCAGTATCCACCAGCTCTGAGTCTACGTCCCCCAGGGAGGGAAGTCATTATCTTTTTATCACAAATCCCTACTTGGTGCTTGAAGCTTCCTGGCGAAGAGTGACGAGGTCGAAGAACTAGGTGCCAAATATCAACACAGTGCATCACCTATATAATACATAATAATCCATTCCCTGTGAGCTGGCTGATTAAACTACAGCGGGAAAGGAAAAGCAGCTGATAAAATGTGACAAACCTCAGACAAAAGTCTGCCGAGATACGAAACATTTCAGGACAAACTGAAGGAATCCAGTGTCAACTTTAGAAAATGCACCTTTTGTTGTCAGCAGCTGCAGGCGAAAGCTTTTAAGATGTGTCTGTCAAAAAAGTTTCAGTCTTCACTTTTTTGGTGCAGCTACATGGAGGACTGGCCGTGACAACAACAACATAAAAAAAGGATCTTTTGGTTGATTTTCAGGTTTCAATACGTAAGAGAAAGCTCACAATGGAAGTCTCTGTTCAGCCTCTGGGATAATGAGCCTTGACCTTGTGTTATTGTCCAACATCTTGTCTAAAATCCTTCAGCTTACTCCTGCCTTGATTAAGGCAGTTCAAGTATCATCCTTTATAGCCACGATTCTGCCGGTTCATTGCTTTTCCCCCGTTAGCGGCATTGATTGTCTACTCACGTGGTTTGCCAAGTGTTAATCAGGAACTGATTAGAGGCAGAGGATGGAAATTGTAATTGATTTGCCTGAGCTGGCACTGTAATTGATTTACCCCAGCTAAGGAGTGAGATTAGTAACTTAAAGGGGAATGCCACACAATTTTAATTATTTAGGCATGTTATTGCTGTGCCCCCGGACAGAATTACAAGTCAGAGACAGAAGCCTTGAATTTGTGACTTGGTACCGCCACTAATTATTAGAGGAGCACTGCCAGATTTCAAGTCCCGCTTTACATATTTAAGGGCAGGTTCTTGAGTTTACAGCTCTAGGGAAGAGTTGTTTAAGTTTTACGTATTGACCGATCCGTCCTGAGCTACAGGAAGGGTGGCGAGCCCCTATAACTCCTTTTTGAAATGCAGTGCAACACTTCCAAAGATTTAAGCTCATATCCCAAGCAAGGGGAAATAAAGAGTAGCAAGTCATTGCACAACCTTGACTTTGGTCTAAATTGGGTCGGAGTCCAGGGAATGTAATCTGGGCTCCCTCGGAGGAAGGATAAAATGAAAGTATTTGCAGGGAAGCAGCCCTCGCCAATAAGCGTGGGCACCCAAGAGATTAGGAATGCAGAAACCCAGTGGGACATTCAGGTACATTGAGAAAATACAGACACGGCCGGGCGACCAAATTACACACACTTGATACGACGGAAACATGACTGTTGAAATCAAACATTTAATAAGACCCTGATTTGGGATGACCCTGCAGTGTACAGCCGCCAGCCTCACAGCGATGAATTCCAAACTTCAAGGCGGAAATTTAAGCTATGAATCAATAATGTTAAAATCCTCCTTTTTTAGAATCAGTAATGTCATTGTAGGAGATGAAGCACGGCATGTTTTATGCAGTTTGGCGTCTTGCAGTGAAATAATGTGTCCACGGGAAATCCGGAGGGAATATGATCACAGATCCTTCCTCTTTCTTTAATGCCTTTATCCACTTTATTCTATCTCTGCTTCTGTCTTCCTCCTACATTTATGACACAGGTAATGGATACCCACTGTTTGGAAAAAGCAAGAAAATTGAGCCATTTCTCCTCTCATTATTTCCTCTCCTCTGAAATCCCTTTCTTGAGTTCCTTTCAAACATAATGTCCTTTCTCCTGGGCTGTCACAGATGGAGCGCTCCCTTTCTCTGCTCGCCGTACTGTCAGTGTCATATCTAGTGGAGTCGAGTCCGGGAGCCATATAACCGCTTCATCTGCCCCACAGTGTATTTGCTTTTACAAATTCTGCCCTTCATCGCCTTCTGGCTCATCCTCTCCATCAGCCCCCAACTCTCTTCCCCACCTCCATCTCTCATCTCCTTTTTAAATCCACATCTCACTGTCTGGTCTCTCCTCTCCTCTCCTCTCTATATACGTCTCTTATCTCTCCTTGTATCTCTGCCATATAAATAATTGATGGCCCATCTTTGACTCGCCTGGTGTAGTTAAAGGGCGACCAAAGTCCAGAGGACAACATCAATACTGAGCTAAAAGTACAGCCGTGGCTTATGTGCAGAGTCTGCTTGCTGCACTTGCACAGGAGACACTCTTTACTAATGACCTACTTAGATCTGAATAAAAAGCATTTTTCTCTCCCTTTTTTTTGTTTGCACAACTTCACAAGATTTACAGCTTCATCCAGTCCACTCAAATGGGACATAAGAGCTCCCTGTGCTAGCTTCTTACATCAGTTTGGAGATAGCTTGCATGCTGCCGTGCAGTAGCTTAGAGTGAGTCTGTTCAGAAATCAGATCAGCAGTTCTTTATTGTTGCAAGAAATTACGTTCTGTGTCATTTCTCTTGTCATTCACAATTCTCTTTCATCTCTTTCTCTTGGAGGGATCTAAACTGTGATGTAATCGTGTTTACAGATCCTAATGCAACATCTAATTTTGCAGCAGCGTGACTGGCCGAGGGGGATCCCACCTATGGCATTATTCAGCAAAAAGGTGCATGTGCAATGAGTGAAATAATGAGTGTAAGAAACATGAATTTGCACAATATTTAAGCTCCACTCATCAGTAATTTGAACAGTTAAGTCAAATTACTTGTGAATTCACTTAAACGCACCAGGAATGATCATTAAACTCTGATGCTCTATCAGCTTTTTGGCCTTTTATCAGCACATTTACTCTCTCACAGCTCTCATCAGCCCCCTCAGTAAGAAATCTCTAAAAAGCAGACACTACCGGCTCAGCAGCAGACAGATACTGACAGCAAAAAAACAAACAAACAAACATACAGATATTTTGCTTAAGAGCCGGTGGAGACCAAACCAGAGCTAAAAGGTGAGGGGCGACTGGACTTAAACTCATCTGGGAGCGAGAAACACAACTCCAGATGAACGCTGATGGGACTCTGCGTCTGCTGTATGTGTAGGTGATTGAAATGAACTAATGCAGCTTTAAGGTTGTTGTGCTTGCTTACAGAATTGCAAAGAACAATTTTTTAACAATACTTTCCAACCTGGGACTTTACTAGGTTTTCAGCAGCATTAAAGCTGCAGTAGGTAACTTGTATAAAAGTAATTTTTTGTCATATTTGTTAAAACTGTCCCTATGCCCAGACAGCAGTACATGAAACATGTAATCTGTGGAAAAAAAAAACGGCTCCATTCGTCCCACCTACTGCTTCTACTGCGATTTGCAAGAATCCACCGCGCCCAACACAAAGCAACCAATCAGAGCCTGAGGAGCATCTGAGGGAGCGTCTGACATCTGTCAATCAGTACTCACACACGCTGTGAACCGCCCCCTCCCTCCACTAATGCTGCCGGCTGCCGCTCAGTCAAACAGCTCTGTGAGCAGCGTCAGGAGGCTAGTGAAAGCTATGGCGGAGCAACAGCCAATCACAAAGGAGAAACTGCTCATACCGCCGCTGCCAACAACAGCATATACGGCTAAGACAACAAATAACCAGAAAGCTAATATGGTGATTGTTACAGTAACACTCCGCAGCGCGTACGGTATGTTAGCGACTGTGATGTAGCAGCTGGGCAGAGTTAGCTTGTTTCCAATGCTAAGGCTAAGTTACTGGTTGTCACGGCAGCCGTGCAGATGCCGCAGGGAGGAGGGGCTTGGAGGCGGGGCATAAGTGCAGCGGAGAAGGAGGGGCAGTGACGTGAACTAGTGTTGGTTCAGATTTTCAGGCTAAGTCTGCTCTCTTCTCCATCTTACCTACTGCAGCCTTAAACTTGTTCACTTGTCTGATTATTCTTTAGTATTATTTTTCCTTCTTGGATCCTTTATGGGGTGTTCACTGACACACCAACAAAAATACAGATTAAAATCGCACTGAATCACTGAGACTAAAAACTGCAGTTTAAGCAAAAATCAGAAAACCTATTAAATATTAACTCCACACATAAAGCCACCAACGGTAGACATAGACACAAAAACAACAAATAAATAGGTACCAAAACAGCAATAGAAGCAATATCATCTACAATAAATTACTTTTCCTGAGGGAAAATCTATTTTTGACCTTTTTGACATGATTAGGAAACATGAAGAACCTCCACACAGAACAGTTCTCATCATGTAGAGTCCCGTTTCTGCATCTCACACTCAGAACGGTCAGAACGAGGAACTGATCTGGCAGCTGTGTTCTGTACAATTAAAGCTTTTTTTTTTAGATATTTTTCAGCAGCACTTGACCAGATGACCAAGGAGGCTTGTTTGGAGGCTAAAAGTCTGCTTCTTTGATTGTTTCCCATTGCAATAGAAACAGACTAAGTGCTGAAAATGGTTCAGACGTACATAAGAGCTTGTTATTGTTCAGTAAATGGCACCGTATAGAATTGAAAAGCAGTTTGGAAAAACAGCTTGAAACATTTGGTTGTCAAGTACACGGTCCGTCTCAAACTGTGTGAATGCTTCTCTGTTCTTTACTTTTATTCTCTCAGGAAAAAAAAAATCTCTGCGAGGATGCAAGTGTCACGTTGGCATTCTGGGATTTAATCTAGTCACCACACCTCCACAAAAATTGTGCCTGGCAGTTTTATTGAGCAAATCTTCACAGTTGTTGTTTTGAGTGAAAATATGAAACCGTCACCGTGGCTTGTTGCATTAAACATGTTTTGTTTGTTAAATCACATTCATAAGGACAAAAACAAAAACACAGACTGTTTTCAGACGAGGCAGCTGAGGGATAGGTTGGTATCGCATCTTCCTGTGTTTCTGTCATAACTCATTCATTTTTTATTCCTCAATATAACTTAATGGAACTTTGTCTTTTGTCTGTTTCATCTGGTTTATTTGTTGGAAACATTATGAGCCCCTTTTTGTCTGTCTGCTCTGTAGTATTACAGTGCAGCACTTGTGGAATTGTAATGTAATTACAGTGAACAGAATAAAAGCAGAACACCTGGTTCAACTTGCCGCAGGGCGTATGAGATGTTTCACCCCACGGGCACTCGTTTAACAATACTGCTTCACATGACTACTAAAACCTGCATGCAAGTTAATGATCCTTAATTAATATGTAAAACATCCTCAAATGCATTTATGTGCACGTAGATGCCACTGTTTATCATGATGAAATTACCTGCCGCGGTAAGTATTACATTACTCCGTGTGGCTCTGTCAAGAGTTTCTTCATGTGAGCTCGTCCATCACGTTACAGGGAAAGAACGCCTCCTCTTAACCCTGGACCGCTACTGTTGCCCTCAGGCAAACATGTTCTTTTTATTCCCACAAATGTCAATGTGTTGTTGTGTTAATAAACAGTCCGTTGTGGGTGTGTATGAAGAGGGAGAAGGAGCTCCTTTCAGGGGACGGGGAAGTGGACACATGGCCTGATTGGACGGCAGAAATGATGACTAATAATCAGTCTTTTGCATGTTGAAAGGGACACAGCTTGACAGTGGAAAAATGAAGGCCAGCATGTGTGTGAACCGCTTTAGGATTTGTCATGGGACATAAATATGAATGAAGGTCAATGTTTTGTATGAAAATATGCACTGAAATTCACAGGCAGGGGCATTCAAAGGAAGCATAATCAGTCCAGGTCAATACATTGACTAAAACTGGTCTTACTGCATAATACAAATATAATGAACAAATACTACATGAAACATAATTCACTTCACATTTTCCTTGGCGCCTTACTGCACTGTAAAACTACATTTTGACCACTGATGCGTTATCAGAGAGCCGCGATCTTTTTGTGTGAAGTTGAGGGTTAAATCTGCCACTGTGATGAAGTTTATGAACAGCTGCCTGATAGAGGGATCAAGAAATGCCTCAACTCACCAAACAAACCAGCTGCATTCACAAGTTGTGTAAAATCTGTGAAATTTGTCCTTTTTTTTGGTAATGTGACTCACCTTTCCACATTAGCGCATTAGCAGCTGTTAAAGCGACTCTTTGCAGATGTAAAGTAAGTCATTATCATATTGTGGAGTTTTCTTAAAAACACATGAAAATGAGCTAAAGACAGAAATACATTCAGCACGCTGAGTACATCTCCCTCCTCATAAAACACACTTTTGACTTTTGAAACATTTTCCATCGTTTATATCTACGATTGCTCATTGCTCTCTTCTTCTTTTGTACCTTTGCCGGCACATTGCTGCATTTTTTAGCATGCTCCCTCCACCAGCTGTCGATTAGCGTAATGGAGTGAAATTGTTGGCAGGAGTTTGTATTGCATCACCAAATCCTTGTATGAGCAAGCACCCACTTGTAAAAACACGGCTCCATGGCGCTCTTAGTGGCCGAGAACCCCACGGGGGAAACCTGAAAGCGGGAATCTGCAGCTGCACAGCCTGTTACTTAACTTCATCAGGGTTGTGTGTCAGAGTGGGCAGCTGGTGAGAAATCCAGAATATCTGCCATGTTTCCAGATTAAAAATGACAAGTAAGGACCAAAAAAACAGTGTGTTAATCCCATCAGGTGTAGGCAGAGTGTGTTCACATCTGAGTGAAGGAGAGAACTTGATTAATATCGTACCGCCTACTTAGAAGGAATTTTATCTCATGGAAACGTCAGATAACAGCGAGCAAAATTCACAGAAAGGCTCTGCAGGCAACATCCTGTTCATCCCTTTAATGCATCTAACACAGTGTCAAGGATCACAGCGAAATATATACAGCAAAACCGAGCTCAACATCTAAAGGTTGTTTGGCCGAGCGAAGGCCGCATTCATTCATTGTGTTTGAAGACTGAGACTTAACAAGGTGTTTGGTGTCTGCAGCAGCACACAGGCTAAAAGGCTGCAGTGTAGGAGAGAGCAAGGTCAGCGCGGATCAATGCAATTGATGTCTGATGGGATTGACCATCCAAATGTGTAAACAAGGCTGAGCGGCTCCTGTGTGTGTGCGTGCATGTTGAGTTTGCTGTTCGCATACATCTCCCAAGCTCTCTGATTGTATTGCTGATTTTGAATGAATGCATTTTAGATGCAGCAGCTCGACGCTTCAGTGTATCCCAGCGTGTTTATATGTCTGTGACTGTGCTCACATTTACAGTTTGCTCTTTTGATTCAAAGCTAACCGCAAAAGCTGATTTTGTTAAATGTTTTTATCTTGTTTGTTTAGGTTCACATTGCTGAACTAAACCCACATGGATCTGAATATAGCTTGTTTGTTTTATTGAACGGCGGCTCAGTAACCTGCCGTCCCGCGGTGTGTTGGTTCAGGCAAAGGAAATCCAATTCAGCCCCTTTACGTTCTGCAAAGCGAACTTGTTTCCGCTGTTGACTGTGGTTTATTAGTCTTAATGCCATGTGAGAACACTTGAGGAAATATGAGCCGAGTATGAACATCAGTACAGACTGCAGCCTCTTGCTAAGCAGGAGAAACTGCAGGCGGTCAGGCATCAACATCCACTTTGTTCTACCTGTCAAATCCTGGGCCTCGTTTAGAAAAATTTTCTTAGATTTATACTTGAACGAAGCCTCAAGATCATTTCCGACGGTGTGCTTATACGTTTAACTCATAAAAGATGCTGAGCATAAGCATTTCCATAATCAGGTTCTAAGAGTCCCATTTGTAACTTATCCACCTGTGATCTACAAATCTCACACCAACACCTGCCTTGCAATTTCCCCTTATACAATTCCAGCACAAACAAGGGTTTAGTCACAAATAGCCATGGGCCAAAAGAGAAAAACAAACTTTTTAGAAGCAGAGATCACAGCGATGGTAGAGCAGATCGAAGCCGGGCAACACGTATTATTCAGCGGAATAAAGAGTGGGTTGAAAAACAAAGCCAAACACACAGCTTGTGAGTGTCACCGCTGCAGTGAACGAGGTGAAGCAGGAAGACAGAACTGTGGCTGATGTTGAAAAGAAAAAGGCCGACCTGAAACTACAAGGGGAAAAGGAACGGCCGTACACAACCACAGCATTATGGCAAAGGGAGGGGGGGTCTCACACACCTGAGCCCTCCCAAATGAGCCAGCACATCGCAGCAATCATTGGAGAAAATGTTTTTTTAAGCTCATGCAAAGCTCAGCCTTGGAAGCGTATGTATCCCAAACTGCAATACCGCTATATAACCAGCAGGGAAACCACCAAAGTCCAGACTTTCCTGAGAGACAACAGCACTTTCACATCAGAGTAACATTTCATACATAACCACTTAGACAAGGTCTTCTGCTTCAGTCATACTTTGGATCAGAACTGACGGTAAATCTGTTTTATACCGAAGTCCAAATGCAAACCATGTAAACTAACATGTAAACACATCTTCCACAATAAATCATCAGATGCTCTGAATATTATTTTGCTGTAATCAGGAAAACGTGCTGTTTCTAATTACGCTGATCGTCTCCTCCACGCTGATATTCTGCCCTCTGGACAATGAGCACATTTGGTAAACAAAGATACGTAAGGGATCCTTTGTGCGGTCATGTGCAATGAATACAACAAACAAACAGCACTGAAACCCCCCCGTGCCAGGAGATTTCACTGAGCTGTACCAAATTTTGCACATACGTCGCTGCACTGCTGGTGATCTCTGATGTGTGTTGTTGATCAGATTTAAGCTATGTTTGTCTGTATTGTGAGATAAAGCCCGATGAGACAACAAAATCTCTTTCATTTCTGTTCTATTTGCTGTCAAATGATCGTAGAAATGGTGTAAAGTTTGCATTAAAAACTCTCCTTCTCACAGATCGCGCTGCAGTTTCCTTAGAAGACAACTGATTCTACTCCACTTGAGTTCAAATTAAATGTTTTCCTTCTTCGTGAAAATGGAAACAAGCTTCTCCAAACATTGGACGCTTAAGAAGAGCTCGCCCTCCATCACGCCTCACTCGAACTCACGCAGGTGGAAATGAGATGTGATGAATTATCCTTATTTTTCCTTTCTGATCCGACCTTTTCTCTCATCCTGCGTTCCCAGATTGATCACTACGCCCAGAGGGATCTGAAGAAGGGCCTGCAGCTCTTCGGCACAGAGGGCAACGTGGGTTTGACCAACGCCTGGATGATAGTGCAAACTGATGTAAGATGTGAGATCAACAGAGGGGGCGGGCGGGGATCTAGAGGCTGGAAGACATTTAAAACACCCTGAAGTTCTTCAGATGGTTCGTTCTCTTAGTCACAGTTTGCTGAGGTCAGGGTGCTTTGAAAAACTTAAACACGCTGTTGTGAACATCTCAGCCCATTCAATATTAAATTCAGTGCCATTTAGCGAGTCAAGTCATGCAAAATACCTCGTCACAAGCTGAGATACATGACATATTGACTGCATTATTCATCATGACAGTGCTTACTTTCGCTAAGGGTAAGTTTTCCTTTGTACCACTGCGATCGCATTAAATTAAAAGGGAGTAGTGAAATGTTGAAGGGCCATTTGATTTTACATTTCTCCATTTTGTGTAAAATTTGAATAAAACACTGCAATCCCTTTTGTAGTTAATGTGATTTGGACATTTACAAGGAGGCTGATGAGGAAAAAAAAAAATTACTGGCCATCTTAAAAAATGTGTGAAGTGTTTCACCGACAGCAGCAAACACTCGAAGCTTTTCCAGTTTAAAGCTTTGGTAAAAGGCTGTCAGAGAGATTAATGCAAACATCATAGACTCTCTGAGGTAATCTTTGTTTCCAGCTCTCACTCTGATGTGCTTTGTCTGCTGTATAATTTATATATATTTTTTAAATTTGGAAGAAAACACAATGTGAGGAGCAGAGATTTGGAATTAGGGCTCGCAGAGGACGGGCGCCGCTGCCGGTGAATGCCTTTGGGAGACGGCGAATGATAGATCGGAGACTTCGGGGCTCTTTGGACCGTTTTCACATCACAGATCCACTGTTATGGCTTGTAGTTTTGTTCCATTAGCAAATGTGCGGTAAACACTGAGTGTGTGGATGGTCTGTGTCTGTGTGCATGTGTGTGTTGAGTGTCTGGCAGGCGGAGCGTGTGTCTGTGTGTGTGGTGACTGAAAAGGCATAAATGATGAGAAATGTATTGCCATGCACATAATATATGCAAATGTGCGCGTGTGTCTGCATGTGTGGGTGTTAATGTGCAGACTTTGTGCAGGATGAGAACCTGCCTGAATGAGCCACCATTTGAAAATGTATGTGTGCAAGCGTGAATGTGCACTTCTTTGCTTGTCAGATGATGTGTGTATGTATGGGGCTCCATGCAGTCTGGCTGAGAGGAAGACCATTAAAAGGCAGCTCTCATTCTGTCACCGCTCTCCCTCCCAAGCCTCCTTCATACATGCTGAGTCACTGAATAGATAATACAGCAGATGTCCCTGGAGCAAAGTTCAGCCTGAATATTATTAATGGCCGCTTATGGAATAGAAAAGGATCTACATACATGAGAAGAAGCAGTAAAATTGTCCACAAGGTGCCGAATGCCAGTGCAATAAATCACAAAGGGTCACATGCCACACTGGCTGTTAACGTTCAGAGGCGATAACATTTGAATATTGTGACTCTATGCGGTTTTTAGCCTTTGATTTGTTCTCACACATTAAAACTATGCTTCAAACGCTTTCTAGTTATTTGAATTCTGCTGTAGCTCATGATAAATTGCAAACTTGATCCATTGTTCAAGCGGGTGAGGGAGTTTTAAATTAACACACAATCCCCGATTCTGTGCACGGAGCGGCGTCGGGAACGGCTCGGCCAGCATTATTCCTGTGTGGAATTAAGGTCCACTGAATGAGCAAAACATCAGGCGTGCTTTATCTTTTCATACACTGATGAATTGAATTGTGGTGAAAGCCATGATCCCTTATCAAAAATCCATACCAATCACAAAGGGGGAAGATGTAGATAAAAAAAAGAAGCAGGAAAGTTAGAGCGGGATTTTAGGACTTTGAGACAAACGAGATGCGGATTGTACAAAATAGGCTGCGGCTTAATAACAGGACGATGAAGCCATTTCAGCACATGTGACTTGTTTTGTCCAGTAAATCTCATTCTTGGCAGGTAAATCATTTCAGCTTCCATCAGCGGAGCGTGTTTGTTTGGTATCTGCATTAGGATTTCAGCATGATGACAATAACAAGCCGGATTTTCTTGATTCATTGTCTTTCTCTGGTGCAGTTTCGTTGCTGTGGAGTAACCAACCACACAGACTGGTTTGAAGTTTATAATGCCAGCCGTGTGCCGGACTCCTGCTGCCTGGAGTACAGCGACAACTGTGGCCTGGACAACCCGGGCACGTGGTGGACAGCGGTGAGTACTGGAAATCAAAGCATACCTGCAAAAAGTGCTGCAAATGCTTTGTGTTTATGGAGCTTTATAAATTCATCGTATGCTAAACCCTTTTCCCAACAGCATCAAATCATAACCTTGGAGCTGTAATAAGCACAGCAGGTCTGAAGTGGCGTGCATGGGGGTAAAATAACAGAGAAAGCTGGTATGTAAAGAGTTCAGAGGGGGGTGTATTCTTTGTTTTTAGCCTTTCCAAAACCAAAAACACAAGAGCAAAAGCGCAAGGAATGCATCAAACAGTGTGTTTATCGGCTCTATTGTAAACTGCTAACATTAGCATGTCCCGCAAACTAGCTTACCACAGTTGTAAGCGTTAGCCTATCATTAGCTCACTACATTATTTTGTGGGATTACAGTTAAAATTTTTGGGAGCTAAACGTTGCTCTAACACAGGGCGAACATCATACTGGAATTTAGAGGAATCAACTAATCTTAATTCAACTTGTTATTAGTAGCTACCTACAGCTGATAAAATCCACCAGCAGCAATTCTCATTTCACTGCACAAATCTGACGGCCATCAGCTGGAAATGTCTCCTTGAAATCAGGAATCCAGTGTTTCGAAATTCAGAGGAAAATCTGCCACCGAGAGCAGAAAGCTGAGACACTGAAGGCAGACCAAACAAATGACCAGCTAACACAGACACAGTATTACAGTGGTCACTTGGACTATTTTACCTGTTCAGGTGAACCAATTTTCAATATCATCTCAGTAAAAGAAAGAAGAGATAGATACAACCGGGACGAGGCCGTCACAGAGTTGGCCATATTTAATTTAAATGCAAATTTGTAATGTTGTTTCTAATTTCAGCCGCACTCATTACAGGACCATAATTAATATGACTTTATGTATCTGACAAAACTCATCCGTTATCTATTGTAAAACAATTTATCTCACAAATTTTCTAATTCAGCAAAGCCAACAAACAAGCCTTGCTATTTTTCAGTCTTTTTTGGGGGATTTTCTTTTCTTTTTTTTGGACCTTAGCTTACAAGCAAACAGCAGGACATTGAAAGATTTATCTTCATAATTACTCATATTGAATTAATTATTTCTGTCCAGAAGGACATGGCTGCTGGTGCTACTAATGTTCATCTGATGTACAATAAGTCCCATATTTTTATTTTGTCAGCAGCTGCACTGTGCAGAGTTGTTTTCCCTTTGGACTGTGATATAACCTTCAGAAAACAACTCTACAGCAAAACGACGCAGCTTCTATGTCATAAAACCAGACAAAACACCTGTGATGCACCTCTTTAAGTCTCCACTTTTCCAACAATTTATGATTCTTTGCTTCAGTTAAACCTGACATAAAAAAGGATTTGCCCTTCAGTTTAAACTCATGAAAAAACAGCCCTATCTCCTAAGAGGGGTTGCATGTTGTGTGAGCATGACTATTAGCGCTGCAGAAAAAGCTGAACAGGGTGTGCAGAGGATTGCATCAGTCAAAAGATAAAAATACAAGCTATATCAGTTTTGCAGGTTTGTCTTAATGAATATCTAACACTGGGCGCTTCTAGTGGTATGCAAATGGTTCTGTACATGATTTAGCAAGACTGGAAGTTGTTGCTGTAGAGGTAATTGAGTGTGTTGAGATAATATGTAGGGACAGCTGGTATTAATTACACATTCATTCAGAAGTAAAAGTACTTCACCTACTTGTGACCTGTTCATCACCCTTGGCAAAGTCCGCTGCACTGAACTCTTTTACTGCAGTATCATTAGCATTTCTGAACTGAAGCAAATTGTGTCTCACATGAAAGCAACAGCCTGCTCTCTTGACACTCTTCCGACAAACTTGTCATTAACAAAATTCGTCCCAGCATCGTTTCAGTCGTTAAATGCAGCCAGAGCTAGAAAACCCCAATTGCCCTTTTTCTTTCCAGTGCAGGAGTTCAGCTTGTACTTTAAAAAAGGAAATCTCACTCCTGTACAACCACAGCCTCATCATCAAAAAATCCCCTTTCTTCCCAAAGTCCAGGAGAAAGGTTTCAGCTGAACTGCTTCAGACCACCATCTTGTAAAATTCTTGTCTGGTTTCCGAGGTCAACCTCCATCAAACAGAATCAGCACTCTTGACTAACGATCTATTGGCAGCTGATGCATCAAATTACCATCCTCTAGTTTTCATATGAGCCTTTGACGCAGTAGACTCCACAGTTGTTATGCTAACACTCAGGGTAGGTCTGTCTGACTCAACGTTTGGCTGGTTTTCATCAGACTTATCCTGAAGTTCTCAGTCTGAATTGAATATTCATTTTCATCTCAAGTCCACTGATTCCTGTGGGATCCCTCAGGGTTCGATTTTAGGTCCTGTTTTCTTTACAATTCATGCTCCCACTACCTCCCACCATCTTACTTGGGATCTTCAGTCAGTTCCATAGTGTGTTAGAGTCACTTGGGAAAAGATTTTAGCCACATGGTCCAAAATTAGCCTTTAAGAGGACAACTGCCGAGCATGTAAGTACAGTACATATAAGTTGGTTTACCTTTATCTGAAAGTTGGTAGCAATGCTAAAGAACTGCATTAATTCTTACCTTTTTGGCCACAACAAGCTGGAAACACAACACTAACATACCATATAACGCTGATATGAACTGTATAGTCAAGAGTTGCTTATTTACGCATGCAGCAGATACGGAGCAACATCCTTTAAAACTGTGTTTCAGGCCATCTTGCAAATGTAAGTCTAATATTCAGTCTCCTTTTAGCTTTGGCCTTGTCTCCACCAACTAAAGTATCTGGCTCTTTAGCTGCTCAACGCTCCATTATGTTCAGCAGTTGTTGGTAACTTTGTCTGCTGCTTAGTGCTAGAAAGGAAAGGTGCGGTAGATTAAACAGAGCTTTTTCACTGAAAATAGCTGCCTGCTGCAGGTGGAAACAAGGCTGATGTAAGCAGTGAGTGAACCATTACAGTAGAGTCGCAAGCTGTAAAACCACATCAATGAATTTAATGACAACAGCTTCACCTTTTGTGTAGGAACGCTAGAGACAAGGGGAGATGATGACTGTCTGTGGGTTGGACAATAAGACACTTTTATAGTACCAGCAGTCATTTGTTTTTGTACTGTTCAACTGGGGTACGACTTCCAGTGAGAAGCGCTTGACCCAGAGATTCCTCAAACCCACTGGGCATGTTTCAGAAGGAGAGCGTTTTGCTTGCCTGATTTTGTTGACTTGCTCAGTTTCTGGTTGATTTGGTCATTTTCCTTGATATCTGTGCTTCAGCCATGGCTGTTTTAATTGTCTTTATTGTTGATGTACAGGGTGTTTTATCTTGGAAATTTACCAGATTCTCTACACGTTCTTATTTAGGAGTTAAAGGCATATTGTCACACACCACCAACAATAGGTGTTAACAGGAAGCTAGCTGGGTATTGTCAGTAAGGACATCATAGCAGAGGTTAAGAGGACGAAATGGCCAAGTGCCAAAAGTGCTCTCACCTCAGTGCTGTCTCAGGCTAGCATTGCAAAGAAATGAATTCACCTCACGTCAAAAAGTTTGGTCAGTCTTTGTCAATCTCACACCAAGTAAGCCTTGAAAGTCTGCAACCTTCAAACCCATCCCAGCTAACTTGTAATACATTACTCTGCCCAGTGTGTGCAGTTTATCCGATAACATGTCGGCAACAGCATTTTATTCAGTTACACACATACTCCACATTCAGACACCTGGTAAACAACGTGTATGGGCTGAGAACTGCATCAGTGTTTCAGCAAAACTAAAAGAAGAAGAAAAGAAGAAGTAGAAGAGGGGAGATTTATTTATTTATCCCCCTTTGGGAAATCAAATTTTTAACATTTCAATTCTCATATAAATTATTCAGTTCACTAAAAAAAAAGACAACTGCAGGAAACCGACACAACAGCTGTTGTTCAGCTCGGCCGGCTACAAAAGCTGATTTTTGTGACATTATTTGGAGCCGACAGCGCGACTTAAAAAAAACAAATGTCACGAAAACATGCGATGGCACGGTCAGTAAAATTAAGTTTTGATGTCAACATAATGTCGTCATGAAGGACAAAACATGTTGGGACCAGTTAACACAGCGAGAAGCGTACGTCTGTCATCCAGCAGCGCTAAAGCCGCCACCACACATCACGGTGAGTGACGATGATGAGCAGTAATGGCAACGTTTTCAGCGTGGCTTCAGATGTTATTCAGTCAATGTGGTGAAATGGTAAATGGGCCTGTCTCATAAAGCATACCCAATGTGCCAGATGCTGTCCATGTCACACATCTGTTTTAAAAACGTCATCCCTTGTTGGATGATTGCAATTTTAAAACCAGACATAAGAACATGTTTCACATCACAGAATTTGAGCTGACACAGTCTCACCACAAGGGCAGTCTACCGGCTGTTCTTGGGCTTTCGATCATATCACATGGTCTTCATCGGCAGATGGAAGTGTCCAGCTGTTGACACTCACTTTAACATGTTGCTTTGAATGTTCTAACAACAAGGCAAATCCCATCTGCTGACGATAATGGGATTCACTAAATGGACCTCATGGTGAGGTCACATAACTGAATATAATCATTATAAAACTCGCTGGTGGTTGTCTTTTGCATCTTTGTGATTAAACATTTTGAAGTATCATGAGAGCGGCACAGTGGCGCAGCAGGTAGTGCGCGTGCGTGCCTCACAGCAAGAAGGTCACCGGTTCGATCCCCGGGTCGGGCGGGGGCCTTTCTGTGCGAAGTTTGCATGTTCTTCCTGTGCATACGTGGGTTCTCTCCGGGCACTCCGGCTTCCTCCCACAGACCAAAAACATGCTCATTAGGTTAATTGGTGACTCTAAATTGTCCCTAGGTGTGAATGTGAGTGTGTATGTGTGTTGCCCTGCAGTCGGGGTCAGGGTATACCCCGCCTCTCGCCCGTTGACAGCTGGGATAGGCTCCAGCCCCCCCCAACCCCGAAAGGGATAATTGGGGGCATAGAAGATGAATGAATGAATGAAGTATCATGAGACGCATTTGGTCACAGGAGTCAGAGTTGCTATTTGAATAAGTGCTAAATGTCATTCTTCAGTTTGTAAAGTCCATGTTCAGTAAAGAGCAGATGTGATGCCATTGCGGTCAGAGGTGCAGACCAGGGAGCAGACGGCCACTCATCTCTAAGTACAAACCTCTTACTCTCGTTGTTTGCAGCTCGATTTAATTTGTCCATTCAGCGGGTCAAGCTGAGGTCGAGCTGCAGCTGTTTTTGATTTTAAAAATGAAAGGCATAACATTTTGAAATGTCTTTCCATTACTTTTCCTGAGACACAGTTGTGCACAAACCATTTTTCTGAAAGTACGCATATTTATGTCCTTCAGATGACAGCTTGTCGGCCTTCACACACACCAGTGAATTCAACTGGCCCTTCTGGTGTGAAAGACGCGCTGAAAAGAAATTCATCTGGCTAGTTTGATGTTGTGATTAATATTTACCCTGCAGATCAAGGATTCAGCTGGTGAAGCTCTCTACCAATTATATCTGCCCACTCTTCTTTTTTTAAATACACATTGTATTTATTTCAGTTGCCTTCATATTTCTGTGATGCCCGCGGAGTCATTAATGCCCAGTTTGAGCATCACTCTTAACCCTCACTTCTTAGTGTGAGATTAAATCATTCTTCTTCTTCATTGAGCTCCAAGTGACAAAAACAAGTCAATGAAGGCCACCAAAAGATTCGCGTTAATGAAATTTTGACCTTTTTTTTTTCAGATGCAAATCTTACAAATGCCTCGTAATTCTCTTCAGTAAATAGTTTAGTAATGGACAGAGTTGGACTGAAGTCTGATCCTCTGTGTCGGCCTTTGATTCTTGCGGTTTTTGTCATTTGTGAATGCAGGAGCTGTGTAAATGAATTTTCAACAAATAATAAAAAAAAATATCTTCACTCTCTCCTTGATAGGAAACAGAAAAAATACACAAAAGGACACACTCAAATAGAGGCTTGCATACGCAAATATACACTCAGTTTGAAAGCCTTCAAATAACAATAATAATAATAATAATAATAATAACTTGCATTTTTATGGCGTCTTTCAAAGGAACCAGGTACGCTTTATACACATGAAAGCAGACAAAACACAAGAAAATAATAGTAGCAATGTTTGCCAGGGATGACAGAATTAGCCACAACCACAGGCCTCGATGAACAGTTTTCTGAAATGTCTGCAGATGCTGGGAGACAGTCCTGAAGGACAGGGGCTGCCAAAGTTCGCAAATCCTCAAAATCCATGTACAATCTAAGTTTACGTTCCCCAGACGTGACTTTGTACAGCTGCAAGACCTCAGCAAAGACAGTTTGTTTCCCATCTCCTTCCAACAGTCGATGGTTTCTCTCAAAGAGCAGCAGAACACCTCATTTTAGCTTGAACACCATTCACAATTTAAGAAATCAAACACAAAAATAAAATTAACACAACAGACTGGGATCAAGAGCAACTGGTAGACTAAGTGACTGTACATAGAACGAGTCCAAAAAATTTGATGTGGTGAAAACATGAATGTCGGCAACAATGAATGTTTAAATTGAATGATCCAAACAGGTGTTTTTGGAGCATTTCACATCTTTCCCAGTCTTTAGCTGCTCCTGTCCAAACTTGTTTGATGCATGTTGCTGCATCAAATTCAGAATAAGCAGATATTTACAAAAATCAATGAAGCTGATGAGGATTAGCAAGTTATCACATTGTGGTTTATTGATGTTTTACACAGCGTCCCAACTGTTTCTCAATCAGAGTTGTTTCATGTCCTCGCTCAAAAACGCAGATATTTTGTTTAAGGTTGATATTTTTCAAATCGTTTTTAAGAACATCATCAGGTCCCGACGTGAACACTCAAACAGTTTTTGCTTGTTGTAATCATCCTGCTCCTCCTGCTCAGACTGGCCATTAAGAGATCCCTTCCTAATGCTCTCCCAGTGTGAGTGATGTGGGACAACATCCACCGTCTTTGTGGATTCTGAGCAAAAAATACCTTCTAAACTTCAGCTGAAGTCACTGTGAGGCTTCAGCAGTCTGAGTTAGACACATCAAGCAAATGTCTTTGTGTTACCTCCCTCCACTGCAGCTCAGAACAGAAACACCGTCTCTGGAAACAAACTCTGGAGGATTGATCTGACTACCTCAGACTGCAGAAGAATCATATTAGCTTCAAATAAGCGTTTGAACAGGTTCAGAATGAGAGCTGTGTATTTGTAGCCCATCTCTTTCATTGGAAGTGTGTTCGGGATCTGTGAACATCCACGATAACCAGGAGGAATAATTACTGCAAGCAAAACCTGTTTCAGTGTTCACATGGACTCTCGTGGCTTAACTGAGCCGATCCTTTAAGTTTTTCTTTAGCCACGACGCCAATCGTTCTCTAACAAGTACTTTTCTGACCTTGAGCAAACCTTCATCACAGGTGTGAGAGATTCTAAAAACCAACTGTCATTAGGGATGGAAGGTCGCTCTTGACCTTTGCACCACAAAATAATCTAAGCCCAGTTACAGTCAGCTCATCTAAGCTTCCAGTGGAGGTGTTTTTTCAGCTCAGGTGTCTGGAGCCCCCCCTACACAGAGCAGAACACCTCATCAGTGAGGAAGAGGAGGAGGATAGACAGACAGACGGAGGTGCAGCAGGAGTTTTCAAACCACAGGGAGTCAACATTTACCCTGCGAACCATTCAACACCTCAAGATTCTTGAAAAAGGCAAGAACCTGAAGGACTGAGTGCACACCAGAAACAGACAACATCAACTGTCGCAACATGGACCGGATCAGTGGTGAAAAGGTCAAAGTCATCAACCAGGAGTCAGCGCAGGGCTGGAGAAGGAGATCATGGAGGAACATTGACTGACAGCAGTTATGCACGACCTCTTATGATGACATGTGAGCTACTTCATTTTACAGATGAAGGCTGCAAGATCCATTGAATGCTCAGAAAAGCCATTAAGTGGGTCCTTGATCTTCGCCTATTTTGTTACACAGACCTGCTTTGTTGTTCAGCTTTGATGACTTGTTAGCCTTGTAGCACTGTGGATGGAGCCCTTGTGTTGGAACTGCAGCTTCAGATTACCTGTCTGTGTTTTTTTTTCACCTGATTTTATGTCTCCAGTCTGCAGTGCACGTCAAACAATAAAAATATGAATTTATATATTTTCAGCTGCAGCTCTGTGGTCCAGGAGGGCTGCAGTCTGGCGGCAGTTTGATAAATAACACTGAAGCTGCTCTAAATTTTGGCTTACCGCATGACTTTCCATATTGATCCAGCGCAGAATTATTTCACCTTGTGCTAAAGAAAATATATTTTTTGGTTCACCGATGTTTCAGGCAGCAGTGAAATGCAGAGTAGATTGTAGAGAGTATATTGTGTTTGGCTTCTCTGGCTCTGACTCAGCGTCTTGATGTGAGGAGTTCTAAAAAATAGCACAATCAGGCAGGCATGTCTGCAGAAATGAATTATTAAATTAGAACAGCGGTACAGCCTGTTATGATAGCACCTTACCTTTTACTAGTTTTTTCTCCAGTGTAACATAATCAAGCACGAGCTTTGACAGTGATGGAAGAAGTACTCAGATCTTAAGTCACAGTACCACAGTGTAGAAATACTGAAGGAAATTGGATTCAAAATGTTACTTTAAAGGACCAGTGTGAAGGATTTAGGGGGATATATTGGCAAAAGTAATGTTTTCTTTGGTGTAGATCTTATCCAACCTCACGACGCCAATACTTTACATTTTTATCTGAACTATTGCAATATTGCACAACATTTATTTATACTTACAGTATATTTACATTTAGTTTTATCTTGTATTCACTGCTGCTTTTTCTGTATATATTTTTTGTCACTTGTTTGTTTGCTTTTTTAAATTCTTCTATATATTCTACGGTCGTCTGTATGTCTTTTGTTCATTGCTACTGCAACAAAACAATTTCCCAGATTGGGATCAATAAAGAAGCAGTTTAAAGTCTAAAGTCTATCTAGGATAAGGAGAGGTTGGTTGCAATGTGCAAACTCACTATCAGATGTTACTGTGACCTACACACTGGACTGGAAGTAAAAGAAGAAAAGCATTAGTATTAAAATATGCTTCAAGTACCAAAACTTAAAGTATCCATTATGCAGAATGGCTCATCTCAGTATAACACATATAAGATCACTGCATTATAATTACAGAAGCATTAATGTGCATATCACTTTAATGTAAAGGTGGAGTTCATTTTAATTAGACTGCTGGATATCTTAACCTGTATTATACCATGGTCTGGGTGAATACTCGATTCTGATTGGCTGCAGGGTGTGTGTTAAAAAGTGTTGTAGGACACCTATGAAAAAGTTCCGGTCAAATAGCCTGATTGTTCTAAATTACTGCGCTGGCTCAAACGCTAGTTGGTAACCGTGGCAACAGAAACTCAGAACATACGTTAGCATACGTTATTGATACAGAGGGAATGGTGGATAATATTTATAAAAACGATTTAGGATAGACTTACTTGCTTGATACACATTTAATGATCAGAGTGAATGGTGGATAATATTTCTTGCAATAAAAACGATTTAGGAAACTATCTGTGCACTTTGATTCTTTGAAACTAAATTTCGCTTCATCCTCTGGACACTTCCCTCCGCTGATTAGGCCTAATTTAAAAGCTGCAGCCGACCGAGCTGCAGGTTCTGAGGCCAGAGCCGGTTACCTTGGCAACGCGTCACACAACGAGAGATATTAAATAGTCCACTCAGCCGCTTCTTGTGAAAAACGTACGATTTTAACAGTAAAAAACAACATTAACGTATTAATAATTGATTTAATATTAATTTCTTTCGTAAGTGACCATGGTATAAGCGGGATAATGCCTTTCAAGGTGTCTTCGCGGAAGCATCACGCCTCCGTGTCGTCCATTGATTTCTGATAATGGACACCTCATCGGGCATTATCCCTTACATAATGTAGAATCATTCATCAGCTGATTTATATTTTGTGTTCATAATCTAAACCTGCGACTAGAAACTAAAGTCTAAATCAACTAAACTAAATCAAAAAGTAGTGCAGTAAAAAATCCAATATTTCCCTGAAAGTGGCGTCCAAGTACTTCAAAGTTGTACTCAAGTACTTATACTTAGTTACATTCCATCACTGCAGTTTTGAGCATACATCTTTAAGCTGTCTTCGAGGGACGAAGGGACCATGTGCCATGCAGCGCTCGAGGCAAATGCCACTCCCGTCACTTTTAATGTCAGCTTTCAGCTGTTCTTAGAGAGCCACTGTCCCCGCTCTGACGATTCATCTCCTTTTCATTACTTGCTTACATCCCTGATCCAAAAGGGCAGCGCTCTGGTCCCTCGATTGATAATAATGTCTTGCCTTTCTTTCTGCATGTTGGGCACTTCGAAGCTCCGGGAACATTCTCCAGTATTTGAAAGGAGATTTTGAAATGTACTCCAGGTGGTGAGAATGTCTTAGTTACAAAAAAAAAAAATGGGGAAGCAGTGAGCGGGTGGAGATTTTTCTTCAGAATGCATTCAAGCAATGTCAGACATGAAAAATTCAGCCCGTTCTCATGTCTAAATGATGCCTCCGGTGTATGTGCTGCTCCCGTATTCACATTGTAAGCCTGTTTGTACAGCTGAAGGGAGACAAGGACGGCGGGGACTTTCTCGAATTTTGGAAGTTTACCCAAAGAATATTAGGTCAGAGGAGGAGGAGGAGGAGGAGGAGGAGGAGGAGGAGTGGGAGATAAGGAGGTTGCCACAGGGGATCTTTTAGCCAGCGAACATTTTCTATCACAGCATCCCAATACAGGAGGGGAAGAGTCGCTGTGAAGGGTGCATGGCCTGATACAGCACTGGACATTAAATGGAGAGTTTACAATGGTCAGCTAATGTTTGCCCATTTTCTGTGTGTGTGTGTGTGTGTGTGTGTGTGTGTGTGTGTGTGTGTGTGTCTCCACAGCCGTGCTACGAGCGGGTGAAGGACTGGCTTAATGAGAACCTGGTGGCACTTTGGATCTTTGCTCTATGCACAGCACTTACTCAGGTAATTACAGCTTTTAAGTTGTGTGATTTTTTTTTTTTTTTTTTTTTTTTTTTCCAGCAGTCATTAGCTCAGCCTTTGCTATCTGCAGCCTCAGACGGAAGCTCCCACTTTGTGATAAATAAAGCTAATGCACGCAGTGTCTTTTGCATTAAGCCCCAAACGCAGGGCTCCTCCGGACAACAGGAGCGCGCATAAGCCTCTCGTGTCTCCGCTGAAGACCACATAGGAGAGTTTGACTTTCCATAAAATTCCTTTATCTCCTTTCCAGCCAGGTGTTACGTGATATGCCTCCACAATCCGAGGGGAGGAATATCATACGAGGCTCCTGTGAGGCTGCAGGCTCAGTTTTAGTCACCCGTTAGATTGTCAGTGACCTCTTTGAAAATCCTACATGCAGCGAAATGAAAACCAGAAAGATTTAATCGCGGCCAGGTTTATCTCAAATACCTGAGACGTTTGCCAGCTGACTCCCAGCGTTACCGTATACAAAGAATTGTACAATTATGCTTTACGCTCAAGCAAGGAAGGCAAATTAAAGTTTACTTCAATGCATTAAAGCGTTTACTCGCTGCAGCCTCACCTGGTCCGGTATGACCAGTAGCTTATGGTGGCTAATGTTAGCACACTACATAACAGCACACACTGAGTCCATCTTTTCTTGAATACTTGTGCTACTGTTACACTACATTTTGGGATTAATCATCTTGTAATTATTATTTGTGGCAACAGTTGCTGCTGCAAAACACATATTGTGTTGTTTTTAGGCTTTAGCTTGCAAATAAATTGTAGCTATTTAATTGCTGTTGCACAGCTTTTACAACTCAAGAAAGGTGTGTCAGAAAAGATCAGTACAGATTTCAGAGCTTTTGAGGATTGTTGTGGTCTTTAGATAAACCCTAGTACAAATGTATTTTCAGGCATTAAACACAGGGAATAGGGATGGGAAAACAGCTTCTAAGGGATCTAAGAATATTTTTGTGCATCAATCCAAACATTTCCTTAAAATAAAAGAAAAAATGGGCAATAGAAAGTTAAAAAATACCTCGTTTCACCTGGAGAGAGAGTCTCACTAATTCACATAAATGCAGGGGACTGAAATGAAAAGCAGTTACATGTCAAGACGCCATATTGACAAAAATCTGTTCCAAAAACAGATGTTCCCTTTAAAAACATCCTCCTATGAATGGTGAGGAAATCGCGGTATTAATATTTTGTATCCTGGCCGTGCACTGAGAAGAAGTTTTGGGAAAGAAGCCTTCAAGGAAGTGTTTCATCATGATTTCCCACAAGAACCGACTGTGAGGCTAATGGAAGTAACACTGGAGGGTGTGCAGGAAAGCGCTAAAACAACCCGTATAGATCCTATCAACAGCAGCCGTGAAGTGTAAACTGGCTCAGGCACGACTCTCCTATGTAAGATGTATGGAATCAAAGTTCAACTGAAGCACATATTCATCGCACAGCACAAAGATGGATCCATGTGATTGACTTCCTCCAGGCTGCATCTTCATTCAGCCGTCTGAAATTTAGAGGACAATTTGCATCCAGCTAAACCTCTTCTTCTTTGCCCTCTTCTCAGTTGGAAACAACCAAGCTGCTTCTGACAAACTCATCCTAAAGCCAGGGTTAATGTTGCAGGCGACTTCTTAACTTTACGAGCACGACGCCGCCCCCCTCCCCCACGACCCTCACTGGGCTGGCTTGCATCACCGCTTTGCCAAGGCTCCGTTTCCCCCCGTACGCACTGAAACACCGAGCCAACATTTTAAGATTTACGCACCCTGGAGGTCGTTTTGGTAAAGCCGCACTTTGGGGGGAGAAAAACGCTTAAACAGAGAGAAAAAGTTTACACATTTAATCGGCTTAATGCGGATGCATTCTCAAGCTCGCTTCATGAATATGAGGAAACATTCTGTGTTATGGGCAGAGTAAAGTTTTCCATTTCTATTTCATTGTTGATGCTTTGATAACGAATGCAACACTGAATTTTGTGGAGCTGAAACTCACTTCTTACTTACAACCCTGATTCCTAAAAAGTTGGGACGCTGTGTAGAACATCAGTAAAATACAGTGTGATGATTTGCTGATCCTTTAGGACATAAACTCAACTGAAAACAGCACAAAGACAATATGTTTAATGTTGGACCTCATCAGCTTCATTGATTTTTGTAAATATCTGCTTATTCTGACTTTGATGCAGCAACATGTTTCAAACAAGTTGGTTCAGGAGCAACTAAAGACTGGGAAAGATGTGGAATGCTCCAAAAACACCTGTTTGGATCATTCCACAGGTAAACAGGTTCACTGGTAACAGATGATAGTGTCATGATTGGGTATGAAAGGGGCATCCTGGAAAGGCTCAGTCGTTCACCAGCGAGGACGGAGAGAGGTTCACCACTTTGTGAACACATGATTGGATAAAAGAGATTAATACATGAGCTCAGTTTGTTTGCAAATGATTATTATTTATGTTTTACAGAGTCCGGACTTTTTTGAATCAGGGTTGCAGTTAGCTGGTTTTATTTTAAGATAGATAGATAGATAGATAGATAGATAGATAGATAGATAGATAGATAGATAGATAGATAGATAGATAGATAGATAGATAGATAGATCACCACAGAGGGAATTAAATTATGTTTTGTTTGCATTTTCACTCACAAACTACTGAAAAGCTTCTGAGGTTATCAAAGAAATACAAACATCACTTGATTTGTTGGAGATGCTGGAGCAGAGACATAATGTATAATAAAAAAAGGGCATCCACACACTCCAATCTGTGCAACAAATGAATGCTGCACAGCTTGCAGCGTGTGGATGAACCTCTTATTGTTATCCAAGAAATGAACGTAATGAGATTTGGATACAGCCGTATGAGAGAGTTAATGCTTTTGGCATTTGCTGTCAAACAGATGTACGTTACGATGGTTGAGAATGAGCCGAGGAGGAAGAAGCGTTCCTCCTCATTTCACTGTGACTTCACCTGTGGACATCTGAACCCTCTCATGGCTGACTGGTTTCTTGTGTTCGTGCAGATCCTGGGTCTGGTCTTCTCCATGACGATGTTCTGTCAGTCAGTGAAAGTGGAGACCTTCTACGCCTAGCGATCGACCTCTGTGCCCTTCAGCACACTTGGATTGTTTCTCATCAGAGAGGGACAGATATAGACCCACCGTCCTCCTCCTCCTCCTCCTCCTCCTCTCCTCCTCTTCCTCCTACAGACTCTTCTTTCCAACGCTTGTCCTCTCTGTGACATTCCCTCTCGGATGTCACCAGTTCACAGTTTTTCTGCTAACTAGCAACAAGCACAGTGTCAGTGTAATACCTGAGTTTGTTCCTATGGTTTGCTCTGTGTCAAAAGCTAATTTCTGTGATACATTTTACGAAGCAGTATTATGAACGTGTATAAAAAAAAGTGTAACCCCCTTTTTTTTTTTAAATATGTGTTCTGTTTTAAATTATTTTATGGTTTGTATGTGTTTTCAAAATGAGAGCAACAGTTGGGAAAGTGCACAGTGTGAAGTGCTGCAAGTGCATGTCTCCTGCGATGGTGTGTATTAAATGTTTTGGCTCGACTAAAAAGCGCACGTCATCCTGTCATTGCTCAGCCGGAATCGCCGAAGGGTTTTATGTGTAATCCTGCCTGACACCCCCGATGACAAACACAGGGGACGGGGGAAATTTGCCACGAACCGCTATGCAAAATCATTTGTGTGGTCCCGCCGCTGAGACACGCAGGAGTCATTAAAATATTGTGCAGCACCTAACTAATCAGGCATTAATTAGATAAATCTACTGAAACGAAGCGCTTCGCGACTTCGTGCACATGTGGCTTTTTTATGTGGTGGATTTACACGGGACGTGAGAATTGCGCCGACCACAACAAAAAGATTCTGTCAGAGGAATTTAAATGAACAAGTAGCAGGATCCTCCAGACTGGCCTGAGGCGATTTCCCTCCCAGCACCAATCAGAGCTCCAATGACAAGGATTCATCTGCAGTCTTTGAAGCCTCCTCTGGCCCTTTTCTGACTCTTTAAGTTCTTTTCCTTTTTACCTTGGGCCGTCAAGTATAATCCAGGCCATAAGTACACTAGAGACACACTTTGATTAAATAGCCCCGTAGGAAAATTGCTTTAAGAGGTGTTTTTAGCTGCAGTTTGAGGTCCAGGCATTGCAGGTGCCACAGCCCTTTTTTTTTTGTATTTGTAAGGATTTTTCCTCCCTGGCTTCTTCTTTTCTCAAACAATCTGGACCTGAGAGATCAAAAGTCCCAGAGCAATCAAATCTGTGGAAGCGTTTCGGATGTGCTCCTGAAGCCAGCCAAAGACGGTGCACAGATCAGTCAGCAGGTGGAGCTATGATGGGAGCCATTTTTTTCCTCCTGGCAGAAGATTTTTCTGATATTTTGGCTAAAAAAAATATAATAAACATCTTGGTTTCCTCACACATGCTGAGATTATCACAGCGTGCCATGCGTTGAGAAGTGAAGATCAGGGTGTTTCAATGAGGCGGAGTTGTGTTGAAAATGCTCTCGATTAGTGTTTGGCCATCATGCAGATGGACTGACGGCGACAACACTAAGCTGGCAGTAAAGCTTAGATAACACACTGTGATGCTGCAGCTGTAGGTGTTCAGAACACGCGCGAACAAAGCTTTGACGCAGAGTCTTCAAACTGAGGTGACGATGCTGAAGCCGCAGAGTCAGAAGCTTTTGGCCCATCAGCGGCGACTGAAAGCGCCAGCTGAGTTCATCAATCATGAGGTGACAGCCAGTTTGCAAATATGTAGCTGCGCAGCTAATAGTCTTACAGATATCCCCAGTTTGAGCCTCTAATGTAGCACCGTTACATTTGAGATCTAAGCATCCGTTTCTTCTGAAAAACAAATACCAGTTAATCTTTGAAAAGGCCGTTGAGCAACACTTAACCAGTGTTGTGAAGGTATTTTAAGAACCCTCAAACACTCCTCTGATCATGTGGATAAAAATATTTGCTGTTTGTGGGAAGACAAAGAGGATTTTTAACCCGTCTCTCCAGTTGTGCCTCTCTTCGCTCCTAATCCAAACAAGGATGGTAAACGGAAATGACACAAGAGGCTTCACAAAATGAGCGAGACCATATGTTATTTCTGGCTACCTGGACAGGTATCGCTGTCACAGCTCGAGAAACACGTCAAATATCCAGACTTCTTGGTGTGTTCGGGATAATGTCATCAGAACGACGACGGCGAGCGCTGTTGAACCGCCTTCTGGGTTTTTCGACGTTCGCCACGTAATTATTTTGTGGAAAATGAGACTTGAATTCAAAATGGCAACACATGAGAGGAAAAAAGTGGGACTCCCTTGCAAACAGCGCTTGTGCTTTGTACTCAGCTGAATGTGAGAAGACACTGATGTTAGCGCTGAAGCGACGACAGTCAGTACACCTGTACGCAGTCTGGGGACAGCACGAATCTTTGAACATCACAGAACAAGATGTAAAGTAAATTCAAGTAATTCATACTTTTCTCATTTCCATCTCCGGCTGCGACAGCCGATACGAGCTGCTCACCGCTCACGTACACTGAAAGCGTTTATCAGGCTTTCTTTGGCATCCATGTTTCTTGGGCCCACAGAGCGGGAACATTAGAGGCTTCTAATTAGAGACTTCCTCTGGCTGAGCTGGCTGACTTCCTGCTGGCTCCCAACTCATATGAATTGTATAAAAATAGCTAAAGCTACTTTACTGATAGGGCTCTCCAGGACTTTTCGAGTCTCATTGTACCGAGTGGATCAAACTGTGATTATGCAGAGTTATTTTTACTGAGTGTACAGTGACAGTCTGAAATGTATTCATTGATTGAATTTGAGAAAAGGCCTATTAGGAAATGGTGCCCCTGCCCCTGTCAAACACCAAAAATCACCTGAAAGCAGTGACCATGGGCTCATGAGACCCAGTGGTGACGGACAGCATGGCTTTCTTATCATGCCCCCATCAAGCCAACGTTACAAGGTGCTGCCTGTCACCCCAGTATGCACTGGGAAACAGCCAGTCTGACATACAGACACAACACCCACACTCACATCCATACAGCTCTTATTCATACAGTATATTCCTGTTAAATTGAGTGATTTTCCACGAGATGTTACCCACAGAATATGTCAACAGCTGCCTCCATTTTTCAGGAACATGCTGTTAAACTTAACGAGCCGCCCAAGACACCGGTCAGGCTGCCGAAGACGTGCCCTACGTACACTCCATGAAAAATGTAATACAGACAAGTATACGAGGGGACTTCAGATCGAGTCAGATCACAGTCGGTTGTACTAGAATTGAATAAATGAATTTGAATTTGCAATTTCTGCAAACACGAATATGTCAGGTGTCGGTTCGGCTGATGGGCCTGGACCCCTGAACCAGACGCAGTCATATCCACAAGCTTATAGTCCTGCTTCTTCCTCAGCCCCCGTTCCACCAAACCAAACATCAGCTTTTCACATATTCATTTTGGGTGCTTGGCCAGGTGTAACCTCTGGACCTTTGCACCTTTGTTTTCACACAGCGTTTCAGCGCTCTTATTAAGGTGTAAGTCAAGTGTATGCGTACAGCCCTTTAAAGCAGTTAGTCTCAAAAGGCTTCAGTGGGTCTGCATTATGAAACAATAAATGAAAAGGATAAATGAAAATGACAATCCACGACCTCAGGCCTTCCATAACAGCAAGAAAAACCCTCATTACACAAAGCGGACACACATCTCTTCAAGAAAAACAAATGAGCACAAGCTCTCCAGAGTACAGTACCATCCACTGTACAGCATGTGCCAGCATGGCTCAGAGAGTGTGATTCTATACAGCAGCCATGACATGGAAAATAAGATATTCTGCTCATGAAAATTAGCCTTGAACACAACTGCTCGACGTGACCCTAAAAACGCACTGGAAATATTTTACAGAGCATGTGGTGAAGTTGGAAAGTAAGGGTGCACGTTGGCCTAGATTAAGGCTTAGAAATAAAACATCAAATATGTGGTCTAGCAGGTACGAGTGCAGGGGCCAGGGAGTCATGGGGCCCACAACCCAAAACAACCACAAAGAGACGCAAAACCACCACAAAGAATCACTGAACGAACACAGAGAGACACAAAGTGACCACAGAGAGACACAAAATGACCACAGAGAGACACAAAGTGACCACAGGGAGACAAAATGACCACAGAGACACAAAATGACCGCAAAGAGACACAAAATGACCGCAAAGAGACACGAAATGACCACAAAGAGACACGAAATGACCGCAAAGAGACACAAAATGACCGCAAAGAGACACAAAATGACCATAGAGACACAATATGACCACAGGGACACACAAAGTGACCACAGAGAGACACAAAGTGACCACAGAGAGACAAAATGACAACAGAGAGACGCAAAACTACCACAAAGAATCACTGAACGAACACAAAGAGACACAAAGTGACCACAGAGACACAAAATGACCACAAAGAGACACAATGACCACAGAGAGACACACAAAGTGACCACAGAGACACAAAATGACCACAGAGACAAAATGACCACAGAGACACGCAAAGTGACCACAGAGAGACACAAAATGACCACAGAGACACACAAAATGACCACAGAGACACACAAAGTGACCACAGAGAGACACAAAGTGACCACAGAGACACAGAATGACCACAGAGAGACACAAAGTGACCACAGAGACACACAAAGTGACCACAAAGAGACACAAAATGACCACAGAGACACACAAAGTGACCACAGAGAGACACAAAGTGACCACAGAGAGACACAAAATGACCACAGAGACACAAAGTGACCACAGAGAGACACTCTCAGTCTGGGTGTCTTGCTTTTGCGTAGTAGGAATGGGAGTGGGGGGGTCTTTTATGTGTCTCTGCTCAGGGACCCAGTGTCTCATAATGTGAAACACCCTGGATCGAAACGAATAACACACAACAAGAGTGACAAAACTTTCAACCTGCTCTGATGACCACACAAACGATTGCAAACGTCGTGCAAACACCGATGAGGTGCCGGTTTGACGCCATCACTCTGGGAAACGTGGCTCCAACACAGCGCAGCCTCTCCAGACCTCCTCTTGTCCCTCCGTCGCCTCTTGAATTCACCTCACCGCTTCAGCAGATCTGTTTCCTTTCCCCTTGTCTCATGAATTATTCATTCTCATGTTCACGGGCTTTCTCCCATCTTGTGCTCGATCAATAAAACATTCCCGTGCGCTTGCTCCCTCACCTCTCCATCCTCTCGTCTTGCTCCTGAAGCCAAACCGTGAGCCCATGCTGAGCTGATGAAACAGCATAGATGGATGGCCTTTTCAAACTGAGAGAAAATGACTACAATTCAGGCCATCTCTCATCTGCGTGAGCTGTACTTGCCACTGTATTTGTCACTGGCTTAGAGTCCCCCCCCCAAAAAATCCAAATGAGGTGCCTCCTCAAAAAACGCTTACAAGAGATATTTTGTGTGTGTGTGTGTGTGTGTCTCACTCCAAAGGGGAGGCACAGCCCAGAATATTTTATCACTGCAGAATAAGTTTACGAGCAGCAGGCTTGGCTAAAGCTCTGCTGAGTACAGGTGAACGCGTTCTGCTCCAGACACTCAAATGGAGTTTATATTAAAACAGACTATTCTCTTATAGAGTAGAACAACGTAATCTGTACCACTCATAGTCGAGCACACATGCTCTGCACTCCACTTCAGCGTCTGCGTTCATTATGTGGACTTTGCTGGAGAGCACGTGCTCACGTACACAATCTTCGCTCTTGTGTTTGAACTTAATGATGACTTGGACTGATGGAAATCCTTGAAGGCATTTGCAGCAAAATGAAAACTGTCATTTGTCTCCGGGAAGGCCGGCACAGAAAATCCCTCATTTCTTTCACACAGAAGCGTCAAACTCGAATCTCGACTCCACACAGCACAAAAGCGTGAAGTCACCAAACAGTGCAGCTCCATGTGATTGTTGAGCATCTCATTGCAAAACCCTGGGCGTTAATCTGCTTCTACTGGGAAGCTCCCCGCCCCACAAGATTTTGGAACCTGGCTGCAGGGATTTGTGAGGTCTGGCCTGCGATGGCCTCATTTCACCAGCTGGCACACAGCTCATCCATTTTATTCGAGGGGGCACAAACTGGGTAGATAACAGTGAGATAATCATGAAGTAATGAAGGACTAATGGAGGTAATGAGGGATTACTTAATAACTACTCAGAAGGATGTAGGACTTTACTGGAGGGGCACAAAAAGAGTAAGTAATATTCAAAGTCGCCCTCCAGTTTCTTCGTGCTCCTGCAGTCGAATGTTTGAGCGTGGCTGTGCAGAATGATGTATGTGCAGAGTTTGACTCTTGAAAGCTGCTTTCACATTCATCTGCTGAAGGTGGAAATTTTCTCTGCGCTCACTGAAAATCAAGTTTTAAAGAGGCGGGACTAGCAGAGTGATTTATGGCATCACATACAGTTTGGAAGACAGTTCTGGTCCAATATTCAAGGTGCACAAGAGTGACTGCGGAAAGCTGAAGCCTCCAGAGCGCAAACACTGACGCTGGGCTTCTCAGTTTTAAATGAGGGGGAAGGAGCAAGTGTCATTTTAAGGATTTTAAAAAGACAACTGAACTTTGAAACTATTATTCAAAGTACTGCGTTTTCTATATATCTTATAACATGTCTGATGGGGATCTAATTAGTAATTAGTAATTAATGAGGCATCAGTACTTTTGTGGTCTTTCAGAGTTTATCAGGACGACTCGTGAGGAAAGCGCTCAGGGTGAAGATTCACAGAGATTTATGGACTAATCATTACTTCATTATTCATGAACATAATGTATCCCAGTCATCATTATCTCCAGCACAATTACACAATTATTGATTCAAAGCTATTCAGAAGCCGCTCATTAACGATTGGTCAGTTATCAGACCGTCACTGATTGGCTCCTCAGTCATTTCGTGGACTGCATGCCAAGTGTCTTCACATGGATCAGATCAGCTCTGGGCCTGTTCTGCTGCTTCACAGCTGAGCTGCAGCTGCTCGACGCCTTCACTTCGCTCTGCTTTGGCAAAATGGGCAAATTTGGCAGACGCAGCAAATGTAAGCGACTCGTCGGAAAGATGGCGGCTTCTGGTGACGCGATGTTGAAAGTTATTGAGTCCCTCCACTGCAAACAGATGATTTTCAAAGCAGGCATTTTGACTTGTCATAGCAGGAAAAGCACAGGCAGAAGTGATAACATAAAAAACGGCTGAATTTCATTCCTGTGAATTCGTTCCAGGGTGGATGCTAATGCTGGCTCGCTGACATGGCCTGCTGGGACGCAGGATGGAGCCGAGCCACTGTTAACAGTGATTTTATACACCTGTTAGCAAAGGCAGCGGCTGAGGCAGCTGAATCTACTAATTACAAGGATTAGCCACATAGTTTGGCCACATCATGGATCTTCATACACAGCAGAGGAGCAGCGCTGGGCCGGTGGCCACTGATTCATAAAGGAAACTTCCCAGTTTTCAAAACAGCTTGCAAATCAAAGGGCCTAAATGTCTCTGGTGATCAACTCAAAGACGTGTCCAAGTCTTGGTGGTGCTTCTCTGAGTTCCCACATGAAGTTTTACAGTGAACAGAGCGCGAGTGTTTGCTCGGTTTGACTTTGTACCGACCGTGTGAAGCCGAGAAGTCGCACTTGGCTGCCTCTCCTGCACACGGCCATCCATCAAACTCTGGCCTGGTTTGTTGGAATCTCCAGCGATCGACTGACACGACGAATTACAAGCAGCAGAAAATAACCTCCATGAATGAATGTTTACGTTTTTCAAGACGAGAGGCTGAGAGCACACATTAGTGATCATTTTAATACTCCGCTTGCTTTTACATAATGTGAGTTTTGTGCAACCTTTGATCTACAATCCAAATCCGTTAATTCTCTTCGTATGTGTAAGTGTGATGCCAGCGTTGATGATACTGCCAAGAAGTGAACAGACATCGCTGCTTTGGCAAAACCTTGAAGAGTCAACAGAGCTTTTCTTAATTAATTTGGATCCATGAGGCCAAATTACTGCACGGTTTGATAACAATATGAGCAGTAATGAGTTATTTGACAGATCATTGTTAACTGCTGCCTTATAGTCTCACCTTTTCTCTTATTTCCTGTGCGGTAAAACATTATAATGGCATAATGTTACGGTCAAATGTGAGAGTTTAATCCAACAAGTGAGGAGAGATTATCAGTAATCTTTCAGTCTTTAATCATCAGTTTGGTCATGTCTTCCTCTGAAAATAGACTCAGCCCTGCTTAGCCCTGCCCTGTGAACACAGTGAATGCAAAGAAATTACCAATTTATAAAAGAAAGAAAAGATTAAAGTCTCCAAGTCAACTGGCCCTTGTTCTATTTATCTTGGCTCTGACAGCTTTGGTTTCACAAATATTAGACGCTGCTAAAATAATTTTACACAGATCTTGAAATCCAGTTTTATATCCCCTGAAGTAGCTCTCACCTTCCGTGTGGAAACACTCATGCTCTTAAATATTTATTCCACAAAGCAGCATCCCACCAAAGCTTTCCTGACAGCTGAGGAAGAAGTCCTGTAAACTCGAGATCTCTCAACCACCCAATGACTTCTCAGATTAAAATGAATCCTGCAGTGACGCCTGACAGCAGAACAAGACCACAAACAAACCAGAGATGCTTCCTCTTGTCCCGTTAACACAACCGAACATTCCCAACAGCTATCGGATGGATTAAGATTAAATATTCATGTTCCTCAAAGGATGAATCCCGCTGATCATCCCCGAGCGTTCATCTCGTGCCTCTGTGAGGTTGACATTTGTGGTTTTCACTGAAATGTCTTGACAACAGAATTGCAGTGACATCTGATGCATTCATGTCCCCCTCAGAATGAATCATCAAAACTCATCTGACGCCGTCATCAGGTCACAATTTTTATCAGTTCAGCGCTGTTTATGACGACATATGAGCAAATTTAAAAGCTAATTAGCCTCCACTGTATTGAGTATGATGCCAATTAGCAGATGTTAGCATGCTAAAATCAATTAGGATGTTGAATGTTGTAAACATTACACCAACTAAAAACATAAACTCATAAATAAATCAGCATGTTAGAGTGCTGATGCTAGCATTTAGCTCAAAGCAGAAAGCTTTGGCACAGCCTCATAGAGCCACAAGCACGGTTAGACTCTTTTAGTGTTGTTTCTGAAAGACAAAACTAACTTAGAGGTCATCGTGATGACAAAACCCAACACCACAGGCAGCTTTCTCTGCCCAGACAAAAACACGCTACATCCCGAGCTCGCTGTTTTGTCTCTCTGTTGTTAGCAAGCGCACATTTATCTCCATGTTGTAATTAAACAATGGCAGGAAATGGCTAGGTTCTCCCTCCACTGCATAATTATATGTTTGGACAACCAGATTAGCATCTCAACATGGCTATCAGAGAAAGGCTGTGTTATCAGACACTCGCCTCCAGTGTGCTAAAAAAAAAAAAAAATTAAGATTCACTGCCTAATGTAGGGCACCTCGATTTGAATATTTCATGCAGTCTGCCCGAGCATCAAAACCAATCCCATTTTACGTCTAGCTAATGTGATTAGAGGCGCTACATTATTAACACAATTGGGTGGAAATGATTCCAGGGAGTGTGTATTTGTGATCTTGAGAACAGTTTTCCATCAAACTTTATCTCCACAATGAAATGTGATTTCATGGAGTAAGCTCTGGTCATTTCAGCCCCTACATTTAAAGAGACGTCAGCTCTTCTCACTCCTCGTATGCAGAGGAAACGCTCAGCTTCCTTGTTAGCTGGACCATCATGTGAGTCAACCCTGAAATCTCCACATCACTGTGTCAGCGCTCGCATACATCTTCCTCCTCCTGTGTTATTATGGACTATTGTGGGTTTGGGAAGGCAGCAGAGACAATCTTTAAGGAAGGCAACACTGCAATCTTCTTGTAATCCAATTCCACAATAGTTCTGCAGGGTGCTCAAGTCTCAGCGCATCTGCAGAATGAAAAAATATCTTAATAGTTCTCCCCTGAAAAATCTCTCAGTCAGAACCGGAAGGAATCCATTTCATAAGATAACATAAGATTCAAAATCCTGCAAACAAAGCAAGGCCATACCAAAAGCAGAGGCAGAGAGAAAGTGATCTCATCCTGGTGAGTGTGGAAAAACACTTTAAGGCAGAAGAAACTGAACAAAGACAATAAACAAACACCCAGGACCAGATTTTCTCTGGCTGGATCATAGACATGCAGAAGGGTACAGCAACCAGGGAAAGACTCCCTCTCAGCTGCTGCAGGACCGGAATGGCAGCAACAAATCATGTGCCAGAAAGTGGGGGCCCCCTGCCAGGGCCAAATGCATTAACCATGCTGTTTAGACTCCATAAAATAGTCCACTTGTGTCCTCGGGGAAAACACGGAGCTCTTCCAGGGACAATGTGGAGTTTCACTCACTTGAATTGGTGACAAAGAGCTCAGGATTTCTTTGGGGGAACGAGCCAATGAACGACTGAAACACACTTTGAGTGAGTGCTGCACCTCTGAATGGGGAATCAGGAGCAGACAGCTGGTGGAAAACAGGATGTTTTCACATGAAAAGTATATGGAAATTGAATTTTGGGGGTCTAAAACTGGACTTGGTATTGTGCAGTGGCTCCAACTCTGGCTGTCAGGACCCCTAGAGGAGGTCTCAACCTCAAGCTGGGGAGTTTTGAGATGAATAGTAAGACAAGATGTAAGAAAACTGAACATGTGTTCATGTTTTCAGATTTTTCTCTGTGTTACATGTGAAATACTGGATCATATTGATTAATTAATGATCAGGGCTCTCTCAGCTTAAGCATTAAGGCTTCAGGAACAGGACAGGAAGCCAGAGAAGGTGGAGACATGGGTGTTCACTAGGCAGGTAGGGTCTAAAAAAAGAGATCAAGATGCATGATGGGAAATACACACAAAAAAAAAACCCATTGGAAAAACTCAACAGCGACGTCTTCCTCCAGAAATCATGACCTGCTTACTCAAGATCATCCACAGACCTTGTTGTGAGCAGTTGCATGCTGGAACTATTTTCTCTCTCCTGAACGACACCTGCCAAACGTCTCACTGCGTCGAAGGAAGCCGAGTGTCATCTAGTTCCATTATATCAGAGAGAAGGCCGACCTGTCTACAGCCGATCTCTCCAGAAGTCAATCTAAGTGGATAAACAGCCATACAGGTGAGAGGGGGGAAATATTTTTGGATTTTGGGGTGAACATGTCCTGTGCATGAGATGCCACCTGTTGCTGATTGGCTGGAATGGCGGTGCGTGGCTCAGTCTCTTGGTTTGTTTCCCATTTACAGAGGCAGAACCGTGAAGCAAAACTGGATGTTTTTTCCAGTGCGGACACACAGAACAGACAGCTAGCGGACCGTGAAGAGACATTCACTGAATTTGACATGAAAAAAATGTATTGGATTAGAACGGCTGACCCCACCGTGAGAAGGATTTGGTTGGTTCCACTAAGAGTGGTGCTGTTCTATATTCTTTATTATCAGCAGATTCCTGATGCAGCTCATTTCTCTGTGTCCCTAGATTGTTGATTAAAAACTACTAAAAACAGCCAGTGCAGTTCATTTTGAGTCGACCACATTTATGTTGTCCTGCTGTTGCTAATCCACCAAAAGTGTATAAATCCACATCTGAAAATAGTCCCCGATGGACCAGCGGCTGAGTGCCACAGGCAGGGTGGCGAAGTCAGAAAGTTTTGTGAGATTGTCTTTTTACAGGATTTGTTGCCAACAAGCAAAATATAGAATTATTTTTTGTTATCCTTTCATTTCCTGGAAAGGCTGGAAATCACTGAGGTGTGTCAAGTTTTCCCACACTGGGCAGCGTTCACTGACCTGGAAAAACTTCAGTGTCATTAAAAACCTCAACTGTAAATCCGTCAGAAAAACAAAACTGAAAGCAGTATTTGATGATTGTCAGGGTCTGAATTGGACAGACACTTGTATTGAGAGATGTATCTTAATATCGTTTTTCTAACCTAGGCAGCAAAGTGCTTTTTTAAAACTCAACATACACAGAAAGACGACTACAAACTGATCCAACAGCAGTGACGTTAGACTAGAACCAGCACAGATAATGAGATAAAGACTGAAAAAATGTGGAAGTTCAGTCAAAATATTTACCTGACACTGGCTGCTAAAGCTTGTGGGGCCGTGCTGTTTTAAAGCTTTGGGGACCCAGCATCAAAGACTCTGTCCCTTTTGGTGCCGGGACCGGCCAGGATGGCCCTCTGGCTGCAGTTCAGTGGGATTAAAAGATGTGATGTGTCCCCGGGAGCCAGAGCAGGCCGAGGTGCTTAAAAACTTAGTGAAAAGCAGCCAAAGCAGAGCTAGCAAGACTCCCCGACACCTGCTTAGACTCAGCAGATAACCGCACGTCGAACAATCCGAGGTGAAATGATGTGCTTCAGCCTCCCAGCTGCTCCAGTGAAGCTGTTCGCTTTAATCAGTACGAGACTGTGGTTGAACTGGACATTTCCCAGGGGCGGTTCTGCATGGCTGACCTTCCTTTTCCCCTTTAAACTAAAACCCACCCTGAGAGCCTGTTACACAGATGATATCACCCATCTGTGATGTTTGCTGCCTCGCAGGAGTTTTTTTCGGACGTGTTTTAATTTGAGGTGTATACAGTTTGAAGCAATTCCTCGCTGCTGTCGCTGACTTCTGCTTCACTTAGATGCAAAGTTTCAAGACGAACCCGAGAGGACACCTGAACTCGGATCCAGCTGTGGGTTATAAGCGGCATGTGTAGGTGGAAACAGCTCATAAGTCACACTGCTTGATGCTGTTTTGAATTCTGGTGTTACACACATGGCATATTATATGAATCATTATAATCTGAGCTCACACACAGGCCCACTGTGGAAACTTTCTGGGGGGAGGGGGGTACTCACCTACTCAGGGGTTTGAAGGAACAAACTAATTTATGTCCTTTAAATCAAGAAGTTCAAAATAAAATACTGACTTCCTCTGAACATGGAGGAAATGTGGCTCTTGAGTGGCTTTTTCACGCCAAACATTGCAGCATGTGGCGGCACAAAAAGCACAGGTATACACTCAATAATAACACTAATCGCTGCTGTAATGCATTTAATTGGCCCTTCCAGGACCCCGGCACTGTGGCTGACGGCTCACTTCATTCATGCTCCATCTGTGCTTTTCCTGCGAAGGTAAATCAAAGTGAAAGGAGTCGAGCGGCTCTTTGTAAAACCATCATATGTCTGAATGCTATATTTATTTTTTTGCCGTGATTTATCCTGTCACGCTGCTGCTTTTGTTTTTTTTGGACTGTGATGGAAGATTTACAGAAGTCTTAATGGGTCTTCAACAAGCAATTTGCTGCAATGTGTGAAAATGATGCAGGAATTCTTTACAGAGTCAAAGGCACAAAATCACTTATTTAAATCACCTCTGGATCTGTGTTGATGACGGAAGCCTGATATATAAGATAAAAACAGAATTTGGAGTTCCTGCACTGATAATCCTTTAAAATTCATCTTTACACAGTTCTTCTGACAACCTATTTTCCCCTCCATGAGCGATGGAGTCCACATAACCACTAAAAGTTCTGCCAAACTTAAAACACTTTTGTCATTTCAGATGAGAGTTTTCCGTCTGTGCCAGGCACGCTGAAGATGATTTAAGTTCGGGGGGGGGGGGCTGCAAACAGAATATACGAGTGAGGCGACATGTATTTTTAGTGCAGAATGGGGACTCTGTGGCAACGTCACTCCAGACAGTAACAATGACAATGGTGGAAACACATGCAACCACTCACAGGGCTAACAGCCATGAGCCACACACACACAGACACACACACACACACACACACACACACACACACACACACAGACAAAACAACTAATGTGTTCCCATTTGGAAAGTCTACGTAACCTTTCAGCCACAGTGCTCTGCGTTAAACTCTGCTAGCATCATGTTGGGCAGCAAACAACTGACGAATGACTTCCTGTTAGCCAACGGTCCTGAACACTGTTCCCACTCACTTTTAAAAATGTACATCTATTATAGGCACATTCAGCGGAACACACGTACCGATAAATCCATTTTGTTGTGGTGAAACATCCTCTGATGCATAGCTAGGGCACATCGTCAGTGATGCTACCTGAGCTCATAGGGTGTTTCGGGTCACTTCAGGCGTCAGACACCCTCATTCAGGGTCCGTTGTCTCAATAAATGATTTGGAGAAGTTAATTCGTGCCTTTATTTCCTCACATTTAGACTACTGTAACTCCCTTTTTACCTGCCTCAACAGATCCTCAATTCACCGTCTACAATTGGTTCAAAATGCTGCTGCTAGGCTTTTAACCCGGTTTAGTAAATGGTCTCACATCACCTAAATTTTAACAGAACTGCATTGGCTACCAGTCAAATTTAGAATTCAATTTAAAATCATAGTGCTTACTTACAGAGCCCTACACGGCCAGGCTCCAAAATAATATGAGTATCCTCCTGCACCCTTACAGCACAGGCCGAGCATTAAGATCATCTAACACGGGTCTGCTAAGTGTTCCTCGGACTAATTTCAACACTCGCGGTGATCGTACTTTTGAGTGTGCAGCTCCAAAACTCTGGAACAGCCTTCCAGCTGCGTTGAGATGTATTGACTCTGTGGAGAGCTTTAAAAAACACTTAAAATCCCACTTGTTCAGACAGGCGTTTGGATAAATTCTGACATTTTACATCTTTCTCAATGCTTCTTGTATGACTGTATATTTTATGTGTATTTTATGTATATATGTATTTTATTTTATTTATTTATTTATTTTGTGGTGCTATATTTGATTGTACGTATACATGACTGTAGTACGTATACATAGTTGATGTTAATGTTGTGTAACTGTAAAGCACTTTGTGACCGGTGTCTGTGAAGAGTGCTATATAAATAAACTTTGCTTGCCCGCTTGCTCAGGCGACCCAGCTGAGGTTGATCAGGCCTCAGCTTGTGCCCTAGCAGCACTCGACCACGGATCTCCTCTCTTTATCCAGAGCCACCTGGCTTTCTCTGCCGCCTCTGTGCTGTTATAGATGGCCCTCCTCCTCCTCTCACCTGTGATGCCGATTGCAGTGTAAGCCCTGCAGAGGGACTGTCCTGCAAAGCCTCTGCACCTGACCTCCACAGGCAAGCACCTTGCCTTCCAGCCTCATCTTTGGCAGTCGCTGACAAGGTTGTCATTTTTCTGCCTCTTGCACTCAAATGCCTCCTCCATGCGTTCTTCCCATGGCACAGTGAGCTCAAGCATGACAATGTTCTTCGTTGCCTCTGACACCAGAACGATGTCAGGTCTGAGGGTGGTCTCAACGACATGCTGGGGGAACTTAAGTTGGCAGCCCAAATCCAGTGAGAGCTGCCAGTCCTGTGCCTCTGGCCACTGTTCCCACCAGGACTCCATGGCATTTAAGTCAGCCTGTCTTAACTAACTTTAAAGCTAGAACACCTTACCGCTCCAATGGCCCGGCCGCAGAGCGCTGGAGCATGTTTTTTTTAATCACATTTCTCCTCATGTTAAACACCATTAGAGAGCTAAAATCCTCATGAATCAATTGAATCAAACCACTTTAACATACAAGGCACAATAAACTCCAACAGCAGACAAATAAGCGTTTCAAGATGGAGGCAACTCACCGATGACGTCGCTCCCACAAACACGGTCTGGTAACATCCACGACGGTCCAGACGATCCACTGCAGTACAAATATTTAGTCCAAAACACGACAATAATCCACAGAAAGATGTTTTCTCCTTTCAAATTAGCAGGCAGTGTGCTCGTCTTCTGCTTGTCTTCTGTATTGTCCCTTGTTACAACTTCCGGGCGCCATCTTGTCTCCAGTTAAACTGTGAAGACTCAGGTTTCAAAAGAAACTTCACTTGACCAATCACAGTCTGCCATTTGAGGCCTAGCAACCAGACCAGCCAGTAACAGCCTGAGTTGAACAGTAGGGCCTCCTTGTCTTTGCTCATGTGAAGATTGAGCCAATCGCAACCGATTTTGTAGATGACTGATGCTTTGATTAGCCAATGAACATTCTGAACATGCTGATAAGCCCTGCAGTGGATTAATTACAGTTTGCAGTCACCTCAAACCAATTATTTCAGTGCTAATAGGGATCTGATGCATATTTTGAAGTGATGACAATGGTAAACGGCCTCAATATAAAGATATGTGGCCAAAATATAGGTATAGATACCTTGAATATATAAATATAGATTGGCCAAAATGCATGAGGATGCCTAAAAATACCATTAGAGAAAACAGGAACATTTTCAGTTTCCTCAGTACTTTTATTTCTTTTTTTATTGAACTTGGACTGGGGTGAGGCTTCATGCTGTGACCCCATTGCGTTTTCCAGCTAATAAGGCCCAGTTATAATCATCTCCAAGCATCTATGTGCAAAATTATTCAGGCAGAAATAAAACCTGTCACTTCAGTGTGTTCAAACTTCTATTACTCAATGCCTTTAGCACTTACAGTGATTCTGACTACTGGGGATAGAAGTTCAGAGTGTTACCTCTCAAAAGAGACCAAAATCATGCATGTAACCCTAATGGTTCAAGAGTATCTATTGATTTATCAATCAGATTAAGCAGAATTTATCAATGTTAAGGGTTTGTGGTTGTTGCCACAGTAAGTCAGTAATCAAGTGTACACAGTAAAGCATTGGGTGAGCCTTCCTCGGGAAGTATTCCTGTTAAATGATGTTTTGAACCATTGCTAGGTCGTGCAGCGGGTAACAGGCTGTGCTGCATAAATCTTATGAGCTCCCCGACAGACAAAACCACCCTCCAGCTCTGACCCCACTTACCTTTAAGCTGCCTTTAACTCCTGGACTCACCCAAGCAAAGCGCGGATACTCAGTTTGACCTTACGTTTACATTGATGCGCTCAGGTTAAACTGCAGCGGCTGGCTTTACACTGAAACTTCATCCAAATGCCACGACCCGCTCGGTCCAACCACCACCACCACCACTGAATAACTGGTTCCACACCAATTAGCAAGCCAGGTCACCACTTATCAGCAACTCCTGTGGTGTGAGAAACTTTTGATAAAACCACACCACACTGATGGAGTGCATTTGCTCTGAACTCAAAACAGACTGAGATGTTTTTCCTGAACTTTGATTTATTTGGTCATGAATATTTAAAGATAGAGAGAAATATTAACGTCTGACTTTTCAGGGGTTTCATTAGAAAGCACAATGGCTTAGATTTTGTCGATATCTAATGATTACTAGAAGACCTGCCAATCAATCAGGGAGCAACAGCAGATTTAATCCTGTGTTTCAGAGTTTGGTTTACGTTGGGATTGTGGATGGATTTTCCTTTTACACAATAATGGGTGAAGCCTCCTGAACCTAAAACACATTTTAAAGATGAATCAAATCTTCTCTCGCTTTTATTCATTTTTTTCACATCTTGCTGCCTCGACATTAAAAACAAATGCTGTTGTAAACTCGGCTGCATGCAGTCCTGTCATTGCGTGCCGTTTCCTGTTGTGTCCTTTTTTAAAGCATTGCTGCAGAGTGCGCAGAAACACCGGGGAGTTACTACATTTAGTTCACATGAATCCTTAATAGAGGTAAAAATGAAAAAGCAGCATGATTTTCCTTGTGAGTTTTAACAAGAGAATATCTCAAATTGAATCTTACATCAGTGAAAAGATATGACAATATTTGAGGAAAATTAATTAATTTTATATACATTTATTCTGTCAGTCAAGTTTATTCCATTTACCTCCTTCAGCCAGAATACATTTACAGAGCAGAAGGCTTGCCTGCTCCACATTTATTTATTTAAATTGAGAAAACAAATGTAAAAATGAGGGAGGGTGAGGAGTGTAGAGTGGATGGGGAATTGGGTGAAGTAACACCAGAGCAATGCAAAGGCCTGTATGCCTGAGGATGGTGACAGGAGGACAAAAATAGCTCAGGACAATAGCAGAGGACGTCCACTGCCAGCTTCTAACCAGTTTTCCCTCAGTTTCGGAAATGCAAAGGTGTGGAGAATCACCCTGTCACCCTGCCAGTGTCTCCCTCTGTAAGACCTTTGATATCTTCAACTGAAAGAGCTGGTGTGCTCTCACTCCACACTGTTTACTGCAGATGAAAAGAAATATGCACACAAACGAAATTAATGAGCAGCTTGAGAAAACAATGCACACAATTTTCTGCATTTTCAGCAGGTCTGACAAAGAGCAAGCGAACCCGGCGTGTTTAGTATGCACACAAAGTGATCGACTGACACGAAGAGATTTAGATCGTCTTTTTTCACCCTTGCACTTTCTTGTTTGGATGCCTAAGATTCATTATGACTGCATGGGCTCCAAGTGGCAAGGCTGCATTAACTGTCAGGCAGACCCGAGATGCCGCTCTAATTTGATGAATGAGGTCAACATCAGTAATGGTGGAGGGCATCTTCTTTAAGTGTATTGAAATGGTTCTATATAAAAGCAGAAAATGACTAAAAGCTGCAGTGTGAATGCAAACAGGATAAAGAGCAGTTTACATCAAGCTACAGCTGCAAATAATTATTTTCACTATCAAATAATAATAAAGACACTATAGAGTAAAAAAAAAAAACAACATGACATATTCACATGGCTGGCTTTGTCTGACCTACAGGACAAAACACACATATATTTTCATTATTACCTCAGATAACAAGGAAAACCTGCAAATATTCACAATAATAAGCTGAAAATGGTGAATATTTGCTTAAGTAAGTCTACAGTAAGTGTCTACAGTCATGCTAAGAGCTCTGAGGGTGCACGTTTGCTAATTAGCACTAAACCCAAAGTACAGCCGAGCTCTGATGGGAATTTCACAAAATTTTCAGATTTTTAGAAGAAGAAGAAATGTACTTTATTTATCACACTTCGTTGCACACTACATGCACACACACCATGCTTCTGTGAAATTACTTTCTCCGCCTTTAACCCATCCTTGGTCCTTTCTTCCTCCGCGGCAGACCAGGAGCGGTGGGCTGCCAGCCGACAGCGGGCCCCAGGGACCCAGTTCCATTCGTCACCACTGGTCAGGTGGTGATCTACTTGCATGTTTTTTTTTTTTTAGTGGGGGTTATTTATGGAGGATACCCCGGGTGAGCACGGGGAGAACATGCAAACTCCACACAGAAAGGCCCCTTTCCTCGAGCAGCAGGCACTGAAGGCATGGTGGAGGACACGCCACCAGCGCCCACAGCGGGATTCGAACCGGGACCTTCTAGCTGTGAGGCGACCGTGTTACCACCTGTGTCACCCATAAATCAAAGTATTAGAAAACAAAAAAGGTGAAAGATGAGGGGAACCAAGTGATTACAGCTGATCCTCTGGGGACCACGAATAGGCCCATTTGTGCCACAGAAATTCATTAAAAACCAGAGTGTCTGTACACAATCCCGTGCCAATCCAGGTAAGGACATCCAAACAGACAAACGCAGACACGCGAGTTAACAGTACTAAAGCAAAGTTTATTAGAATAAACAAAGAAAACATCACAAAGACAAAATAGCTATAAATCTATTGTTTTCCTCATTCTGTTTTTCGTACAGCGTGTTTACTTCAGACTTCAATAATAAAACTGAAACGTGTAACTCAGATTGAACCTGTGGGGTGGAGAGGATCTGCTAACCTTCGACCTACCTGCAACGCACAAATACCCCAGAGAAGGTTTTTTGGTGAAGGAAATCTCTGGGTTTTTTTTTATTTTTTTTTTTTTATAACTATTTATAGTCGCACATTACTCCACCCAGACGCAGCCACACATGCGCACACACACACTCAAACACACTCAGACCAATGTCTTTACTTTGGTCTTTTTGTTGTCCAAACAGGGTGCTACACACTTCGCCCAGAGACTTGTCTAAATGAAGAGCGCTACACTCATCACGCAGCACCTTCAGGGCCTCAACGCTTGACAAATCTTGAAGTCTGAAGGACGAACATGCACACACTGTTTATTTATAATTATTTACAAATCTGAAAAACCCAAGCAAAATTCGACAGCTCGCCGCATCGCCCGTCATTCCTCCTCGGGACCCTCCTCTCGCTCAGCGGGGGGTCTGGATGGCGGTTGAGGTTAGTGGATCCTCGTCAGCTCCTCCACAATCTTAATGACCTCGTCCACTGTGGCTTCACGCTTCATGCCGCTGCCGTCATCGATCTGAAATTGAGCGATACGAAACAGTGAGCGGCCCCCTCTGAGACAAACCCCACCGGAGCCGCTGGATGAAGAGATAAACAGCTACCTGTACGGGGGGTGGGGGGGTGGGCTGCGTTTCAAAGGCAATTTACTGAGCCGTCAATAGATTTTTGTCACTTTGCACCACGTTTTTATTTTTGCACTTTGGATTCAGCTGTTTTGAGGTGGGATGATTCTGTGAGCTGCAGGGGGTCGTTTACAGTTTCTTGCCTCTGCTGATCATCGATTGACTGCATTTTGTATTTCTGTCTCGTGTCTCTTCTGTCTCTTCGTCTCGTTTTTTGGGCTTTTCTGCTCAGAACCACAACCTCTTCCGTGATGTTTCAGTGCAGCTGGAGTTGCACCTCATGTATGACTTGTGGTATTTAAATAAAGTTTTGATTTGATTAAACTGTGTACAGGTGATTAATAGTGAAATATGTGACATTTCAAAGTTCTCAATGTGAAATTCTGCTGTTTGTCTTTGTGTGAATGTTGTGGAAAATTGACAAACTTTGGATTTTAAACTCTTGGTTGGACAAATCAAGACATCTGATGGCGTCACCCCGGCCTCCGGGAAGCTGATGGGTATTTCTCAGTGTTTTCTGATGTTTTGCAGACCAAACACTGAAAGCAGGGCTGAGTCATTCTGGAGAAAGATTGTTTATACTTGCTGAATGTGAAATTAGCTGTTTGTTTTGTGTGTGAGCGCTGAAAAGAAATCTAGTTTTCATACACAGCTCTGGCTCTGCAAATGGGAAAGAAAGTGGCTCAGACTGAGTCACACAACATGTTTGAAGCCAATCAGCAACAGGCGGCGATTCGTGCCCGTGCAGGACAAAGGGGGGGTGGGGTGGGGGGGTGGCAAATCTGGCATGCTAACATGTAATCACATTGTGAAGAAGGAGAGAAATATCAGCAATCTTCCTGCAGAATGACTTTAATCAGTTAATCAGGCTAAAAGTCACGTTACTCAAATCTTCAGACAATAAGATCACAGATCAAGTCTCCAATTCATTATTTTATAGGCATTTTTTCACAACACATTTCATTTTAAAGCACTGTTCCAACTTTAGCCGAATCTTGGCTTTAAGCAAACATGGAAAAGCCAAAAGAGCTAAAAGTGTGGACTTTTTGTGAAAGGCAGTGACAGTAAAGAGGCACAAAGCAGAATATACTCATTTGTTTATTTGCCAAAAGTGTTTTTGCCACCTGTTCTGCCAGGTGAGTTATTCCCAGTCCTCACTCACACAGGAGCACAGGAGCGTAATAAAACGGTCTGAAGGGTCTTTGAAGGTTCAACGCTGCTTCAAGCCAAATACACAAACGACACCACAGTACCAGTTTGCTTCTTCACCACATGTTTGTGGGAGGACACCGTGAGCTTGTTACCAGAGTGGGGGTCCAGGCTGATAACAAGCTTATGTCTCCAACTTTTACACTTGTGTCCATCACAGGTCACCACAAGCTGTGCCAGCGACCTGATTCCACACGTCGTATGTGAGTGTGGACAAACGAGCTCCTACCTGTAGAGTGCTGACGACCTCCTGCATCTTGGCTCGTCCGAGGTCCAGGAAGCTCTCGATCAGATCCCCGTCGATGAATCCCGTGGCCTGCTCTGTCTTCCGCTCTGTGTGGAAGGACCTCCAGGTGCCGCGGAGTCAAGGAAAATCAATACAAAGCTGCTGCTCTGCCCGAGCGTCGCACTTTGGGTACAATATCACATATTTTACCTCGGGCACCGTCAGCAAATATTCAGCACGACGTGAAGGAAGGCTAATAAAAACAGCATGTTGAGAAGAACAGGCGGCTGCTGTGGACAGTCAGGATCTGTTGAACCTGTGGACAGCCGCAGTTTGAACTGCAGCTTTGATTCCAAAACATAAAGAATATGCTTTTCAAAGCATCTTAATAAGTGATGTGTAATGCAAAACGCCTCCAATTCATCTGCACGCAATCACCCTTAATTCTTCAATTAATCCTCCAAAAGCTCAGTTTTTTAGGTTTTAATGCATAACGATGATTAAATGATATTTCTGCAGCTAAAGCTTCAGACATGATTTTTCAAAAATACCATGACCATTAGTTTCTGCTGATTTGATAACATGTACCGGAACACTGGGCTGTATAACAAATAGAGCTGCGGCAAAGTAATTACTGATTGCTCTGCTGATTATTTTCTCAATATAACGATGATTTACTTCACAAATGTGAAAAAAAAAACAGAAAAATGCCCAAAGTGATGTCCTCAAATGCACTGCTTGTATGACCAGCTGTCCAAAACCTACATGTGTTCTGTTTAATATTGTAAAAGCTTCAACTAAAGGCAAAAAATCCAAACTGTTGTTTTCTCTCTATCGACTAATTGTATCATCAGACGACAGAGCGGCCACATACGAACTGCTTCATGCACGAGGCGTCTGTCAAACACATTCAAAGCCAATTAAAGCAGCCATTATCGCTTTGTCACTCCACTCTCTGGGTTTTTAGCGCCTACGAGACGACCAGTCAGAGCAGCTCGCCTCTGCCCCCGTGACTCAGCAGGAGAAGGATATAAGCTGTGCTCGATCTTGCCCACACTCTTGATGACCTTGTTGAGGCGGTTCTGCAGGTCCAGGAGGAGGCTGTACCAGCCCTCGGACAGGGACGTCACCAGACCTAACACACACACACACACACACACACACACACACACACACACACACACACACACACAAAGACACACACGTCAGTCGACAACACAACCCTTTCTTTGAAGGTGTAATATTCGATTCTGCAGCACTGCAGCAGATGGTAAACACCTTCTCATCAGCCAGAGGGAAGAAGACGTTTCAGGACTGGATTCATGATATGACTCAAAAAGGTTTTACGATGAATAAAACATCATTAGTGCGGCTGCAGCCCTCCTGATGCGCATCTCATGCTCGTGTGCTGGACGACGGTCGGAGTGAAATTCAACACTTCAATAATTGAAAACTGTTCCAAAATGTTTTATTTTGAGAGTAATTTCCCTGTAAATGTTGGAGCCACACAGGAAGCAGCGAGCCGTCCTCCATGCTAACGGTTCTGTGACAGTGTGTATTATTCTGATGCTCAGGGGAAATAATCTGCACTGAAATTGACACAATAAACAAGCAAACAAAAGGTTACACTGATTTGTGATGCGGAGCTCGTCTCTCTGCATATGAAGCCATGAAAGTGGGGGATTTTTGGGACTTAATGCCAGCAGCAGTTTGGAGGACAGCAGGGCTGCAACTAACGATTATTTTCACGATCAATTAATCTGCCGATTAGTTTCTCCACTCAGGAGTTTTAAAGTTTTGTCTACAAAATGTCAGGAAATAGTGAAAAATGCCCGTCACAAATGTTGGATCTTTCATATTGTCCATCACTTGTGGCACGGTGGCAACACTGTCGCCTCACAGCTAGAGGGTTGCAGGTACGATTCCCGCTGTGGGCGCTGGGGGCGTGTCCTCCACCATGCCTTCAGTGCCTGCTGTTTGAGGAAAGGGGCCTTTCTGTGTGGAGTTTGCATGTTCGGAAAAGGAACTGGGTCCCCGGGCGCCGCTGTCGGCTGGCAGCCCACCGCTCCTGGTCTGCCACGGAGGAAGGACATTCCAGGATGGGTCAAACGCGGAGAAATAATGTCACAAAGCATGGCGTGTGCGTGTAGTGTGTGCATGTTTGTGTAGTGATAATAAAAGTGCGTCTCTTCTTCTCTTCACTTGTTTAATGTGAATTCTTTTGTTTCTTGTCTGTTTGTTTTTGAGTGAATTGAGTGTCATCAAAACAAAAAGTTCCTGTGTTCTTATTTGCTTTTGTATTATTTCTTATTACTCATTGATTAGCATCCTTTTATGCTGCAACTGTCAAGGCTACGAAGTCGTACGACATTAAATGTGTTTCCATCCACCTGTTTTCATGCACATTTTCAATTTGTGAATTAAAAAACTGTGTAAATGCAGAAAATTACCAAAAAAAACCCAAACAACCCCAAAATATCTAAAAAAAAAAAGGAAAGCTTTTACTTTCGGTTGAGGAGGAAATGCTAAAGCATCGATTAAAGCCAAATGTGATAGAAACAGTCAGGATGTAGGAACGTCGGCTGTGGAGAGTGAAAAGAGCAGCAAACAAAAACATCAGATCTGTGTGGAGGCATGTGGAGTCTGTAACCTTCATCCAATGAACACATGAAGCAAACGAATATTTCCATCATGTTTCACCATCTACCTCGACGAGTGAGCACAACAGTGCCTGAACCAATGATGAAATCACTGCAGTAGTGATATATCTGCAATATTATGAACTGGGCGTCAGCCTCGACAAGTGACTGCTGCGGTTTCAAATTAAAAGCATTTAACTGGTGAAACACGAGCTGACTTTTATCATGAAGTAGTCACAGGAAATGCAATGTGTTGCTTCGCACTTAAACACCATTCTTCATCAAAAACGGGTCTATGAAACAAGACAGCAGCCATTTTTTGACATATTGCAATAAGCAATCGAACGAGGAGGAGCTGTTAGATGAAGAGCTGCGGGCGACGGGCTGCGCACCTCCAACTTCTCAGCGAGGCAGCTCCGTTCAGTCTGCAGACTGATGCCGTGTGCAGCATTAAATCAGATCACTGCCGCTCACAGAATGATGGAAAAGATGAATTAAATACCCTTTTCAGATTTGACACTGAAATATAATGTTCAGCTGTAAAATCTCGAGAAGAAATTAAATTTTCTTTCTGAAGTTTTGAGTTGGGATAAAATAATTTGACATTAGATGGCATTTTCTGAGACATCGCGTGCTCGCCTCCCTCACCTCACATATTGGTGTGATAATCTTCCCATCACTCAGTGCCTGGGTTTTCAGCAGCAGCCCAAAGTCCACTTGTATTCTTTTTGGGTAGAATAATCATGTTCTTCCCAGAAACAGCGAATTTATCACAGCATCTCGAAACGATAAGACTAGCAGGGCTATTTTTCTTCATTACATACTCAAACCCATTATGTTTTACAGGGCTAATGTGGAAAGTTTTTACTGGAATGTGCAGCGGTTCTCATTTCCTGTTAAACTTTCCTCAGAGACTTTTAAAAGAGTCGCAGAAGGTGTTGAGGTGAAATAACGTGCTGAGTGTTAACGCTGTGGGAGTGCATGGTGTAAATTACTGTTGTGTCCAAATGATTTGCACTCCCTATTTTTCATCTCCGCCATCATTATTGCCAGGCTGAAAGTTACTAGTGTAAATCTGAGCAACGAGGTGTAAAAATATGATTTCTCTCTTACTCCTCCTCTTCTGAAATGGAAACATTAGTTCTGAATAAATGGTTTCGACAAAAGTTTGTGCACTGCCTAATTGGTCTGAGGTCTCGTTACTGCAGCCTGCTGATTATTGGAAATACTGGAAATGAGAGTCATCTCTGTGCAGCGACAGTCTCAAACTGACAACTGCTCATGTTTATTTCCCTGCATTTGCCAACCAGCAGAGACTCCAGGAGGTTAGCGTTTCCAGCCAAGAAATAATCCAAAATGTAATATTCCTGTAAAACCTCACGTTTTCACATTTCAAGACAGAACGTGTTAATTAGTGAGCGTTAGAGCTGCTAAGAGGTGGATTTTGTTACCTCTGGGCTGAGCCAGGCTAGCTGTTTCCACCATGTTTCCAGTCTTTGTGCTAAGCTAAGCTAATCGGCTGCTGCAGAGGGTTAATTATGGTTAATCATTTAGTGATCTTCCAATCTAACTCTCTGCAACAAAGCAAGTGAGTGCATTGCCAAAATGCTGTAGTATTGTTTTAAAACAGCAAATATCTGTGTGTAAATGCTTCCGTAAGTGTGAAACTGCGTGCGCCTACCAATCATGCCGTTAACGGTGCCGAAGAGCACGGAGCCCTGGGTGGGCGTGGAGCTCTCGCCCAGGTTCTGCAGCACCAGCGAGCCGTGGCAGAAGACATTGACAAACTCCCCGAGGTGGAAGACCCCCACCTCCTGCAGGTGCTGCCGCTCCTCGTCTGTGGTGGCCGCACTGGCCGAGGGAAGGACGGTGGGAGAGAAATACAGGAAGATTACAAACATCGAAGGGTGGAACAGGTGGGATGCGGAGGGGTCGAGGCGGCAGCAAACAGAAAGAGGAGTGATGAAATCAGAGTGTAAAAACAAAGAGAAAAAGATGTCAAAGGCAAAGTAAGAAATGTTTGGGGGGCATGAGTGATTGATTAAGCAAAAGAAAAACAAGCTGGGCAGAGATATCAGATGTGGTGTAAAAGGTCAGAGAGTGATAGAGAGGTAATGGCAAAAAGGGTGAGGAAGCATGGAGAGCCCAACAGGAAGAGAGATGTGAGACAAAAATAAAGGTCAAAAGCATTGAGTGGTCCGACCTGATGTATTAGGCGGATAATAACTGGTGGCATAAACGTAACACGCTCGCTTTCAGACCACATCTTTCTTCCTTTTCCATGAAATCAACACTTGTCTAATACAAAATGACTAAAGCGGGAAATGCAGCCGAGCGGCTAAAAGCTCAGCAGCCAGATGACTCATAATTCCCAAAACAAATGCAAGGACGATGCTGTTAAAGCGAATTCCTGTCAACAGTGCTGCTGAGAAGAAGCATCATGGGCCTCCTGATGACACGGCGCCGGTTTCAGTGGATTAATATTAGAAAGTTATCATCAGTTCGGCTATAGAGGAGCAGCTCAGGGGACTAATCTCAGTATGTACAATAAGTTTTGTTGTGTCCCTCACCTGTCCTTCTGGCAGACAAACAGGTTGAAGGCGTTCTCTGCCCCCAGGAAGTTGTCGTCATCCAGGATTTCCACTGCGCTCATCCAGTTAGGATTGAAGTCACGTGCAATCTGGGCAAAAATAAGTAAATAAATAAATAAACATGTGTTTGGATTAAACAGTAAACAGCACAGAGGTGTGGGGGCAAAGACCAGGGAGGTGGTTTGTGAGCACGGGAGGTGCTGAAATCTGAACGGTCTAGAAGAAGAAGAAGAGTCGGAGGGACAATCCCCTTTATTCGTCACACAGTTATTCATGCACATGCACACACACGCCATGCAATTGGTGAAACTTGTCCTCCGCATTTATCCCATCCTGGTCCGTCCTTCCTCCGCGGCAGACCAGGAGCGGTGGGCTGCCATCCGACCGGCGCCCGGGGACCCAGTTCCTGTTCGTCACCATTGGTCAGGTGGTGATCTTCTTGCATGTTTTTTAGTGGGGTTTTTTTAAGGAGGAAACCCCAGCTGAACACGGGGAGAACATGCAAACTCCACACAGAAAGGCCCCTTTCCTCGAGCAGCAGGCACCAAAGGTATGGTGGAGGACACGCCACCAGCACCCACAGCGGGATTCGAACCAGGACCTTCTTGCTGTGAGGCGACAGTGTTACCACTTGTTCCACCGTGCCACCGCCACTGTCAACTGCTTCAGCGCTAGCATGACGGCGCTGGACTTCTTTAAGACCCTTGAAGAGGTTCACATGCTAAAAAATGAAAAATGAAAAAGCCCGCACCATCTGTTCCATCTATGCCGGCCTGCACACCGTGAGACAGTTCCGTGAAGACGCACCGCTCTGTGCTGTTACGCTGCCTCACATCACTTTAAGACGGCATATGCCAGACAGTAATCAGAACCGGCCTGTTAAAGGAATCGTTGGACATTTTGGAGGATAGTCTTACTTGCTCTTGCTGAGAGTTACATGAGACGATCAATATCACTCAAAGGAAAAGGAAACAGGCTATATATACAGACAAAGTGCTGTATGCAGACTGTCTGTGTATTTCAGTGTGTATACAGCGTCTCCTTTTGCTCTGTTGCTGTTTTTTATCCTGCACTTGAACCCAAATGAGGTTGGATGAGCACACTTTCCTCCTTTTTTGCTCTAAAGATCGATACCATTCTCACACCTCAGCATTAACCAGACAATTAGCTTAGCTTAGTACAAATTCACATGTAGCATTTCCAGTACTTGCAGCTTCCTCATTTCTTAACATGTCTGTGGTGTTCTGCTTCTTCAGAGTCTCTCACACACGTTACAGCGAGCACGGCGCCGCAGCGTGCAGTCAACAGTGTGCGTGACTTGTCGCCAAGTCTCTTCATCTTTCCACCGCAAATCAATTTGAACACACCGCTCATCAAAAGGGTGGGAGGTATACGTCAGCGAAGACGCTTTGTAGAGAGAGAAAAAAAGAACATTTTCACAGCAAAGACAAATCATGCATCTAAGGATGTGAAGACAAAAGGCTACCACGCAGTTTAAACACCGGCGGCCTTGGCTGAGAGCGAAAACCCTGATGCATGCTTTCTCTTCTGTTACAGAGCAGACACATACACTCCCCAGCTTCCTTTACCGTCGTTTTCTCTAAATCCCCTTCACGTCTCACCTCTTCAAAGTTGCCCTCCATGGGTTTGTACGCCAGCAGCAGGACGGACCTCATCAGGTCTCCCACCAGGATGAAATCTCCTTTGGTCTTCAGGTAAAGGGCCATGATATTGTTGTAGTGGTTACACTCGGTCCTCAGCTCCTTCTCGGCCGTCCACTCGTACAGACGGACCTGGAACAAACCGTCAAGGTGAGTAATTGTTTGTTGTCATACAAGCTGCCAAAGGTAGATCAGCAATTAGCTCCAGCAGGATTTGATGAACTGGCTGACACTTCAGTTTCACGGTGCTATCAGTCTGGATTAGACGTGCCTCAGCGAGTGTGAGGTTGAAGGGCTGATTAACAGTCTGAGTTATCAGCTGCCACATTACACGAAAAGTTAACAGCTAATTATACAAACTGTTTCACACTGTCTGCACCCTCTGACATTTGTTAAAAATGGTTTTGGGGCGAGTGAGTGACAGAGGTGTGTCTCTTGGCTGTTGACTTGATGTCGGAGTGATGTTGAGAGCACCTACGAGAAGGTACCAGGACATCAGGGTCAGAGCTCAGCAATGTCGTAATGATCGCAGGGGTAAATGTGCTTTTAAAGGATGGACTTGATCTTAAAATGAGGAGCTGGGAGTTTTTAGGAGAAAATCAGAAGCTTAATCTTTTTAATGTGCCGTTTTATTTATTGAAAGACAGAATGAGCAGGACTAAAAAACATAAATAATCCCTCTCAGTCATCAGTTATGACCCTCTTTAAGTGTGGGCCGGTGACCCCGCTCTCTGCCTCTATCCACTTATTTTGCTGTGTTCAGGATGTTTCTGGGGGTCAGCCGTTGGGCAGCGGGTGTGTAGCCTCCAGCCAATAACAGATCCGGATCCAGATGGTCTTTCTCAGCAACTTTCTGGTGTGGGTGCGCTGGACAGGACGAGCCCACTTTGAGTGTTGCGTTCACAAACCACAGTTCTGCCTTTAATGTAATTATCTTTCATATCTTGTATTTTCTTCAAAGGGTTTTTACATGTTCACTCACCACGACCCCCATGTTTTTAAATCCATTATTATTTCACTGTTTTTTTGTTTGTTTGTTCTAATATTCTGTTTTACTCTAATTCTTTTAAGTGAAGCACCTTTGGGCTGAATCTTAAAATTCATAGTGTTCATAGTGCTGCCCAAAATATTTTTATTTATTATTATTATTATTTTTTTTAATAGTTTGAATAGAAAAAAAAATCCTAATTTCACACATCTTCTATGTGTATACATATCAATGTACCCCATGCGGTGACCTGCATCAGATTTATTTCTTCTATTTATTTTGCTGTATTGGCTCCTCGTTGTCTAAAAGGACGGGAAAAACCTGCATGCTTATTGATTTTGCCGAGATCCATATCTATTAAAGTCCAACAGAAATCTCATTTCGTCACCCTTTCTGTCGTCAACAATAACGTCTATGTGTTTTTTTAATGTATTGTTGATAGGTTTTTTATTATTATTACAAGGAAGAAAAAAAGTCTTTGGGGAAATATCAGTAATGCTGCTGTTCATCTCAGCCGGCTGGAGGGGCTGCATCAAAATAAGGTGAGTAAAGTCTACGCAGACGGACGCCACGACGGCATTCTGCTGAATCAATGCAAAACTTAAGGGCACGGACTGTTTTGGTTTCTGTTATTCCTCAAAGGACAAAACAGGACAAGTGATTTACAGAGCAGATGTGTGTGTGCTATAGCAGACAAACAGGTTTATCTTCCACTGGGAACCAGTGCTGGGAACCACTGGGAACCAACACCAAATGAAGTTACAGTCCCGAGCAAAGAAACAGTCCCACATATCATGACCCCCCATTAAACCACAACTTATAGTTTGTACACTTGGTTTATGTTCGGATTAAACAAACCAGATAAAACGTGTTCATCAGTGAGCTTGAGAGATGCTAAAGCTAACTATCTGCCGGCTGTAGCTTCATATTCAAACAGATGCGAGAGTGCTACTGATCCTCTAACTTCCCAAAACGGCGAACTACACTGCAAAAAGGGAAATCTGAATAAGAATTATCTTAAATCGAGGCACTATGCTTGTTCTCCGTCTGACAGGAACCATCTTCTTACCAGGCAGTTTTTTTGTTAGAGCATTTCACTTGTTTCAAGCTTTTCGGTCCTTAATTAGCTTAACTTTTTACTTTATGATTGGCTCTGAGAAATGAAATGCTTGAAACTGAAGCTGTTTGATCGACACTGCCATGTAAAAAACTGCTTTGCCAGTCATTTACCTATAATCCTGTTCTGGACTGGCAGATTCATTCATTCATTCATTCATCTTCTATACCCGCCTATCCCTTTCGGGGTTGCATCCTATCCCAGCCTATCCCAGCTGTCAACAGGCGAGAGGCGGGGTACACCCTGAGCCGGTCGCCAGCCGATCGCAGGGCAACATATACAGACATACAAACATTCACTCTCACACTCACACCTAAGGGCAATGTTAGAGTAACCAATTAACCTAATGAGCATGTTTTTGGTCTGCGGGAAGCCAGAGTGCCCGGAGAGAACCCACGCAAGCACGGGAAGAACATGCAAACTTCGCACAGAAAGGCCCCGCCCGACCTGGGGATCAAACCGGCGACCTTCTTGCTGTGAGGCACGCGCACTACCTGCTGCGCCACCGTGCCGCCGGACTGGCAGATAATTTTGCATTTAAATTAGTGATTTTTAAAGGTGTTGGTGGATGTTATTAGATCAACACTGGCTGTGTCCCCCTGCTTTCAGTCTTTATGCTAAGCTATGCTAACCACATCCTGACTTACACACTTAAAAGAATAGTTCAGTTCAACATTTCCCCTATTTTATTGCTTTTATCTTGTGTTTTTTTGCAGTGTATTCCTTTAATATAGTCATGTCTTAACATCTACGTTTAGTCTGAATGCCAAAAATATTCAATAATGTGATGCTTAATTTATGCCAGCTTGTTAAATTTTTATCACGCGCAGACTGAAATGGATGCAGACGTCGAAACACAGGGAATACGATCGAAGTAAATACTGAAGTGCAGCTAATTTTCAAACATGTGATGTCTATTTCTACTTCAGTTAGGGAATTTCCTACATTTCCAGACAAAAAAAACCCTCACATGAAGGGATTCTGACATAAATATGAAGGTTTTGGAGGTGACAGTGATGAAGAGTTCATCATTTTGAGGCAAGGAAATGCCAGAGGAAGCAGAACAATGCTCAAGTGTGCCGCATCCAGTTGATGAAATTATTATAAAAGTAATCTAAAAAGGCATTACACAAGCAACTTATGTCAGATGTTCTACTGAGGCTGCTGTCGAAGGGGAAAATTGATATCACGACTGTGATGGATTGGTCCTTAATGATTGTTCAGCTCTGGTGCGTAATAGTGAGTTAAGAGGCAAAGATTTGCTCTTTACTTCAGAGAAGCTGACACAAAAAAAATACACAGCAGAGTTCGTGATTGATGTTTGAAATCTGAATGTTTTCTGTCACTCCGCTGTAGCTGCAACATGAAATACAAGGCAAAGTCTCTAATAGCCATTTTGAAGTAATTTAGAGTGAAATGACTTCTTGAAAGTCTAGTTCAGTGAAGAAAATATCAAAGGAAGGAAGGAACAGGTGAAGGTGCGTCATTGTGCTGTGATGAGTCCCACAAACCTGCAACTCGTGATTATTTGATTCTTGATACCTTAAAATAAAGCTGCCTTTTCAAGCCTTTAATCCGTTTAATCTATCTATAGCTCAGTGTGGATGAGCGTGGTATTAAAGGACAATGGGGGGGGACTGTTTCTTTCACACTGTACGTCAAGTGATTTCACACAGCAATCCATATGGGATACATCTGTTTAGATATTGAACTTGAACTGAGGAGACACTTTTCTTCTTGAACAGATCACATGCTTCTCAGACAATCAAAGAAAGTTGAAACACTCCAGTCATCCAGAGGCTGCTGAGAAAAAAAAGGATGTGGGAAATATCAGAAAATGAAAGAATTGGATTCTGCTGAAAATTACATCACGTGAACTTTAAAGTGAACCCCATCGGACGTGGATCCTTCAATCTAAACGTGGCGTCAAACGCTCGGCCGGATTCCTGGTCTCGTTTAGATATTATTCGACACCATATTTTCATCATAACTTTAAGTTCTGGGTTGGTACGTTTTGTTAAATGTAAAACCACATTCTTCAGATGATGGTCTTTGAAAAAAATACTACCATTTTAATATTGTACCAAAACTCAGGCGCTGGACTGACAGCAGTAAATGTTAAACGTTAGCATTAGCACATTCTAGCGCTATCCGTGAGGGAATATGCAGCATGTCTTCACTTTAGGGTTCAACAAGGAATTGATTGACAGCCTCCCAATATAGCTGATTTTATTTTGGACCTTTTTTATTGTCTGTGTTTTCTACCTCTCTTTTTCATTCTGCCATTGCAACAAGTGAATTTCCCCAGCACAGGATCAATAAAGTCTTATCTTATCTTATCAATAGAGAAACTGGGTCTTAGCAGCTGTAGAGTCCAGCCAGTTATTTGTATCGTGTGTTTGACCTCCAGCGTAAACACAATGACGTGACAGCGGATAGTTATCTCTCTCCGGCAGCACTGAGAGATGCTGAATTCAATTCCAGGGTCAGAAGGTAAATTATGATGTTAAGCAACCACTATGGAGGTGCATTTGAAAGAGGCACTTTGTCAGCACCTTCTCGAGGGCTGAGACTAACGATTTTAATTGTACTAACAAGTCGTAAGAGTTTCTGACGGTGAAAAAATAATCGGACAATAGTTCAAAGTGCAGAGCAAATTTAAGCCACATTTTTCTTCAAGTCTTCCAAAACACTGCACAAGAACATGACTGCAATAGGAAGAAGTCAAGCGCTTTGTATGTCTACTCTCACTTACTGTGCTATTGATGCTGGCCAGCAGTTTGCCATTGAACTCCACCATAGAATAGACAGCTCCTTTCACCTCCTTCTCAGCCACAGTTTGCAGCTTACCTGCAGGAGAGAGCACAATGTCTGTCAGGCTGTTTGTTCGGTTACATTCAGAGCGTTACAAGCTCAATGTCAACCTAAACTAGCACCTACAAGCTATTACGGAGGCAGAGGATAGCGTTGTGTTCGGTGACTGTGGGAAATGGTGAAAGAGAGTAGGTGAGGCATTCGGAATAAGTATGAAGGTAGAATGGAAGGCTAAAGGAGGATAAATGAAAGGCCAGCAAAGAGAGGGACAGAGTATGAAAGAAAATGAGGGGGATCGGTCGTGGAGAGAGGAGAAAAGTCTGATAAGAACTGATAAGAAAATGATTAAGTGAGGAGGGAAACAAGAGCATGGCAGGACAGAGTGTCCGCGAGGGAAAAAACAGGACAGACGGCGGGGAGGAGAAAATGAAACCGGGTGAAGGATAAAGAGACGAAGCTCGGCGAGCTGGATGAGAGGACACAGGACGAGGAACAAAACAACAAAGCGCAGAGGAGTTTTGTTTGCTGAAAACAGAGGGAGGTGAAGAAAAACCCAGCTACTGACCGTCGGTGTAGTGGAAGACGATGATGCGTCCCTGCTTGGGCTCGGCCTCCTCTGGGTACACCATGGCGGTACCAACGATAAAATACACTGATGGGTCTTTTCCCAGACGACATGACACCATGCTGAGGGCGTACTCACTGGGGAGGAACTGATGGGCATGGAGAACTGACAGAGACACAAAACACACAATCCTCAGGGAACGGCGTGTGAGAGCAGCACAATACATCTCCCTCTTAAAGGCTTTTCTGCATTCTATCTGTTGGTCCTTGGTGACAGCCTTCAGTATTCAGCTTTAAAGGATGATTCTGGCTTATCACGATTTATTTTCTGGGATCACGCTAACATCGCTACAACATCCAGCAGGGCAAACATGAAGCAAAGGTCGTCAGACATGCATACTAGTTTTAAAGAAGACAATAGTTTAAACCACTTCATCTGAAGGGAAAAAAAAAAAAAAAATCACAGCGATGTTTGTTTTTCTTGCTCCATTATCGCAGCAAAGCCTGTGATGAGCTATTTATGTACGTATGTTACATGGAGAGCAGCTTTCAGTCACTATATTCTGCCTAATTAGACCTGCACATTCACTCATTGTTTATTTACTTATCTCCTTCACTCTCCTGTTTTATTCCACCTGTCCAGGTGGGACACTTTTCATTTTTCTCACTGGTTTTGCTCACTTTTTATCCCCGGCCCTTTGTCTTAATCTGGCCAGTACATGTGGAGATAACTGACTAAATTAAGCGCAGAAAGGCAATGGATCCCATGTTCTATACCACCATGAAAACACATATGACACAGCTGGTGTTGAGTATACAGAGGCGTGACAGACAGCAGGACCCATCATGGGCAAAGCTAATGGAAATAACTGCAGTTTTCAGGGTGTGGCAGTAACTGAATAGCTGATTACCTGAAGCCTGCATTACTTCTTAAAAACAATGCACTTATATGCATCAGTGAACTCACTGTTTACTGAAAGGCAAGCATCTACAGCACTCATATGAGACTCTGCACTACTGCATAAGTCCAATTGGTGGAAATCTCACATCTAAATGAGCGGTTCTCTGATCGCATGTTGATAGACTGGAGACAGCTGTGGACACAACGTGCTGAGCCAGTCCTGTATTTACATATCATTAACATATAACATACCATAATTTATGCTGGTGTAGTATCTCATGGAGTTTTAAAAGGAAGGCTTGGCGCAGGGGAATCTGCATTGCAGAACAGGCTGGAGCAAAAAGCTGCCTCGTTCAGTGGGCTTCACCATGAAACCATCTGCATGACGCTCAACATGTTCAATTATTCAGCTACTCCATAAACAGCCTGTGTGAGTTTCATATGTTGAGTAATCGTGATACCAAACAGATTTTATGGAGCGCTGAGTAAAAAAAAAAACCCAACTTAAAAGACATGAGATTAAATTCAGGACGATGACGATGCTGAAACAGATAAACACAAACCTGTTAGCTAAAACGAGCGTGCACCTGTTTTAGGATCAGATACGAGCTTGATGAACGAGCACAGGGACCAGGCTGTGGAAAGACTGCTCAGCGCTGACCTGGTTATTCTCCTAGCCGAGCGCATTATTTTACCATCAGGAGCTCCATATGAAAGCAGCAGCTCCGTGAGATCAAATGGAAATGTACATCCGGCTGTCTCACCTTCAAAGGTGTGCTGATCCACCACGAGCAGACTGTGAACCTCCACCTCTTCACCGAAGGAGGTCTCGTGGGGAGAAGTGCTGCTGGGGAAGAGTTTGCTGGAGCTCACGCTGCTGGAGAGAGCCTGGAAAGATGTGGATTTATGAGAGGGGACAGAAGAGAAGCAAGGACAAAGAGAAACCTAATAAAGCAATTCAAATCTCTATTTCTGCCTGAGCTCGACAGCACAGTCGGCACCATCTGCAGCACCAGATGTGCAGCATTTAAAATCAGGTAAACATCTTTCTGGTCATCACGTGTGAGAGGCTCTGGATGTGCTTTGTTTCCCCAAAGTTGTGCGCTGCAGTAATAAATACAAACACAAATAAAAGTACACACCTGTCCCCTTGGGGCAGCGACAGAGCCAAGCTGAGTGGACATAACACATGCTGTCACTGTAAATCTGGCTGAAAAGACTTTTTTATTTGCTCTCCAAGCATAAATCTCTTTTAAATGTTGCGCCTACTGTTCTTCTCTGGCAGCTGAAACCTCATTGTCACTATTCTCTGACGACAAATCAAACAAAAGATGATTATTTTTAATGGAGTTTGAACTGAACTCGAACTCCTGCGACAGTTAAATTTAGCTCGAGAACAACAGTTAAAAAAAACGTCGCGCTGTCGTCGTTCATTTCACTCTCTTACAACCTGCATGTCTCTGCAGGAGCGAAGAAACAAACAGTTGCAGAGTTTTGTATATATTACACAAACAAATAATAGTTCAAGCAAAAACAGACAAATATCCTGCCGGTAACAGCTTCAATTATGCCAAGATTAATATTCTTAGACTGAGAAAGTAAATGATCAAACAGCATTAAAATTTAAATCCTGGTTTGGTAAAGCTGGCTCCACGACACCTGCAAAGAGCCTACGAGGACCAGACATTCGTTGTCCTGACAAGCTTCCAGTTAATGTTATAAATAATGTTCTTAGTCAGCGTGCCTGGTTAGATAAGAGCGCAAAACAAACAAGCCCTTGGGTGTTTATCATCCACACACTACATGGCGCTGCGGTACCTGAGTGCTCGCGCTGGGGCGCACGGCAGACGTGGTGCCACTCACATCCTGGATCTCCACCCTGCTGGACAAAACCCCGAAACACTGGGAGACCTCCTGGTAGCAGATCCTCCTGGTGGAGTGTTAACAGAGAGAGATGATGGGAGTGAGAGGAAGCAGAGGAGAGCCGTTGATTAACATGAAAACAGCAGCGACGAGGGGGAAGCTGAACAAAAGAAGGTGTCTTGGGGGAGTGCCGCCTGTTTTCTCACTGGATAACGCAACAGTCAAACTTTTAATAACTTATTTAGCAACGCTGAGAAACGGTAGTCACTGAAACATCTGAGCATGAAAACACGGCTGATGGGTAACAACACCAACAGGAGGAAGTCGCTTTAATCAGAGCAAACATCAAGCAGCGTGTTCGCACAGATGATGGCTCTGAAATGCTCGTTTAGCTATGTTTAATGCGCAAATTTCTCCAATCCGATCTAAACCTTGGTTGATCGGAAATTCCAAATCCACTGTTTACATGGACACTAAATAAAATGATCCGATCATGACGTGCACATACATGCACCAAGCGTTTAATCAGAATAAATCATTTGGGCATGCGCGGAGTTGTCTAATTTTCCGGAAATAGTAGTAGAAGAAGCTGTACTTCCGCCTGTGTTGTAATAATAATAATAATAATAATAATAATAATTGTTATAGGAAGCCTTCAAACTTTTCCAGCGGTTTTTGATTTGGTCGATGGTTCGGTGAATTCCGGCTTCCTGCAGCTTTTCATGAACTTGTTTGTACAACTCGGTGTTTCTAGCCTTTCGACCATCAAGACGTTCAACAATCCTGAGATCTCTTAAAGTTTCCAGCAAGAAAGTTGTGTCAGCAACAGACCAGTTTTGCTTCCCTCTCGCCATGTTGTCTGCCTGCCGAAAAATGACTGGCGGCCGCAAAGGCGGAAACACGTCACGCTGACGTAGCACATATGCGCAGTGGAGATAATTTTACCCCACCCAAAAGGACAGGATCCGAATGGGTGTGTGCATGGACACCGTTCGGAATAATGATCGGCATAAACCACCTCTCTCTTTCAGAATGAAATTTCTTTCTGAATGGACCGTATCGGATCAGAATCTTCCGATTGACGTGTTTACATGAGGCATTTTTCATCTGATTGGGCCTTTATTCCGATTATTTGTGTCCAGGTAAACATAGCTAATGAGGGTCAACCGACTGACCTGGGGGACTCATAGAGGGGGACGGTGCGAATGTGGAGCTTCTGAATCTCGTCGATGGTGCCGATGGTCAGAGTGCTGTTGTTGGCCAGGGCCAGACTGTGAAGGAAATCGAGATGCAGCATTAGTGAGGAGAAAGAGAAGAAGAAATACACCCAGTTCCCACAAATCAAAACAAAGCGTGACTGTATGTGCTTCTGTCAGAGAACACATCTGAGCCAGCAGCGTCTGCTCGCTGATCAAAACAAAGAAAGTGAAGGTGTGTCCTTAAACAGGGTTTCTCCACGGTGGCGGTACCGCCCACACTTCCACACTGCCCGCCTGAGCAGTTAGGCTACCGTTAATGTCAGTTAAGCCAATTTACTGTGTTCTCTCTGTAGCGCACGCTCATTGTATTTTTTGATTGGCCAGGATTTTTTTTAAATCATTATTTTGAACTGTGATTGGTTCGTCACGTTAGATCAGTGAAGGAGCCTTATTAATGTTGGCATTTGATATTGTTCAACCAATAACAAAAGCATAACCTTGATTAATTTTACTTTTAACATTACATTTATATTATTATTTGACTGAAGAATTACAATAATTATCAAACTGTGTTAAATGACAGGGCTACAGAGGCTATGAATGCAGTGGGAAGGCCTACATCTCAAATAGGCCAGTGAAATACTCAATTTCAATCATAAATATCAATACACAGGGGTTCCAACTGCTTTCTCGTTGATGGGGGCAGCAAAAGGTGTGGGCATTGAGCAGAGGGGCGTGCATCCAAAAAAGGTTGAGAACCACTGTCCTAAAACATCCACGGAGCTGCAGAGCGACGTAATGCACGAGCAGCGAAAGTTCTGCTGCTGACCTGTCGGGGTAGCCCTCGGAGTTGAGCGGGCACATGTAATTGACCTCCTTGAGGTTGACGTTGGAGAAGACCAGCTTGTGGTTGGAGGAATAGATGACGGTGGGTCGGTCGGAGCAGGCGAACACGTTGGAGGTGGACAGGGATCTGAAGGTCCTCAGCACAGTGGGCTGGGTGCCGAGGGTGACTTTCTTACGCTCGCTCAGGGCGCCTGGGGGAAGGAAATAAGATCGAAAACAAGTTTAACTGCAGTAAAGGTGGGTGTACTAATCACTGCTTGGGTCAAAACAGCCACTTGCTAAGTGCCTTCAGACAATAAAGTTTGTCCTTGTGTGCAGAACAGCCGTCTCCTTTTGAATGCTCTTTAAAAACCTGAATGGTTTTCGTGTGCCCTTGAGGCCTGTATGGAAGCATCTGCCTTTATGCTTCTCTGCTCATTTATCCATTTGTGTACAACTCATAGCCTTAATAGTACTGCATATACTTCGTATAAACTTTGGCTTTTACCGCTCTCGTATTCTGCTTCTGAGTCTGATTCTGTTTTTGATTCAATTCAGAGCAAAATCTTTACAAGGATCACAGAATAACTGTGGACGTGGTTGTAACATTCACTGATCACTGTCTGCAGTTTGTGCCGGGCTTTCTTTGACTGACTGGACTCCAGAGCTGAAACGATTTGTCAATTGATCGGTCAGTCAGTCAACATATAATCAATCTGCACGTATTTCGGTATAACAATAACCGTTTCAGGTATTTCTTGTGTTTTGTGCTTAATCATCTTCAGATTCTGGACTGTTGGTTAAACAAAGCATGCAGTCTGAAGACGTCACCGTGCATATTAGGGAACTGTGATGAGCATTTTGAACCATTATCTGACATTTTATATTGATTATGTAAGGTGAGGCCATAGATCAGGGTGAAAAGGGTGCTTCTTTGGTCTTAATTTGAAAATGTTAATGGGGTTAGCTGTCCTGATGAGTAATGAGAAAGAATTCAAAGGATAAGGAGCCCAGAATGAGAAAATCCTACTTTCTATTTTTATTTCCTGTTTATTCTTTGAATATATGTGAAGCACACATAAAAGATGTGACCACATTTTTGTTAAAAGTCTTAACATCAAGGGACAACAATTTGAAGTATTCCAGCTCTTGCTGATGTTTTATTTTAAGTTGTAAGAAACTTTTATTCAGTCTTTGTGGACGCGTTAAACGTCAGCAGGAGGCAGCAGGACGTTGTGGAGTTGACTGTTTGCCCTCTTCTTCGCTCTCAGCAGCAGCCTAACGTCGTCCTGTCTGCTCATTTCACCTTTGTATCGCATTAGTGTCACGCACAAGCATGAAAAACACATTAGACCTGTATGTAAGAATATCTGAATAGATTTCAGGCGGCCTGTGAGTAAGTTTTGAGTTGTCTTTTATTCTTTTTTGTGCCTCTGAACTGTCCACCAGTATCATCCACAGGTCCTGCGTCATGGCGGTCTTTTAAACTTTTACAGTTATTTGGGAGGAAAACTAAAGAGCACCAGTAACTAGAGTAAGACTGAACATTGAGGTAATCACATGTACTGAATTCAGTTAAATGTGTTATTTTACAGATGACACCTCACGACAAAACCTGAAACTGAATCCAGTAACGGGGAGGAGTCAGTGCAGCAACAGCCTGACGTTGTCTTGTCTGTTCTGTTCATTTTTTTTTTCCATGAGAATAACTGTTTCCATGGTCGCATGTCAATGTTTACAATGCATATAAAATAACTTAAAAATTCATATTGTTGGAACATATGGTCCCATAAGAGTGGATAAACAGGTTTTTTTTCCATCCAAGCAGACCTTAAAGTCAACTTTAACTGGAACAGACAGCCATTCAATAATGCAGTAATTAAAGGGCCACTGCACAGCTTTCACACGTCAAAGCAAATATGCTCTTAAAGGGAGTACTACCCCGTCCGTAAAAACAGTAGTAATAACATGTTTTATGTGGCTTTCAAATGACTTCTTTTTATTACTTGAATGACATCACCTGGATGTCTTGACCTGGTGATGTCACTTCAGTGACAGCATCTAGCCTTGGGCTTGGAGACAAAAGAAAAGGCCTTTATCACAGACGGCATGTGGGGTTTGAAAGACTGGAGCATTCAGCAGGAAGGAGGTGTTCAACAAAAGGCACTATTCAGCTACATTACAGAAAGTGTAGGAAGTGTTGGAGCTTGGATGTGTCATTATAGATGAAAAGTCCGGATATAGCCTCCGCTGCCTCCACTGTGACCAGCCACACTTAGTAACACTACATTTTGGCAAGCAACGGTAAACTGCTGGGGTCCTCCTTCAGTCAAACATGGTTGAATTTATTTGATCTGGTGAGTATTTCAGATGCAGCATGAAACTGAGGTTATTGGTTCACTGTCACTGCTGTTGCAGCGTTGTTTTCAGAGCCAGCAGGCTGTTGTTTTCAGAGAGAAAGCAATAAAAGCCCACTGTAGTCGACCTGTTTAGCACCAAACAGACACAGTTAGACGCTGGCTGATGAACACAGTGGAGCATTTAACAGCTCAAGAGTCGGACCGAAACCAGAGCTAAAAGATTTAAGTCCACCAGGCGGCCTCCAAATGTTTAATAAGCAGCTGTTTGCTAACATGTTTGCCATATATACTTCAACTGTGTTCATAACTCTTTTCTGCTGCCACCAAGTGGCCAAGAATAAAACATGAATAAAAAAAAGAAATGTATTGGAGGTTTAAAGGGCTGTCTTGAAAAATCCTGTTTCTCTGATATTTAAGTAGCTTAATAACTAAATGTGGTGGCACATAACATGTTTAAATACATCAAAAAGAAACACATTAAAGACATGCTTCAACACTACCTCAGTAAACTGGCAGCCTTCAAAACAAATTTCTATAATTCTATATATAAAACAGGCATGAGGATGTGTTTGAATTGCATATTTTGGTCAGTAAAAATGATTCCTGGTAGTTTTGACCGCACTATAGTGATGTGATCAAATCACTGTGTTTGATTACATCATTGAAACCTCTCTTTAGAGTCAAACAGCAGCCTTTCCATCAAACTGTAAGCATTAGCTTCCTCAGGCTGCAGAGCTTCTTCAACATTACACCCAAATGCAGGTCTGCAATCCTCCACAGAAATAATATTCTAAAAAATGAAAATGTCTTCAGACAGCTGCCCGTGGCCCTGCCTGGAGGCCCCCATCAGTCTGAGAAACTTTGAGAATGTCTCATCTAATTTTTGTGTTGATGGTGGTGTGATGGGCCTACCGGTCTGCAGGTCCAGACCAAAGTAGAAGAGCGCTCCGTCTCCCAGCGCACACAGCAGGTAGTAGCTGCCTTCAAAGGTGGTCATTAGGATCGAGCGAGGGATGATCTCTGGGGACACACACAGTAGAATGATTTATTTGTACCGCACACTGGAGTCACAGGTTCATGGATGAACACCAAAATGATAAATGTCTGCGAAAATGTCTTTGTCAGAAAAATCAATATGGCCAGACTAGCTGGTAACTTTTGGAAAAAAAAGAAACATTTAAATGCTGCAGGGTAAATATAAAGTCCTCTGTCTTTTCCGTTTCCCAAGCCTCGCTTTCTCTGACTGCAGGCCAATTATCAAAACAACGCTGGCTCTGATTAAACGCTTCCCAGCTGACTCTCCACAAAGCTGCAGCGTGAAAAAAAAAAAGGTAATGGAATGTTGTATTTACACATTTCTATCAAAATACATAAAGAAAAGTTAATAAAAACATAACTTGTACTTCGGTTAACAAAGCGAACGCAGCCTGAGTGCAGCAGTGCAGTTTTGTGTTAAAATTCTTCCAATGACAGAGCTAAAAATATCCACAATTAGAACAGCATGAGCTTTTAATTTGAAGGCTTCCTGTTTTAACAGTGTGCAGTCGGACTGTCCTTGTTAGGGGAGCAAGAGAGCACAGTTTGCAGAGTTTCAGCAGCTGTCAATCAAACGTGGCTGGAAAATCACATGTGACACTTTGGGAAAGAGTGCAGAAACATTTGTCAGGGGTAAAGAATCCTAACTGGAAAGTCCTTCCTGTGCTGCTTCTCCATGTTATGAAACTTTGTCTCCAGCGACTGCTGACTTTTTGATAAGTTTAACCAAAAAGACCTCTCTTGCATATTTCAACACAAGTTAAATACCTTTCCGGTGGCTAAATGGCGCACTAAATGCATTTGGGTTGGCAGCATAGTTAATGTTCGAGTGCTAAAAAATGAGGTACTTAATGGGAGATTCCATTTACATCCATTAATGAAGCTAGAGATGCAATCCATTTTAGCTCCCACCACACTATTATACACCCATTGCTTGGACTTATTTATTGGACTTCTTAAAGGAACTTCCACATTCTGTCTGATGTTCTCATGCAATTCTCAGCAAGAAAGCAAAATGTTTAACTATTCCTTTATGAATGCATTTACTATATTTGTATGAGACCAGCCCCACTGTTTTATTATTATTATTATTATTGTTGAGCTTTTCCCTGGGGATGCACCAATACTGGTATCGGTATCGGTCCTGATATTGAAGAAAATTCTAGATTGGGTATTGGTGACAATGGACCCAATAAATAGGGGCTGATCTATTCAGTCTAACGCTATGCTATAGGCGCTGTGAGGGGCGTCATGCGCGAGCAACACGCAGTGCTGAAGCGCACATGATGTGGACCGCATTGTTTTGGAAACAGAGCGAGCGAAAGGATCGGCTGTCTGGAACTTTTTAAACTCTCAGCCTACAAACTCGACGGCTACCTGTAATACCTGTGCAGTAAATGTTCCGAGGGGCGGTGGTAAAAGTTATAACACGACCAACTTAATCAAGCACCTACAGAGATTTCACGCCAGGGAGCACGCTGTGTTCATTGAACTGAATAAACAAATAGGAGGCGGTATGATGCAGCTAACTTCGAAAGAGATGACGGAAAGAGGTGAAAAACTTAAACCTAACAGCGTGCAGGCAACAAAAATCACTGAGAGGACGTCCCGTGTCACACAACTGCTCACTGGCTGGATGAGAGTTACGAGCCACACAGTGCAACGCTCAATGCTACAAACTTCCGTGGGTCACACACCAGCGGCGCGATCGCAGCTACCCTGAAGGAAATGTTTGACGTACGTTGAGTAAAGTCCACGTGATTCTGAGGGACAACGCCAGCAACATGCTAAAGGCGATGGACAGCATGAGAGTGTGTAGTTTAGGCTGCGTTGCACACACAATGCAGCTGGTTGTCAACGAGGGACTTCCATCACAGCGCTGTGAGTGATGCCGTTGAGAGGGGGAGACAGATTGTTGCACGCTTTATATTCCTTTTATATTCCTAATTGCACTGACTGAACCAGTTACACTTGTTATATTTTTTTGTTTTTGTTGTTTGACCAAGCTAGAGAAGCTATTGGTTCAAGATTGTTGTACTGGTGCACAGTTATTAAATAAATAGTTTAAGTCTGATGAAGAAAAGAATGATCCCAGTCTTTTCCACACAATGAAACATACCATTTGTTAGGTAATTCATGGCTGATTACTAAACGGTATCGGTAACAGAGGTGAAAAAAGCGGATCGGTGCATGCCTACTTTTCCCACCTTCAGCTGTCTGAGGAGAGGGGGTTTCTATTTAAATGTCCTCCTCTGGTGCAACTGCTTCTCGCACTATTGATCCATGAGAAGGTGGAATTTTTAAAACCAATTTAAATCACTTTATGATTTTGTGAAAGGGGACTCTTTGTAATTAACTATAAAGAAATTTTAATTAAGGTAAGTGATACTAAAAAGCAAATGTACAGGGGCAAAAACACAGTAAAAATGTAATGTGTCTTTCTGATACCGAGTTTAAAATCACTCACACAGACAGAGCTGTGTGCTTTCAGACAGCGTACAGTGTGTGAGTCAAGGCTGAATGAGGATTTAACTGTACGCCCATATAAGGTAACAAACCCCCAGGCCTGCATTCAGGCTTTTCCTCCTTTAAGTGTGACATTTTTTTTCTTCCTTTCTGACATAGCCTGAGTTAGGTTAGCATTGCTTTTGTGGATCTGACAAGCCCACTGAGACATCATATGTGCAACCGGGCCGCAGAAATAAACTTCACTCTATCTGACATTATCTGCGTCTGACTATGTCTGTGCACGAGCCAGTAACAGCTTTCCTTTTCTCCTGTCGGTGCACCTGCCTCTCTTTCCTCTCACCTCCGCCCAGCATTTCCTTGTGCAGGGCTGTGAAGCAGGGCAGCTTGAGCACACGGGCTGAGATGTCGGTCCAGAGTCCCACGGCGCAGAGCGGTGACTCACCGCCGCCCTCCCCCAGAGGTGTGATGTCCAGGCAGGCCACCTCGTGCTCCATCTCCGTGGTGCTAAGGGAGGTGTAGAGGACGTGAGAAACACAGTCACAAGCTGTCCTGCACACACTGCGAAAGTGGACTGCGTGCGACGAAGTTTGACACAAGCAGCGGCGCAAAATGACACGCAGCGCAGAGGTTTTTTTTTGCTCATGTGAGATGAAAATTGAAACATGTTTCAGTCATCTGGCGAGCTGAGCTGTGAGCTCCCGCTGCCTTAAGTTTCCAGATGACTGTTTATGTCACAGCTGTAAAACCGTGGCAGGATCTCAACCAGTGTGTGGACAGGCAACAAGGTTTCTGTCCCAGCTGGCAGCAGATGGACTTCCTGATCATCACCCATAAACAGCCAATCAGATTTGTTGTTTAAGCTTTGCTGTGAATTTACGATCAGCAGTAGTTCAGTTATTTCCTCAATGACTGTTCTCTGCAAGTACAGCAGGAAAAATTAAGCCTCAGGAATCATTTGAGGGCAAATGTTGGCGTTTGTCAATAAGTCAGTGGTACGCTATGAAATATTTATCGGAGCAATCTTATTTTGAACATTCTGGATATCAGTCTTAACTTTTCAAAATGATGAAGTGATGAGCAGAATCCGCACAAATTTCACAGTTTACTTAATTGGTCACTTGACGTTACTGCACTCAACGCTTCGACACAGAGCAACAGCGAATTTAAAATCTAATATGTGCGTGCATAAGCTTGTTTGGGACGGACCAACATGAATTATATTTCCAATATCAATGAGAATACTGATTATTCTGAATTTAAATGTCTGATTATCACCCAGTGTTTTAGAGCTGCGGGACGTGACGACACACACTGTGAGATGATATAAAACCGTCTCATTATACTGACGTAGCCCTCCTTTCATACCTCTGGTTGGATAAGGCCACTGTGGTCAATGTGGAAAATCATGTCGTAGGAATCATTTATGGCAGTATTGGATTTTTTCTAATGATTTTTACATCAATGTGATGTAGTATCTTGATTTGCCAAGTAGTTAATTAACGGGATTAGACAGAAACAGAGATCCCTGCCTGGTCATTTTATCCACCAACAGGTTCTGAATCATGACGTGCTGTATATCAATATAACAGCACATGAAATTACATAGACTGTAATAAAGGACTGTGTCTATATCACATATCTTAAATGCAATAAAAAGAGATAAAACTATAATGGGAAAAAAAGCCTGAACTCCTGCATAGTGGGAGAACAAAGGTACTCAATAACAAATATGATGTAAGGATGATCACTGAGTGCTTTAACGGCCTTACAGAAGAGCATTTCTGCCACGCAAACACCTTTAATTCCACTACGACCGTCCAGCGTTTACAGAATTTTGCGACTCGCGCAGGAAACCAGCAGTTTATTGATGTGGGCCAAACATTAGTTCACAGCTCTGGTGAGACACTTCACTCTGTCTCCTTCATTGTTCTATCATCTACCAACACTCTCTGTGCTTGGAGCAGCCCTGCTGGACGTTTTGACAAGCCGTGTCTTTCTCTGGAAAATAAAAAAATAAAAAAAATGTTGTGTATCCTCGACTTTGTTTTTCCAGCTACTGTAAAAATGGTGGCTCGAAGCGGCGTTACTGCAATGCTGGCACAAAGACAGCCACAAGGGTAGACCACAACAGCAACATGACAGAAATATAATAAAAAGTATGACAGCTCTACTGCACCATTCACTTCAGACTTAAAAATGAGATGCAAATCCCTGGTCTCAAACTTTAGCACAGATCAGGAAAGAAGATATTAGAATGAAGGTGAGATAGTGCTGGATAATAACAACACATAACTCAGTCAGAGAGAAAGTTGTTGAACTATTGGGAATATAATAAATTAATGTTTGATTAATTAAACTTTCATTTAACAGTTCAGTTGGGTATTTTGTATGCAGTCATATGTCAGATTCCTCCCTGCTGTTTCACATTAACTATTAAATGAACCTGTAAGTCTATTAGTTAGGCTAATTTAATAACAACAGTAAGTTGGAGTATAATATCTTGATTGTTTCCTGACACGGCATTAACACTTGTCTCTGTCACCTAATATTCAACGTCCCCCTCCAGTCAGAAATGTGTTTTTACGACAGTTGAATGTTTGAGCTTCACTGTGCAGAGTTTGACACTTGCAAGCTGTTTTTACAATCTTATTGCTGAAAGCGGAAAGTTTCTCATGGAAAATCTGATTTCAAGGGGCCTTCGAGCATGATTTGTGACATCACATAAAGTTTGGGAACCAATCGTGGTCCAATATTCAACTGACAGAAGTGTGATGTGGAAGCTTGAAGCCTCCAGAGCACAAACACTGAAGCGGGAGAAATCCTGTGTTCAACAGTCTAACTTTGGAAATGAACAATAATTCTATTCATGCATTCTTGAACTTATGATATATAAGGCAGATCTCATTTCAAGGATTTTTAAACACATCTTCAAACAATCTTTAACAAACTGGTTGGTTAACTGATGAACAAAAGCTACGTAGCTTTCATGCTAAAGGTGTTCTTTATAAAGAACACAGCCAGAGGATAACTGCGGGGATGAGGGTGGACATTTTTTTACTCTAAAGCTTCTCTGAACATGCAAGCTGACCCAGTTTGTCGGTGTCTCACCGTCAAACCCAAAGACAGACACTGTGAGCATTAAAGGAAGTGTTTGACATTTTGGGAAAGAGGCTTTTTCACTTTCTTCCTGGAGTTAGATAAGAAGGTAGATACCACTCTCATGTCTGTAGGGCAAATATGTAGCTGCAGCCAGCAGCTGGTTAGCTTAGCTTAGCACAGAGACTGGAAACAGAGGGAAACAGCTTGCCTGGTTCTGTCCAAAGGCAACAAAGTCTGCCTGCCAGCACCTCTGAAGATGACTAATCAACATGTTGTATCCTGTTTGTTTAGAGCCAGACTGGCACTTTCTTCAAGTCTCCAGTTTTTGTGCTAAGCTAAGCTAACCGGCTGCTGCTGGTGGCTTCTTATTTACCATACAAACATAAGACAGGTCTCAATCCTCTTATCTCTCACCAGGAGAGTGAATAAGTGCATTTCCCAAAATGTCAAATATTTCTTTAAAGTGCAGGGCTGATGTGTCCTCTCATTCTGTTGACATTCAGCGCTTTTTGAATGTCATACCAGGAGATCTCCAGACATCCTGAATTCAGTAATATAGATTTAAATCTAAGGTGGTGTAGATATCATGAACAAGAAGCTCCGGGTGACTGCATGATACATGATTGAAAATGTTTATAGAAAGACCTTGATCAGCTCTGTTTGTAGTAGAGGAGGAAGTCAAACATTGCCTTAAAATGTCAGGATAAGGACATCGGCTCTATCCCTTGTGTGTCTGCATCTCTGTCCTACCTGATCTGTTTGAGCTCTCCAGCCAGGATCTGCAGGTAGTAGAGGGCCCGTCCCACGGCAAGCACCACCTGAGTGTGATTGCAGGCGGCCACGCTGATGTTCCTGCCCTGAGGCTCCTTCCATTCACTCACTAATGCCTTGCTGTCCTGGAGCACCAGACGCACAGAGCCTGACGTAATCTGGAGGACACACAGTTGTTGATTTTTAAAATGTCATTTTGCACAGCATTTCAGAGAAGTGACAGAGAGGATGATGGGAGCGAAAACATGAAGCCGTTACAAAGCAAATATCATTGTTCATATGCGATTCTGAGACAGGATTGTTATTGCACTTTTTTTTCAATGTCTGAAAAGAAATTATGATTAACTGCGAGGAGAATTTTTCCACATTTGTGGTTTTGTGATGAGACCTTGTTTCTGATGCTGAAGACTGGGAAGAAGATAAATTACTTTGTATATAATCCACACCAGCTCGCTACACAGTTGGTGAATTAGGAGATCCTTGTGTCCTGAGAAAAGGACACTTATGGAGCCAATTTTGATGTTTAAAGGAAGATAAAAGTGAAGAAATTTAGGAGAAGACAAACTGAAAGCTACGCTGGAATTTTACTCACTAGAAATTATAATGTGTTCATGGAAAATACAGCAGATCAATCACTACACAAGCGTTAAGAAATATGGCTTTACATATATATATATGAAAAGAGTGTCCAGTGTTTGTTTGATAGCAGAAATCCCTTATAAGAAAATATCAAAACAAGATGCCTGTGCTATTCAGACCTATTAATATCGTTCTAAAAGTTAATTTGATTGCATTTGTGTTGCATGCACCAAAAGAGGCTTTCGAATACCTGGTTAAGGCCGCTCAGGTCAAGGAGAAATACAAATTTTAATATTGAAAATGTAAGAATGTGATGAGGAGAGTCATCCAGCGCTGAAGGGGCAAGACAAGACAAAGAGGAAGAAAAAAAAAAAGAGCTGAAGAAGCCTCATTAACAGACTGCAGCAGGTACAAGCAACAGCCAAACTATAAATGGAGGTGTTGCACTGCTGGAGAGCTCACATAATACGGTGGTGTAATGAAATGTGAAACAAGAGCATATATTCAATATAGGATCCTTAATGGAGTCCTTGGAAGCAGTAATGAACACTACGTCTAGTTTTTGCAGTCTGTTGTTTGGGGTGAAGCGCAAATTACCGCACGTTTGAAGAGACGAAAACAATCTAAATTTGATCTCTTGATGTGAATGTAAGCGAGGACACGTCTCCTTCATGAGTGAAGTTTTCTATCAGAAAACAGCAAGCGTCCAAACAGCTGGGGGGGTTTTTTTGTCACAGCGGTGCTTTGAGCTGAAGGTGCTCACAGTCAAAACGCTGGTACGACAGGTATAATGTTTACCACGTTCTGCAGTGGTTCTTTATGTAACCATGCAGCTTTTTTAGCATGTTAGCAGGTTCACATTTGCTAACGAGCACGAAACAGAAAGTGCGGCTGAGGCTCATGGGAAAGGTAGTCGGTAAACAAACAGCTGAATAAACCCTCCAAGATGCATTTATGGCCATCTGTTAACACTAATATTCAGCAGTCTTTGAGCCCTGGCTTGGTCTCCAGCTCCCCCGCATGAAGAATATCTGAGTCTTTCTAGCTGTTCAGCGCTCACCAGGTGCTTCTTCAGGCTTTTGAAGTTTCCTGGTGGGCAGGTAGTGCACTCATCTGTGCTTGTTTGCTGGAAACTGCTGCCTACACTTTTTTTTTTATTGCAGGGTTAATTAGAGCTGCAAAGTTCAAGAACACAGTCTAACTACAGGACAGAGGACCAAAATAATGAGCTACAGCAAGGCTAAAGGCTGCAAGAGCTGCAGAGTCAGGTGTTCGCTCTTACTGGCTTTAGCACCCATTCGTATTACATGGAGTCATTTCATTTATTCTTAGTATCAAAAGTATTGCAATGTGCAGGATTTGTATGTGACTCGGGTGTATTTAAAAAAAAATCTCTTTTTTCTGCCACTGAACACAACTCTGTGTGGCTTTCAGTCAATTAATTCTAGTGTCCCTGACGCCGTCTACCAGTGTCTTCTTTGATAAGGCCACTCAAGGCCGAAGCAAAAAAAAATCAGATGGTGTCCTCAATGCAACTTTAAGTACAACTATCTGAAGTAACTTTGTCTTAGGCCAAAAAGGAAGAGTCGTGTATATATGTGAACCAGATTAGCAGCAATGTAAGACTATAGTCTCTGAAAAAATACCAACTCTGAGAGGGAAGAGAGCTGCAGCTTTAAAACACAAGCAGTGTTGTCATAACAACCTTACAGTTGAGGGTCTAACAGTTGGCAGAACTCCCAGCAGGTTTCATCCTCGTTTCCAAAAGGCAGGCTACAACTTGAATTTAAATGAAGTGCAAAATTCATCTTAACCAAATGTAAAATACATGAAGTCCTTTTGCGACCCTCACACTCACAACTGCCCCTTTCAATCATGTATGACTGAGTGCCAACAAAGTGTATCTTATTAAATGGAGAAAAGCCACAGTTCAATAATTAAGTTCAACAATTAATTTTGAATTTGTGAAATTAAAATTTCTATTCTTGCTTTGACATGGGATGCACACGTACTGCGCAGTCAGCTAATTCTAGGAGAACAGGCTCAGACATCAAAAGAGGGTCAGTGTTAAATTAACCAAAGCATGTTCTGGTGAAGGACCCTGACAGCACACACTCTTTATATGCATAACAAAGATGTGCGTGTGTGTGTGTGTACGCACTTGAATGAGCTGTTGGTGTGCCACGTTTCCGCAGTAAAACGTCTGCTGGTTGTCCACAAAGCCTGGAAGTTCAGTCTCCTCGACTTCCTCGCCGCTCAGCATCAGCACTCTGGGGGAAAACACGCTCTTAAGATAAGATAAAGGCATTCAGAACTGACTCCGCACTTATCTGGCACGCTGCTCGGAAAACACTCACCGTGTTTGACCCACGAAAGACAGCACCAGCATGTCATCTGTCTCTCTGCCTGCCTCAGAGCGGAGTGGCCACAAACCTTGAGGAGGATTCGAGAGAGGACATTAGAAAAGTTATGAGCAGTTCAGAGCAGGAGAAACGCAACATAGAGCCGGGATCAAAGCCGATCTTTAACTAGTCCATGTGTCAAATGTTAACATGTCGGTGGATGTGCGCGTTGCAGATCCCTTTCAGAGAGCCATTGATTGGTTAAGTGAATAATTGCCTCTCATCAAGAGGCCAGGAGAAAGAGGCAGCAGCTGAGACGTGCAGGGCAGAGATGGTCAATAAACGGCTGAAGCCTAACGAGTGCGAGCAGACCTTCGCTGGCCTGCGTGTCTCATTTAAGCATCAGAGAACAATCTTGGGAGCGGAACCTAATTTTCGGAGATTAAGAGGTGTCTGCCATTGTTAAACCTGATGGGATTCTTCAACTTGACGATTCGCTGCTGCAGACGCTGCAGAGCTCGCCCGTCTGCTTAATGAAAACAAATGCTTCCAAACGTAACCTTGGCACTTCTCCTGTTCTACGGAAAGCGGCGAGCCGAGACCTTTGACGTCTGAGCCACCTGCTCGCGCTCGCGCGCCAAGCAACGGCTGGCGCTTTGGCAAGGACAGGCAAACAGATGTGCAGGTGGAAGTGGCTCCACTGTCAAGTCAGTGAAGGATTAAGGTCCAGATAAAGTCAAGACTTGAGAGAGAGGAGACACAGGCAAGCACACACACAACAAACCAACCTTTGATTCCTGGGAGGTCAATGCTGGCATGCTCATGAATCCCAATGCCGTTGCGAATGATCCGAAGAGAGCCCTCCTTGAAAGCACCCGAGCATGTCACCAGCTGAAAGCAGCAGAGCAGATATAAAGACACGGATTGATTTTTTTTTTCTCCCGTTTTCTAGGATTGATACATCAAGTACTTGATCCTGTTATTTTCAGTATTTTCTCCTAAACATCTTTATAATCTTGTGATGCTTTATTTTTAATCTTGGTCTTATTTTGTAGTCCTAAACATCATTAAAATCTGTAGTCGTGAATGTCAAGCTATGGTGGAAGTAGTGGCAGAAGTCAGCATCAAAGCAGAAACAGGTGTGGCAGTGGAGGATTTGGAAATCGGTGCGAGTTTATAGTGAGGCTTCTCTGAGGTTGCCCACTTCAAACATGGCAACAGTGTTGAGATCCAACACCCTGAAGGCAAATAATTCTGGTGTCTGTACGGCCTGACTGGAGAGCATCAGAATGTTATTCATTCATCCAGTCATGGTACACTAACAGGATTAATGCCAGAGCCTGTATAATCTCAGCCCCAACCACCTGCCACCCAACAGCTTCATCCTAATGGAAACAACCATTGTGAACCTGGCAACTCACCTAACTCCCCCGAGCATGTACTCAAATGCCCTCACACACTCAGACACACTCTCATGAGACTGACTGCACCCTGATAATCTGCACATAATATGTTTGTGTTTACTTACGCAGGGTTTATCCTTCATAAACCCCCGTGTGGTTTGTTGTATGTCTGTGAATACGATAATTTCTCAGCTTGGACTGTAAACTGTGCCGTCATGCTTTTTCTGAGAGACATCCTGCAGCTTATGCATCGGTCCTCTGCTGTCTTAACTGTGTTGGAATGTGTCCGCGCCAATTAACCGGGTCAAACGCTCTGTGGATTTACAGCAAATGGCATATTAAAACAATTATGACTGGATTTTCGTTCTGGGCCTCTACAGACTGAAATGAGCTGGAAAGTGTGTGTGGATGAACACAGTCCGCGGCTGACTGTGTGCTGGTCTGTACCCAGAGAGCGGCTCAGTGCTCTAGTGGACCGTTGCCTTTGGAACCCCATCAAGTACCCCTGAGGCCTGCAGTCAAACCCTGCCAACAAAACCTTCTGTACTGTATCTCTCTCGCTACTTCACTGTTTCATCCTCCTCTGCCTCAGTGAATTGACACAAAGGACAAATGTTCAAATCAAAAACTGTTTTTGTCAAACTATTATACTCGTGCAGCAAGACGTGAAAGAGTGAGCCGAAAACAAACAGACTAATTCAGCATCTGGTTTCATTTGACATAAAAAGGCTTCGTGTTTTGATGTTACAGGAAGAAATCAATTCCTCTACCAGGTAGAAACATTAAATTGTGTCTTGCTGCTTTTTAAATGTGACATCCACTTGCAATATGGGTTATATTACATTCTATTCAGAATACAATTTAACAACAGTGGAAGATAGATAAACTTTAGTACACAGAAGTACTAAAGAAGATCGATTGTCAGGGAACTCGCAGACAGAGAGCAAGCGAGACCAAGTCTTCACTGTCAGTTTTAAAAGGTGTAAATATTATTAGGGGGAAATAACATGCGCAGCAATCTGTCTTTTTGCCGTGGAACAAGGAAGTCAATTTAAGCGTGTGGCCCGGAGATGCATTTTAACATCAGGTGCAACTGCAGTCCAGCTAAATCACACTGAAATGCCACTGAGATACCAGGCGCATGCTAATGTCAGGCGCACAGGGACCGGTGGCGACAAAAAAAATAAACTAGAGGAAAGAAGAGCACACAGGCAGCCTATAAAAAGGCGCAGGAAGTGTGTATCTGATGTCAGCATGAATCTCTTCAACACTTGTACCAGGCTATTGAGGCCAGTGGCAGGTTTATGCTGTCGTATGTTGCATGCTTAATTCTGCTGACAAACACAATGTTAACACGACTCCAGAACTCGGCTGAATTGGCTGTATAAGCCCTGACTCCCTGAAGGCTGTGACAAAGAGGATGATGAAGATGAAACCACAGATGAAGACTCACCATACGTGTATCCAGTGACTAATAAGAGCACCATGTCAGGAGACCTTTAATTCTATCTGAATGATCCGCTTTCAATATGTGACTGTAATATAACGTGCGGTGTCTTTCCTATTCTGCTGGTGGCAAAAATGAAAACTCAAATCAAAGAATCAGCTTTCGGTTATCACCTGGCCCTGGCCTTGTCTCTCCAGGTCGACCACACACATGTCCACGATGGGGCCCAGATTGGTGAACGTCTCCATCACCGCCACATACGAGCCTTGGTCATTGCTGTCCACGTTGAGCTGCAGAGAGACAAACAGAGGCCTCTTTACAAATCCATGAGAAAACACAAGAATACGTGCAATTTTGTATAGACGTCTCTTAAAAATTAGCAAGATTAAAAATGTAAGATATGAAAATGGTAATGTGAGAGGTACTTAAAAATGTTAACATGACAACATCTGAAGGAGGGACAGAATACTTTGGTTATTGTGATTGCAGAAGGTGTGAAACAGTCTCTTGCTGCTTACCTTCACCAGCTGGGAGTCTCCCAGTCTGGAGCCCACAAAGACCACACCGTTATCCAAGTAGGTCAAACACTCAGCGATGGACGTCTGTCATTGGAGAGAAGCACAGAAACAGCTCAGTCTCTGAGGCCACGTCCGCAGTGGGGCTGCAAATAGTTTCAAATTTCATTTTCAGCAGCGTTTGGCTCTAGAGACGATGTAGATGTGTCAGTCGGTCCAACACTTGAATGAACTCTGACGACACCGTCTTTTCCTCTAACACCACCATTTGGTTTTGACTGAAATGTCTCAATAACCTCTTGGACAGACTGCCATCAGATTTGCCACAGACACTCACGTCCACCTTGGGAGAAATCACTTTGGTGAACCTCTCTTCTTTCATCTAGCATTTTAACCATGAGCTCAAAATTCCAATTTGTCTAATATTTTGGTTTATAACCAAACACCTGCAAGACTAATAACATCCCCGTTCGTCTCGGCTGTACGTTGTGTTTTGGCAATAACATTATACCTGCTTAATATCAGCATGTTAGCTTTGCCATTGTGAGCATGTTAGTATGCTGATGTATTGAGCCCAAAACACTTGTGTGCCTATGTGAGCAGCCGCTAACACGGCTGACACTGAGTTACACCTGGTGTATAAAATGTGATCTGTACTTGAACATGTTATCCAGATAAGCAAAAACACATTAATATGAGTTGTAAATGTGCCCTGGTGGAAATGTGATTGGATCTGCCTGACCACATCTGGAGGTAGTCTGGATCACACTGTCTTTGGATCTTAGATAAGTGTAAACTGTACACAACATTGATACAGATGTTTGTTTAAGCTGACATAAAAAAAGTACAGTGTGAGCAAGCGAGAAGGCCGAGAGACGCACCTCTAATTACTGATGATACGTCTGTTGTGCGGCATGAAATTTAGCAAAAGATGCATTATTCAACAGAACTGTGTGAAAAATCAAAGCAAGAGCAGAAAGCAATAATAACTAATGTGTGTGACGGTGTGTACTGCGCTCTGTGCAGCTGATCTGCTGTTAACGAGGCAGATAATCTATGTAGTCACAGAGTAACCAACATGCTGGTGACAATATTTTTTACACAAAGAAAGGAATAATTTAATGTATTACATTTCCGAATTTACAAGAGGGGACAAATGATTAAGAATCTGTCACAGACAGTGTTTCACGAAGTTTAGAAAGTTTCCCTTAACTGAAGGAGTCTGGCTTTAAATGACTGAGGTTTTGCTCTGGAGGCCAGAGATCCGACCTCAGTGAGGACAAAGAAAAGAACACATTAAAAACACCGGGCGTGAACTCAAAGGCAACATCGGCTCATTTAAATGCGAGGTCAGGCTCGTTAATCAACACGCCAATTATTTTCCTAATTAATTATTCTATTTGTTTATATTTATTGTACTTTGCCTTTAAAATATTAGACATTAAAGATGAATGTCTATCACGTTTTCCCAGAGCCCAGAGTGATGTCTGCAAACTGCTTGTTTTGTCCAATCAACAGTCCAAACCCTAAGAGCCAGATTCTTGTTATTATTCTCACAGTGAAGACGCTGGAACCAGCAAATATTTGTTGACTGAGATGATTAATCAATTCTCAAAATAGCTGCTGATTCATTTCCTGTTGATCAGTTTATCAGTTAATCGTTTGAGCTCCTCACTAACGCAGGTTCACTTTGGCCTTCCTTTCACAGTAAGGTCGTTTTCACACCTGACCGAGCGGACTCGGTTTGATTGGGGAGCTGAAAGTCTCAACATTGTTGCATTTATCACTTGTTTGGGTTCTGCTTTCACACTGTGATTTCTAAAGCGCACCGAACTTTCTGAGCAGCATCACGTGGTTGAAAGGGGCGCTCGTTGATTGGTCAAAGTAGGAGAGGAAATCCTCCCTCCCCCCTCCCATTATTTTAGGGAATGCTACGACGTTAGTGAACGCAACTGTTCCTCTAATGCTATTGTAGCTTGTCAGGGATTGATTCTGTTATTTTTCTAACTTTGACGATCTAACATGTGACAACATGAGCTCAGAGTTTAAGGACTGTGACTGTTGGTAGTTGTGATTTGATTTTGTTTAAATATGCCAAATTGTGAATTTATGGGTTATTGTTGTTCAGACAATTGAGCTAAGCTAGCTAGCAACTGCTAATGTCAGCGGTCACTTGTCACCCTAGATGCACTGCGTATGCACTGCGTACAGCGTCACTACGTACATTTGGTCCTGTGTTTGGTCCGGTGAGCTTTCATACTGCATACGAACTGAACCAGGAGATCCACGTTTTCAGGCGGATCAGAGTTCACTTGTTTGGTCCGCACCAGAGTTCGGATGAGCTTTCACACCTGCCCAAACGAAGCAGACTATCCGAGGGAACGAACTCTGGTCCGTTTAAAGCGGACCAAACAGCTCTGGTGTGAAAGCGACCTTAGTCAGCATTTACAAAGCTCACTTTGAGTTTGACCAGAACTCTTAAAAGACAATAAATGAATCAATTAGAAATTTGATAATAGTTTTATTTAATGATTTAAATCATCTAAGTCAGAATGTGGAAGCTGCAAATTTGATTTTGTTTGAACTGTTGGCCATAAAGAGCTGTTATGAGACATCACTTCGGGCTGATTTCAGATAGGAAGTCCTGATTATTATTTTCTACCTTTTACTGACTGAACCAATGCTAATTGTCAGATTACTTGATGATTTGCAGCCCAACCTTTTCAATTGTCTGACAGCAACAACAGAAAGGTCAGTGAGAAACACTCGGCTATACTAAAGACAAATTAAATCATTACAGTGCTGGCAGATAACAACACAAGGCGCAGATTTATTGTTCTGAAAGGAAGAAAGATTAAAAAATCTAACTTTCCTATTGTTTAGAAATTTCACTTTTGGGCAGTTCACTTGTTAAAAGCAGACAGACTCCGTTTGAGACATGAATAATGTTTTCAAATTCACCTTCATGGGTGTGAACACGGTCTTAAACTCTAAGGTATTACTGATACACAATAAAAAACAAAGGTTTTCCTGTCTGACATTTTAATGCAGAGCTGCTGCTGCTGCCTGTTGGCTGAGCAGACTGCTCCCAACAATAAAGTTCAGAAGGATTTGAGAAGCAATCTGTCTCTACCTCAACAGTCCGACTCCCCTCGATTGTTTCCAGCTCCAGCATCAGTCAGCGGACTAGCAAGAAAGCTTTTTACCTTTCTAAACTCTGCGGCGTGTCATTAGCGAAAGGCACCACAAGCCAAAAGCTGTGCGCCTCCAACATGAGATTTAGTTTGGAGCACAGTATTGACATACAGTCATTGTCTAAATCAACTTAAAAGGGATAAGTGACACCAAGCAACAAAGAGGTGCGCTCATTTTTTCTCATCTTCTGCACAAGTGTCGACTGATCCATTAGCTCCTGTCAGGGCCATAAAGCATTAAAAAGTCAATTGTAACAAAAAGGGTAGTGAGAGAAAAAGGCAGCGGGAAGAAAATCAACAAGCAGCAGCCAGAGTGGTCGAGCCAGGTGGAGAGAAACAAATGGGACGGGTGCCAGAGGAGAGACAGGTGGATAAACAGAGACAGACAAAGATAACGAGACAAACAGAGGACCTCTCCGAGCAGCTCCACGTGCAGGTCTTTGAGTGCCACCGTGCCGTCCATCAGCTCCTCCTTCTCCAGCAGCAGCATGAACAGACGTCCCTCCATGTCCCCCAGCAGATAGCGTGAGCCATTCGGGTCAACGCGGTTGTGACAGACGATGGTGCTTTGCTGCAAATGAGAGAACACGAACAAATCACTACAGTGACGCTCACAGTGGAGGTAAAGCCTGCAGCAGCTCCTTCAATTACACCAACACAAAAAGAGTCCTCATCCTCATCTCATGCATTATATATATACTGTACGAGCATGTCAGCGCACAGCCACAGAGACCTGTCTTCATAATGTTTGTTTTCTTCCTTCTCATTATGAAAGTGTACTCTGAGGAGATTCCCCGACATACAGCTTAAATCTGACTCGTGTACAGCGGCGAGAGACTCTTCAAATTTCGCCTGACAGGAAAAGTGGAGATTAAACAAGTCTGCCTGCCGTCCCGTCAGGAGCCTGCGCACGCCACAACAGGAGCATCACGAAGGTTGGTGCTGGAGGAGAAGGATTTCACGCCGCTTCTGCAGTTTGTTGCTCCACGTTTGAGAAACCACACTCTGAGAGACGATTACACACCTAATGTGATACACAGCGGCATCAATGTGGGAGAAGTTTCTACAACACTTGCCATTAGGGCCTGACCTACTCTGCATTTTTGAGGCTGAATTATTCTGATATTTTTCCATAAGCACACAAACATTCGGATAAGGATCCTTACATTCTGAGATTAAAGCATTGTGACCTAAACACGTACTGAGCCGGACATTATATAAACCTTGTTTCATTGACTTTTCTGTGCTGACTTACCAGCTGATACAGATACATGTGTGATAAGCTAACGTTGGCTGATAATGTGAACCTGGCTGAGCTCTGCTTGTAATTGGATTCACACGTTTGTGGTCTGTTCAGTGCATGCTGGCATATTGTGCTGTATTATATAAGATATGTTCCCTAAATAAAACTGCAGAGCCACTCAAACAGAGTGAAGCTGGGGGGGGGGGGGTTCTAACAGGGGTAACACACACGTCTTCTTTTTCTTTCCACCTGAACAAAACTCCCTTTGGATATTGTCAGAGTCACTCAGTTTTTAGTCTTGGTTACACTTGAGCTGCCACACTCAAAATGGGCCTAACCAGACTGAAAACATTAAAAAAACCTTAGCAGCTTTAAACTGGAGTTGCTGGAGAGTTTCCTGCCTCCACTATAACTACACGATAAGATGGCTTGAAAAGTATCCGTGATTGGAATTGGCATTAAAATCACGTAGCGTGACTGAGCTTGCTCTACTCTTCAGCAGGAGGCGTTGCTATTGTCGTTGTCTACTGTACAAGCAGAGTCAATTTCTCACATGATCGAGCCTTCACAAAACTTGTTTTCACAATCCTCCCGCCTGTGGTGTTGCTTATATTTTCTGTTAAACCTCGGAACCACTTTTATTTTCCAAAAACCTCTTACGTCCCTCCCGACTGACTGGTGGGTATTAATCTTTTTAGATTTTACAAGCTTCATGCAACAGTCCGCTGGCCCACCATAGACCAGTCTACCAAAAGGCGTTATGAAAGCTCAGACGCACCGGGCAGAACCTTTGGTGTCTCACATTATTTTCTAGAGTGACAATTTATTAATCAGCTGAAAAAATGCTGATATACGTGTGTGTTTTCTCGACATTGCTGAAAGGAGTGTCGTTCAGCTGAATGCCAATGCTGCGTCAGGTGTGAGAGAGAGTCAGAGACGATACTTCATTTTGAGTGGGGTTCCTTTAAACACACAGCGACAACAGATGCTTCACTGCCTCTTCCCTCAAACATCTGCTGAGCAGTGTTGGGCAGTGCTGCTGTACTGCTGTATGAGAGGCATGACAGCTTGCAAGACAAGTGCGAGATGGGCATTTAAAGACGGAGCCGATCAGCAGGACGCAGACATGAGCTGCAGCCCACGATGGGACAACCACGCATGAACACATGAAGCTATACTTGTGCTGCGTTTATTATTTATGATGACAGGGTGAGGACAGACAACACTGCAAAAAGTGACGGAGAATGAATGAATGCTTAGTTGAAGGACATATTGAAAGACATTACATGCATGCAACATCTTGTGCAATATTACATATTTTTCTTTTCATACTGAGCCTATGCATATATATTTCTCTGCTGTGTTACATATATATGTTTATCTGTCCTGCAATAGTGCAAAACAATTCAATTCAATTCAACTTTATTTGTATAGCGCCAAATCACAACAAAAGTTGTCTCAGGACACTTTCCATATAGAGCTGGTACAGGCCGAGCTCTTTTATCTACAGTGACCCAACAATTCCCTCATGAGCAAGCACTTGGCAACAGCGGTGAGGAAAAACTTCCTTTTAACAGGCAGAAACCTCAGGAAGAACCAGGCTCTGGGTGGGCGGTCATCTGCCTCGACCGGTTGGGTGAGAAACACTGTTGTTAATTATCCGTATCCTACAATGTGTAACTTTCCATTAGCAGTTTTATTTTTTATATTCCTTTTGTATAAAATGTACATACATATCATTGATTTTTTTATTGATTTTTTTATCCTCTTCTATGCCTCCTTTTTTATTCCTGCTATTGCTTACTGTCTGTAACACCCTAATTTCCCCAGCGGGGGATTAATAAAGTTGTATCTTATCTTAAAAATCAATATTTCCAGGTTCACATCTGATATGGTACAGATACTTTTTGTGCCTCCTATGCACACTTAGAGATTACCTGTAGCAGGTACTGACATAAAAATAAAAGTTTAATGAGACCCTGTTACGTAAAACTGAACCGTGTTCCAAGTCCAAACATCACATCTGGTTGAAGTGGTCTACGTCCAAGACAGAACAGCTTGTGTCGAGTGAAAACATGCATTTGCAGGAGTGTTGGACAGAGAATTGCAGATTAAAAGGGACAAGAGGCACTCGACAGTTGATTGGCATCTATTGCATGTAATTACAAATACACTGAGTGTATCCAAGTGTCTCAAACACTTGAGCAGATGAACAGAAATGACCTCAACTTAAATCATCGTAGCATAACTATTTTTCAAATTCCTTTCCAAATGAGAAAAAGTTTATCAGAAAAAGCTCATGTGGAGTGAAGTATGAGCACAAAGCACAAATAAATCGGACTGATAAGTTACTTGACGACAGAGACGATAACTCTAATATCACAAAGACATTCGTTTTTTATAATGAAGACAACACAAAGCTGTGTAACTCCAAATTAGAAGCTACTGCATCTGAACAATCTGAAGCGCCTGTTCCAAAATGTATGAGGCGATGGTACCAAAACGCAGCAAGACATTCTCTAATTATAGAAGCAGGATGCTGTTGAGGAGCTCCTTTGGGCCATGAGCTTTGTTAAATATGAGCAGAGCAGTACAGACTGCAGCTTAATCTTGATAAAAGCAGTGGTGTGTGGGGAGCTGCGGTCATAATGATGGCAGTTAACTTGTCTTTAAATGTAAGTTCAACATCAATCATAAGATACATCACAAATAAACTCGAAAGTGCACACCTCAGGGTCCCCCAAAAGTAGCCAAATATCATGTTCATATAATACTGATGCTGACGACACTTTGGCTCACACCATTTTTACTTCACTTCATTATATCAAAGCTCTGCATCTGGGACTTAATTTCTCAAAAAATCTCCATTTAACTTGACAGTTTTCTCTCCTACCCTCTGAATACGAACTGAACTTTGCTTGATAATTAAAAAGTCTGATCCTAATGACTGTGCCTTTCCAAAACTTGACACCTATGGCGTTCACTCTCCAAGTGACATTACTTTGTAGCTTTAGTTTGGTTGTCCTCATTACAGAAATGCTTGTTTTTATTGGGATGTAATTATATGCAATACATTAATATGAAGAAAACGCTCACCGCTGACACCAACCCATTGATCACGATGCCAGCAGGATGCTTTGTTTTACATGAATCTGCATTCCTCTCCTCTGTGCAGTCTTCCCTGCAGAGCTGGTAGCTTTACATAAGATGAGGCTAAATATCTGTCATTTCTTTTACCTCCCAATTATGAAAGGAAAAAATAATTGCTCACATAAAAACATTATTACACTGAGAAAATAACATTTTTCTTGATGTGTTACTAGACACAATTTAAATGAACTCTGCACTGTGATATACTGCAACTGAATGTCTTCATTTGGGCTGCTGAACGATGAACTCAATAATTTACTATTTCATGAGAGAGACAACAAAAACAGAGCACGATCAATAGATATTATTTGATGGCTTTACCTTGATAGTAGGTGGTGCAATGGCCAAGTATTTGTCTCCGTTGTGGTAGGTGATGGACTCTTGTCCTATGATTATAGCGCCACCAAATGGCTCTGGGACTGAAATGCAAGCACACCAGCAAGAGAGTTTGTATGACATCACTACCAATTCATACATAACTCAAAGCATCTATGAAAAAAAAACCTGAATCACACTTTTAAAACTGCTTGTTTTAATGTGAATTAAAAAAAAAGTAAAACATGGAAAACAACATCCAAGTGAAAATCTGCTGATAAAAAAAAAAAAATCACGTGCAGCACTTTATTTTCTGTTGATTTGCTACTTCACAGATCGACTGATCACTTCAGTTTAAGGTGATTACCTGGGATGACCATAGATGCCTCTGCCTCCACGTTCTCCTGTTTCCAGGGGCCCTTGTTGAACTCCTTCTCCCTCAGAGAAACCTCGTAGGTCTTCACGTGGCGTCCCTGAGGGTCCTACGACACACAACAAGACATCATGTTAGACTATAGCTAGCTATACTATAGCTATAAACCTGTTATTACTATGAGTTTTTCATCACATGCACACTCGTGAGGACGCACATGTGCACACACGTGCATGCAGGTGACGCAATGCACAATTCTACCAATGGTGTCACACTGTTCTACTGATCAACAGGTGGCAGGATATGCTGCAATGCCCAGAATAGGCAGGGAAGAAGGCTGCAAGCTAGCAAACACAGACGTAAACAATGCTGGATTTCAAGATTCAAGATTCTTTACTGTCATGTACTCATAACAAAGTAACATCGTCACCAGTAATGAAATTTTTTGTGCTTGACTTTGGTCTAAGGTCCAGAAGGATTTGCTTATCGTACTGGATAAGCGCATCACATGTTGCAAAAAAAGTTGAAAACAACAGCAAAAACACAAGAAAAGCGTTAAGTTGAGGAGGACACCAAGCAACGGCAGCCATCCTCACCGGCGCCATCTTGGACTTCAAACATTTAACAAATCAGCTTTGCAAATATTTATGGAAATGCTCTTGACATATTTGTAAGATCTCAAGGATACACACATGTTTTGGTGAGTACCACTGAAAGTCAACATAACTTCTGGCTGCTTACAGGAAAAAACTCACACACACACACACAACGCTACAGTTCAATATGGACTTGAGATCATACTTGAAAAATACACAAAATAAAAGCAAAAGTCCAACCTGCATGAACGAACAGGTGTGACCTATTCTCTTACACACAGACGCGCTCCCACATCGAAACACCACAGCTCCTACAGTACCTGGTAGATGAAGCAGACAGTTGGGGCCTGGCAGCCATACAGGAAGTGGACGTCGATGACCTGCAGCTCCTCCAGTCTGATGTTGAAGGCCTTGAGCTCGCGGTTGTCCCGGTCCAATGGGATCACCTTGAATAAACCGTCATACAGCCGCAGGCCAATCATACGGCACTCTGGGTCTACAATTCCGATGATACCCGTCTCTGATGGACGCCCAATACGATCCTGCAAAAGAGAATTTGTTTGGGAAGGTTTAAAGCCAGAGTGCACGTCAGACAAAATTCACATTTAATGTGCCCTCAGACTGCTGTTGACACAGTAAAGCTTGTAACCGTTTGTCAGCTTCTTTATTTTAAAATGAGACCTAAAAATTGCTTCAAGAATGACATTTGTGCTGCTGTCTCACCCACCTGGACATTGCCATGGGCACGAGTGATGATGTCGATGCTCTCCCCGTTCTGTTTGTATTCTAGGATGCAGGCGTTGTACTTGGATGTGAGAATGAACAGCAGGTCTTTGCTCTCGCCCTGAACAACCGAAAAAAGACACCAAAGTCATCAAAGTCCAAACATGCAGAGACCTGCTTCCAATTTAATGAAACTGGGCTGCCACATCAGGCTGCAGCAGTGACACTGATCAACCACCTGGTTTGCACACACCAGCCTAATTAATAGGAACAGACTTGACCAGTTGTAAAGATGACTAAGGTCGCTTTCACACCAGAGCTGTTTGGTCCGCTTTAAACGGACCAGAGTTCGTTTCCTCGGATAGTCCACTTCGTTTGGGCAAGTGTGAAAGCTCATCCGAACTCTGGTGTGGACCAAACAAACGAACTCTGGTCCGTCTGAAAACGTGGGTCTCGGTTCGCTTGCAAGTGAACCCTGGTTCAGTTCGTATGCAGTGTGAAAGCTCACCGGACCAAACACAGGACCGAATGTACGTCGTGACGCTAAACGCAGTGCATACGCAGTGCATCTAGGTGACAAGTGACCGCTGACATTAGCAGTTGCTAGCTAGCTTAGCTCAATTGTCTGAACAACAATAACCCATAAATTCACAATTTGGCATATTTAAACAAAATCAAATCACAACTACCAACAGTCACAGTCCTTAAACTCTGAGCTCATATGTTGTCACATGTTAGATCATCAAAGTTAGAAAAATAACAGAATCAATCCCTGACAAGCTACAATAGCATTATAGGAACAGTTGCGTTCACTAACGTTGTAGCGTTCCCTAAAATAATGGGAGGGGGGAGGGAGGGATTTCCCCTCCTACTTTGTCCAATCGACGAGCGCCCCTTTCAACCACGTGATGCTGCTCAGAAAGTTCGGTGCGCTTTAGAAATCACAGTGTGAAAGCAGAACCCAAACAAGTGAGAAATGCAACAATGTTGAGACTTTCAGCTCCCCAATCGGACCGAGTCCGCTTGGTCAGGTGTGAAAACGACATAAGAAACAAAAAAGATCATCACATTTTAGCATTTAGCATTATGTATGACACAGGGCGCATCAGTCAGCAAGAAACCTGGTGACGGTGCAACCACAAATACATCTCACATTAACCTTTCAGCATTTATTCCAGGATTCTTTGCACTCTTGTTTACAACAGGGCTGCAGCTATGAATATTGATAGTCATCATCCTTTGTACACTTGCTTTTCTACAGTATTGAAAACGACTGCATTAGTGTTATAAAGAAGTTCATAAAGTTTCGTCTGTCACATAATATTTCTTATCCTTTAAGGATCATTGAAACTGAAAATAATAATAATTGTGTGACGCTGTATAATGTGATGGATGGCTGTGAAAATGTTTATTTTAACTTCGTTCAGCTTTGTTGTCTTTGTTTTTAACTGTGTGTCTATTTATATCCAGCTTCCTGAAAACTGTTCTTGGAGCTGAGTGCAACTTTGAGAGCAACAAAAAAGTCACACTCCTTGTATGCGTGCACACACTTTGCCAATAAATCTCATTTTGATTCTGGTTCTGACATAAATTTTCACCGAGACCAGCTGGTTGACAAACTGTTCCAACAGCCCACAACTCGTACCTTTGGCCTGAAGAGCTCCATGACAGCAATCTTTCCATACATGCCCACTTCCTTGACGGGCCTCAGCCCCTCTGCTGTGACCACATAGATCTCCAACCGTGTGTTTTTAGCAATGAGCAGATTGAGGTCCTCTGCAGAGGTGAAGTGACCTGGAGACACACCAACATTCAGAATATGTTAATAAATGTTGTTTAGGTGAGAGCAGCAGAGAAAACAATGACTGAGAAAGGTGGACATGTGTCCAACAATGGGGCTGAACAGCAACACTGACAACATTTTCTCCTCCCACCCCCTGCACCACACTGTGAGGATCCTGAGCAGCTCCTTCAGCACAAGACTTTTACATCCCCAGTGCAGGAAGGAGCGCTACCGCAGGTCATTCCTGCCCACAGCCATCAGACTGTGTAACAGTGCACAATAAGCGTCCACTCAAATGCAGGTTGTACCTCTGTTTTCAAGTGCAATCGTCATTTTTACATTAGTGTGTACTTATTGTATATATTGTAAATTACCATAAGGTATATAAGATTTGTGCAATATTTTTTATTCTTGTTATTTTTTTATTTTTTGTCTTCTTGTCCTCTGACTTCCTGCTCTCTGTCTTGTTGCTGCTGTAACGTGAATTTCCCCCATTGTGGGATAAATAAAGTCTATCTTATCTTATCAACTCCCATCACAGATTACCTGAGCCGTACCTGTGATGTTTTAAAAACAGGCTGAACAATTCAGCAAAACATTATCAAAATCACAATAAAGCCAAGTGCAATATCCAAATCGCAGAAGCTCCTATTTCTTGATCAACTCCAACGTTTTTGGAATCAGGATGGTGGATGTCTACCAACATACTATTTTAAATGAAGCATAGTGGTGCTAGAGAGACGCCTCTGCCTACACATGCTTGTTTGGTACAGATTCTCACATGTATTTATGTAAAATAATCATCATTGTCATATTTTTTCAGTGAAAATGAAATGCAGAAATGACCATTTCAACTAAAAATTGGGACCAATATTACAATCGCAATGTGATTCTTTTCTGCAAATCGTTCAACCCTTGTAAAAGGGTTAGTAAAATTGAAAAATAGAAATAAAAGTAGTCTATTTACTATAATATTTTATTATATTTCACATATAAACTAGCCAGAAAATGTGTTCGTAAATAAACAAAGCAATTTCTTATTCCCCAGCGGACTCATTTCACTCACAATCAGATGAGTTTAAAAACTTGCATCACAGTTACGGTCAACAGAAAATTCTATTGATTAAATAATCATTCATTTATTACATGAAACCCCAAATATTTGCCTGTTATCAAAAATGTGTACACTGCAAATTTAAGACATCACCTTGAGCTAATGGGCACTTAATAGGGCTGAAAGCAAATGTTGTAAAACTGTATTTTCCATCTGTACACATTTCAGATTTAACGTCCATCACTACAGTTTGAGGTGACAGAAAGAGAGCTGGCAGACAAGCATTTCATAGAGATATGGGGGCAGATAGAGAGAATACAACCCCTTGCTTTATTCATGATCACAGTATTACTACTACAGGGAATAATGTTTACTATAGGAGTAGGACATAGGAAGAGGAGGGCAGACACTGAAGTTAACAGTCATTTCTATGTACTCAAATTGTAAGCAGTAACATGTGTTGAAGGACTTAGCATCACTTAATTCATGAGCTGTTAGATGATTCAATAACACCACATGAGTGTTGGTTTCAGTATCTTTACGTGTCCTGTACTTTGTGACCCATTTTACAGCAAACGACGACACCAGATTTCTGATCAAGCTCACAAAAGAGGAACAATTTGCAAGAAAACTGCCAAAAACGCTCTGTCGGCATGCTGCACACAGTTTGCATTAGCCATGGGGTGATATGTTTGTCAGCTAGACGAGTTATTTTGATCCGGAATAACCAAACTGGGCACGAGAACGGCTAACGCTGGATCCCAAAAACGGGGTCCGTACCACGCTGGTTGTGTGCGTTATAACAGACATGGCATTAATTGGTAAAAGACGTGCGTGCTATGAATCGTATACAGATCCGTATGGCTTGTATAGATTTGGTTTAGCAACACAAAGGCTAGCGGTTGCCACAGGCCCGTCTGGAGAACGTTACTGGCAGCGCGGGAGCTGAGCTAGCACGCAGGTGGCAAATGTTTCATTACCGCACAACTGCAAAAATAGCGGAAATTTACCTGTAATGCAGGCGTTGACGGCCGTAGGTTTCTGGGCTGTTACCACGTAGTTGTACGACATCTTTGACAACAACAAAAGACAAACACCACAGTAGTGTTTTAATCTCACAAAAGTGACAAAATCATTGATAATAAAACTCCCGGAAGTAATTAGCTGAGCCGTTTAGGCAAGGAGCACAACAAGTAAACGGCAACTGACTGCGGGTTGGAGCGCCCCCTGTGTCGCGGAGGCCGGTCTCGACTGTTAAAACTACTCTGGAAGAAGGCATACTTAAGCAGTATACTGTACTTAGTCTTCTACTTTCTACTTTCTACAACTGTATTATTCTACTCCACTACTATTCATAGGCAAATATTGTACTTTATACTCCACTACATTTATTTAACAGCTACTTACATCACAAATTCAGACTATCAATTCAAAATATAATGCCAACAAAAATAAATTCATTATGATGTATTACTATAATTAAGCTACCCAGTACTATATAAAGTAGTTCAAATTAGCCCCACCTCTACCAGCTGCAATATTAAAGTGACGCTTACACAGTAATGTATCAGTAAATGTAATTATAAATTATTCTGAAAGTTGTCATGTATAATGAATACTTTTACTTTACTTTACGTACATTAATTCTATTTTGATGCTAATACTGTGCTTTTTACTAAAGAAAAATGTAGCACACACGCCCCACACACTTCACCTGAAGTAAATGTGCACCATCTTTGGCAGAACTATTTATATGTTAAGTAGGACCACTCATAGTAATAATCTGCCTGGTGCTGTAAGTGTTGCACCACCGGTGTAGAGTCCTTTGAGAGCAGTGACCTCTGCTGCCACAGTGCCGCTATTGCAACAGCAAAATCTAATTTCCCTGAGAACAGTGGCAGGAGAAATGGTGCTATACATTTGTTGAATAAAGGTGAAATTAGTAAGATATATTTCTGTTCTTTGCTTTGTTACAACAATAAAAGACAAAATACAGAAGTGTCTCCCCGCGAGAGTGAAAAACAGTCTGTAACTGAACAACTTTCACTGTTTAACGACAGTCAAAGCAGATATTCTGTATTATGTTGTTTTGTTTGGCTCCTGGGAGTCTGTTCGTTTGATTTATCATTAATTTTTCATGCTGTCCTGAAAAGCCTTTTCTAAATTGTTTTAGAGTTACTGCTGCTGCTCCGACAAACTGACAACCGGCATTTCTGATTCTACCTGAACTCACTAGTAGCGTTGCCACGGAAACGGCAATGTATCGCGTACTCAACGAAAGAGCAACCACGGCTCTAAACGTTAGCTAACGTCCGTCTATGCTTTGTCTACAAACACAATGGAGACATTTGAGAAAATTACAGGAACAAAGTTGACTATAAAAATAACTGTCACCCGTGGAAATAACCTGGTAAGCTCATTCAACGTTTGTTAGCTTTACGCATGCTAATTAGTCAACTAACGTTAACTGAAATGAGGCTACCAACGGCTAAAGCAACAGAAATGTGCCTGATGGGTGTTCACAAAGGTGTATTTTACCTGCCAACATAAAGCCATTTTACAGTATGTTTGTATTTATATCAGCCTCAATACATATTTATTTAAATATCACTTTTGTCAGTATGGTTGGATACAGATAGGCTGCTTGTATTTAGGTTTGTTGTTGACTGATGTGTCTCGATGACCTCATGGGGATGGGTCATTTGAAGGATAAGACAGTATAGCTAGTATAACATAGTTATAGTTAGAGCTGTACATTACGCTTAAATTAAGATGTTAGTTTGCTGGTGTTGCTCATTTGTTGTTTTATTTCCCCCTGTTTGTGTTAGTGTTAGTTTTCATTGTATTATTAGTGGGGAACAAATGCTCAAAGTTTAGAAAATTTGAAAAAATGTCATCTAATAGTCAGTCAGTCACCTCTGATCATTATTTTGTGTCTATATTTTATTATTGAGCAGTAAACAGTATTTTCATCCAGTTTTCAGGTCCCACTTCACAATTTTATACTCACTTTTCAAAGGCATCAAACCATACAGCTGATCAAAGCTTCATCCCTGCCCAGTTACAGGTCCATGAGGGTTTGGCAGCATACCAATGGCTCAAATTCATGGCGCATGCTTTTGACATTATGTGAAGTATACATTACTGAAAACAGAGAACTGTTAATTGTTACCTTATTGTGTAGTTTGCTATAAACATCAGAGCAGGGCTCATGACTGGAAATGAAAAGATTTGTATGTGGATCAGGGTCGAATAAAAACTCTGACAACATTGGAAGAATAGTTGAGGTTCAGAAGGTGTGTGGATGACAGTGCAGTATCCACCTCTTGTTACATATTCTGTTTCTTCTCTTTTCAGCATGGAAAAAAGGCAGACAGCTTCCAGAGTTTTCTGCGGGTTGAAATGGATGGAACGGTGCTGGGAGAGTCAGATAAGAAGCAGGCCAACCCTGTGGAGCAGCGTGTTGACTACGACTTTACCTGCAGCTTTCACTGTCCCAAAGAAGCTCAGGCTCTCAGTGACATTGCCCATAAACCAATCATATGTAAGCTGAGATTGAAATGTCTGCCTTTTGATGTCTGACAGTTCAGCTAGTCAGCAGTGAGGTTTCTAAACATTTAGTTTCACTCAGTGATGTATTCTCCTAACCCTTCTTTAAAATCTCCTTGAAAGAATGAAGTATCTGCTTCGCTGGTTCTGTCCACATGATACGCAAACAGGAAGTGGTACTCTACAGACAGCAGGGGAGCATGGCAAATGGGAAGATTTAGGCGATTAGATTTATCTTCACTTGACAGCAGTATTGATGATAGCATAATTTTTAATTTGTCATCCATCCAAGACTTATTCCCTGAAGATTAGTCAACTGCAGCTTAAACAGAAACAATTATCACTAATCTTTGTATTAACACTGGTGATAATTTGCTTGCTGCTGAAAGAAAAGAACAGGAAGGCCTGGAGTTGTCATGTTGGTCTGCACAGCTCTCAGTTTTCACAGCACTGTTTAATGTGAATGTTTGTGTTGCGGTCAGTGACGGTGACGGAGGTCCTGCCTGAGGAGAAGAAAGTTGAAGCAAAGACACTTGTGCTGGGCCAAGCTGTGGTCAACCTGCTGCCGCTGCTACGAGGTTCAGCTGTTCCTGATGGAAATTATGTGTTTTCATATTAGAATTAAACAGACTGCTTTATTTTCTCAAATGTAAGTTGCTTTATGTTTCCTTACAGGGCAGGACTTTAACTGTTGGAATGATTTTCTCTTCTGTCTTCAGGTCAGCGCAACTTCTCGTCCACAGTCCCACTGAATCCAGCGACCAGCTCCCCAGCCAAAGAGTTCCAGGCCTCCAGCAGCAAGGTCGGCCGGTTAATGTCAACAATAATATCACTCAGTTATTAGTAGAGGCGGAGTCATAGCTACTATTTACATAGTGGTCACATCCTCTGTATTTTTGCTTAAGTGCAGTCAGAAAAGATCATCGTCTGGCCTTCAATTACTCACCAATGAGATTTTAACGGCTTTCATTCTGTTCTTACTTAGGAAATAAAATTGATTCACTTGTCAAATGAATTTTAGTTACCTGGTCTGAATTTAAATTTGATAAATGTTGTTCATAGTTTTGCTTTCAATTCCTTTTCCGAGTTCGGCTTTTCCGGTCCTTTTTCCCAATGTTGCACCACGTTGTGTCAAATCTGTGGTTCAACTTTCCTCACTGCTGATGAAAATGAACATTTATTATTATTGGTCCTTTTCTTTGAATATGGACAGTTTTCAGGCCAAGACATAAAATGACTCGACATTTTCCCACCAGTATTTGGAAAAGCAGTTTGAACCTCAGGCTGGAAACATCTTGAGCATTTTGCAGCCTTTAACATAAAAATGGCATTTGCAGAAAATATAATTAAACATGAATGTGCCTCATGATTTCACCCCCTACAGCAGTCGACCCTGGATGTCTGTGTCAGTGTGTCGGATCCAGTGCTGTCTGAGGCTGAACTCTCAGCCTCCAACTTGCTCAAGGTAACCATGGAAACAGCCTACTCCATCCCAGAGTCATGGATGCTTCTGTCTGGTCCTGCGCCCTGCGCATTCACCGCTGCCCTGGAGGTCCCTCTTACTGCAGAGGTGAGTGTTACACAGTGCTTTTCATGTAACACAACCAATTACAGTCATATAACCCTCCAAAAAATAAAATGTAGACATATTTAGGCCTTCGTGATCCAAGATGGTAAGACACAACTGTAGTAGTTAAATCAGAATAAAACTCATGCTGCCTCATTAAGACCAACACAAATGCCATTCTGTCCAGGCTGAAGGATTTTAATAATGTGGTTGTATTATTCCTCTGACTCCCAGAAAGATCAGGTGCTGATGTTCTGTGAAGGGCGGATGAAGGCCGGGGGACAGAAGGAGGAGAGGGGCCGACAGAGGAAGAGGCCACATCAGGCCCTGCTGGTCCCGGGGAACCACTTCTGGCCTGCTGCCTTTTTCCAGGAAGAGCCCATCGAACAGGAGGACGGCGAGCTGACTGGCTTAGAGGTAGCGTCCTGCCCCTGCTGCCAGTTATGTTAGCTGGAATGCTTTGGCACATTGATTTTGCAGTATAACATTACTGTTACCAACTGTCAATATATGGATCTGTGTAAAAGTGAGGAATGTCATTTACTGCCTTTCATTTGATAGACAAACTTTAAGATAAACACCAATTTAATTTCCCAGCACATCATGCAATTTGATGCATTGGTAAACTGCATGAAGCTTAGCTGTCAAGCTTAGATGTGACTTAAAAGTGCCTTAAAATCATTACAAGTAGGTAAAGAAATTTGCCTAATACTGTAGAAAAATAATAACTCAGTTACACAGACAGTGACGGGGCTGAAGGTCTAAATGTTCCTGCAGGACCGGGAGTTTCGCAGTGAGGCAGAGACCATGAAGAGCAGGGTGAGCTGGGACACTGAAATGTGCTGCTTCCTGGATGCAGGAGGAACTACCAGGTCAGCTCCACACACTCCACACTCCTCCTCCTCCCGTCTGACCAGCATGTTAGCTGTTGGCGGTAACTTTTATGATTTTATTCTAGAAAAGGAAAGTCAGTCATTGGTTTCTGGGGGCTATGTCTGGACTTTTCGACAAAAGAACACATTTCAGGTTTATAGCAGAGTGAACTTGAAAACTTGGTTCCCTCAGTCAGTGCATTTCAGGCCAAATGGAAAGGAAATCAGGAAGTCACGGAGAAGTTGTTTGATCTTTTTATTGACTTTACCTCGGGGTCATGCTGTGGACCTGGGATTCTGTGATTTTGTGTAATTCTGCAGTTAACAGTTTTAATGCTTAGAATAAAACTCGAATCTCAGTGAGGAAAACTGGTCGCTACAGCAACAAATAATAACTTGGGACATGCAGTATATGAGTTATAGCAAAACAAAAAAGAGAAAAGAAAAACCAACATCAGAGCGATGGAGATACAGAAAAGCATGAAAATATGTGTATCAGTGTTGACGTCTAATTTCAGGCTGCGGCAGAGGATCACTGAGAGCAGACTCTGGCCGGTGGAGATTATGAGGTCGTTGGCTCCGCTGGCAAAGGCAGCAGAAGCCAAACCGGTGAGATGGCTTTGTTATCAAAGGACAGGAAGTATTTTCAAGTTTTTCTCTGTTCTGTATCGACCCTGCAGAGTTATCTCCAGCCTGAGCAAAATGTAAGAAATGGGGGCAACATCCACAATCGTTTCAGGCAAAACTGCTTTTAAGTTTTGTGTGTGTGTGTGTGTGTGTGTGTGTGTAGGTACCCTGTATTACTCACACTGTGGAGACATAAACTTGTGTACACAGTCACATTGTGGGAACTTGCCCTCTTTATGTTGACAACACACAGGGTAAAGACTTGGGTTAAGGTTAAGTTAAGGGTTAGGTTGAGGCAAGTAGTTGTGGTTATGGTCAGAATAAGTCTCCATGAAATGTATGTAAGTCTATGTAATGTCCTCTGAAGTGATGGAAACACAAATCCATGTGTGTGCGTGTATAGCTTGCTGAGGAGAACCCAGAGATCCCCTTCCATGGCGTGGCGTTTGTGGACATGGGGCGGCTGCTGTATCCAGGAGTCAGCCGCATCCGAGGAGCATACAGCGTTCAGCCCTTCTCTGAGGCTGAGTTGCTGAAAAAGGTCACAGAAATACACACACATAACTAATTTGCTTTCATTTTTGTTCATGTACAGCATTTACAGCTCTGGATCTGTGTTTGTATTTGCTGGATCAGGCATTGTGTAATGGGTACCAGGGATTATATATGGGATACACAAAGGTTGTTGGCTTTCTTAACTGGTGTCTGACAAAATGATCTGTGTGTGCAGTCCAGAGACCATCATGTGTGATGCTATACTATACTAATAGTCACTTCAAATAACTCTAATGCTGGTCCCATGGTGTGTACCGTTAAGTCTCTGTTAAAGTGAGTTGGTCATTGATCTCGTACTTAAAGGCCAGGCGGAGTGTCAGCGTGTTAAAGGAGCAGGCTAAGGCAGCAGCCAGCCTGGTCAAAGCTCGTGCTGGCTCAGCTGCAGGCTCTTACAGGGGCAAGGCAGGGAAGAACATGGATGGAAGCAACAAGGGAGCCAAGGATTCCAAGGAAGCAGCCAAAAAGGTCAGCAGGGTCCTGACGGCCAGAGGAGATTCACTTTACTTGACAGTTTAATTAGCAGAATCAGATAAAACATATACTGTAAAATAAGCCCTTACAACCTGAAAGCTTTTCAAGCTGAGCAAAACCCAGTGGTTGATTTTTTACATCTGAAACAGATGAATTCACCAGGATTCCAGCAGTAAAAACACCAGTTTTTAGTTGTCTAATATCACCAAACTGTAGCCTTGGACGTCTCACTTTGTATTTGTGAAGGTTGGACCATAATGTAGCCTGTTTTCATCATGTCAGCATCCTGGCAACCAGAGCAGGATGCCTGCAGCCGACAGCGCAGCCGACAGCCTGTCCGAAACTGAGCTGCCACACGTCAGTACGGAGGGAAATGTAAGCTTCCACTACACTGCAACACACTCTGCACAGTGTTCAGTGCAGTTTTAATGCAGTCACAAACAATTTAGGGATCCTTTACTGGAAACTGTACTGGCAGTTTTAACAGATGCAGTGAAAGCAGCAGTAATGTATAAAATATTAACCTGTATCCCGCTTGCTGCTATGCAGTATTTTGGGAAGTCTTCAGCTTATTAACAACTCATTCCTGTTAATGACAGATGTATGTGGAGGCCAGAACTTACATTATCATTGAGATAGCCCTGGAGAAACCGCTGGTACTGGAAACATCTCCAGAGGAGCTGGCCAGAAGGTGAAGTGGTGTATAAATCCTCTAAGTCCTGTGGTCAGTGATTTTGTCCTGGTTCTGTTGGTGACACTGTCTTGCTGGTCTATTACATTTGGTCTTTGCCTCTTGGGTTTCTGACTGACTGTGGAACACGAATGACTGAGAGTGTGCTGAGATGTGTCTCCATTTCCTGCAGGGTGAAGGAGTTGATCCCACCCAGACCTCTACTTCCAGCAGGCCCTAGCAGAGCAGAGAGAGTAAAACACAGACACAGATATACACTAAATACATTTTTATTTACATCCATACACAGAACACACACACACACACACACGGAAAATGAACCACACTCCAGAGGTTTTGCAGGCTTGCTGAATTCTCTCAATCGGCGTGTGCTCCTGCAGGCAGTGCTGGACTTCCACAGGCAGGTGGGCAACGTGGTGATGCATGTTTCAGAGCAGTATAAGGAATTGTTTGGAACAAGGTGCAAGCCGTGGGAAGACTGCAGCCGGGAGCAACTGAAGGTTCAACTTAAGGGAGCGCTAAATATGTCTGTGAGATACTTCACCTTCAAGGAACAGATGAAGGTCAGAACAACCGCACACACACACACAGAACACCAGTGGATGGATACAACTTGCAGGAGCCCTGAAAGTAGTTTTTTGGAGAGCATCTGTAGCCCATTAGGGTTTTTCTCCTGGTGGTGATGGCTCCTCTGTCACTATTTGAGTCCATAAGTGTGTATGTGTGTGTGTGTGTGTGTGTGTGTGTGTGTGTGTGTGTGTGTGTGTGTGTTTGTTTCTGGTGAAGCATGCAGTGGTGAGGATTGTACGTGACACAATGCGGCACACAGAGCCCTTCACCGACCCTCAGGAGCTTAAGGCTTTTGTCAGCAAGCTTTATGTTTACCTGGTGGATGAGATGCACATAGCTCTAAACAAGGTAACACACACACACACACACACACACACACACACACACACACACATTTTTATGTACTGTTTATGTATGGTTATTTTCATCCTTTCCTCACCAGATTTATTCAGATGACGTCGATGATGACGCCCCGGATGAGATCCAGCTGAGTTCCTCTCAGCTCAGACAGTTTGCCAGAGAGGCTCAGCTTACTGGGGATTATCAGCAGGCTGTTCAGTACTACCAAGAGGTAACAGAACAGGCTCGCCTTTCTTAATACTTCACTCAAAATAAATGAGGAAAAGAACTTGCTGAACTGACTGCTTTATATATAAAAAAACATAGTATAAATCAAAATTCACGCCTATGATTGATTTATTGATTCGTTGTCACAAATATATCTTAAATTTCACAGTCTTCTGTTTGTCCATTATCCTTGGGGATAATCTGTGTTTTTCTCTGTTTGTTGCATCAGGTGGCCACAAGTCATGTTGCAGTAGTAATTGATCATAATCTCTACAGTATGCAGAAATGACTCTAGCTAATAAAAGAACTTTTCCTGCAGCTGGTGGTGAGGCACCCCAGCGAGCCCTCCTTCAAGTTCGAGTGGGGAAGCCTCCACATGCTGACTGCAGATTACATGAAGGCTAAAGAGTGTTTCCATGACGCCGTGTCCATCAAGCAGGCACATCAACCCAGGTTAGAAATTCTCCAGTTGCACTAAAAAGATAAACTTAACGTAACTTAACTTCCTGTGTGAACTTGGAGGTCCTGTGTGTCTGTGTCCTCTTGTTTCTCCAGCCTGATGATGTGTGGGGTCTTGGCAGCCATGTTTGAGCATTACGAGGAGGCCCACACCTTCCTGGAGCGAGCCACCAGCCTAGATCCAACCAGTGTGGTGGCCTGGACACTGCTGGGTGAGATGAAAGTCTGTATTCCTTCTCACTGCTGTTAACCAACACAGGACATATACAGACTGCTACTAACAACACTTCAAAGTGAAACATCAGATATCAGCCAGTGAGTGTTCTTTACCTTTAATAAGACAGAGGCTTCACGAGAGACACCTCTTGATATGGTGTGTGTGTACACTTTAAAAACCTTTCAGAGAGTTTTCTTTACAGCTAAAAGAAGAAAATTGAAATAAAATACCTGATAATGAAAACCAGGTACTCATAAATGGTAAATATCAACATTATAAGAGATCAGCACATATTATCAACATTTAGCCCTCACAAACTCTGACCCTAATTTTCCCTGGGCTGTGAGGCAGAAGAGTTGCATGCTGGGAAATGTATAGTCTCATTTCACATTTCTGGGCCTGCTGTCCAGGTTTGCACCACGAAAGCCAGAACGAGTCCATCCTGGCTGAGAGGGCTTTTCTGGAGGCCAGAAGGCAGCTGAGGGCAAGAGAAGCAAAGAGGCAAACACAGAGGGAGGAGGAGAAGAAACTCAAGGAGGAGCAAAATAAAAAGGAGGAAGATCAGCATGAAGAAGAGCAGACGGCCACATCTGCACGTCAGTCTCACGCTGTTAAGCAAGGTGAGATGCAATGGGGGTAAAAACAGCCAGAGTAGAGTGTGCTGTCTCCTCAACCGAATGTAATGACGTGTTAGTTTTCCCTCGTCACATGAGGGGCAAGCAGGAGGCAGACATAAATGCCGTTCTTGGAGAGAAAAGCAGAAATGCAAGAAGCGACTGTGGTGTTGTGTCTGTGCCAGTGATGACTGAGAAAGAGCCATTTGGGGTTTAGTTTGTTCCTCTGGCTCCAGTTTGCCTTTGCTCCAATGGATCTGTAGTGTTGATCTATAGCAAAGCTTTAATCTATCCTAACAGGAAACCTAATGCAAATAAAAATGTTGATATACAGCATGCAGTCAGAAGGTAATGTCAGCCTTTGCATAGGTTAGATGCATTCATGTTGGCAAGAATCAATAAAAAGACTTAAAAATAAGTCTCATCTCTTCTGTATGTCATGTGCTTATCAATGCTCTCAGTGCACTTCAGGGTCCTGGAGCAGCCAGTGTTACCTGACTGCGTTACCATGATTTTCTTCTAGACCCAGACTGCGGAGACCAGGACTCAGGGGCACAAGAAGAACCTCCAGCACAGAGTGTCAGCTCCAGATCAGCTCCAGCTAAACTCTCTTCCACCATTTACACAGAGACAGCTCAGTTCCTGCTGCAGAACGCTGCCCTGCAGGTAGAAACACACTCAGTGGCTGGTCAGCCAGCTGGATGCACGCTGGTCAAATATTAATGAAAACATCTGACAAAGTACAGTATCGCTGTGGGGTCATTTTGTGGCACTCACTTTAATGTGTTCTGGTCCCAGAGTTATTTATGACCATTTTTGATACTCCAGCATGTGGAAAATGTCAGCTGGCTGTGGAAAAGACACATAAATATAAATGTGTTTTCAGAAAGTCAAAGAACACTGTCAAAGAAAAGAATTTGGTTTCTCAAATCTCATTTGTCTGAAGAATTTTGAGCACAGCAACAGGGAGTTTCTATTTTATCTATACTGGCATGTTAAAATGGACAGTGGCTACCTTGAGTGTCTAAATCTAAGAACTCAAAGTGTCAGCAGTAAACAAAAATGAAACGATAGATGTCCATGTTGTGGTTGCTAACGGTTGTCAGCAGTCACTGTTTTGCTGTTGTCAGATGGCGGATCGTGCTCTGTCCCAGGAGCTGCTGTGGTCACACGGTGGTCACAGTGTCTCCTATCTTCTTCATCTGGCCCAGCTGCAGCTGCTCAGAGCTGACTATTGCAGTGCCATGGACAGCCTCAGGGAGGCGTTGTTTCACAAAGAACAGGTATTCACACCCTGACTACTGGCTGCAACACTGAGCAAAGACTTTGTGGAAAATGTGGCATGAATGGTTCACTGCCTCCGTACTGCTCTGTTAGTCTGAGCCGTTTAAACTGCAGCAAAGATTCACATTTAGTTTTGGATTTATGAACTTCTTTCGCCTCATTGTTTTTTATATGCAGCAAAAATATAATTGACTGGCCTGATGACATGACTTTGAATATATTATATAACTGAAATTATGAAGTTAATCAGCACAGGCAGCATCAAGGAGAGAAGTGCAAAGTGACAAAACCGGATTAAATGAATGGAATGCTTAAATTATTCAAAAATGTTACAGATATCAGGCTAAAATATGTAACAATCTGTGCTTAACCTTTACTGAGGATGAAAGTCATAACTGATCCTTGTTTCTGCACCAACATTATAGTTGGTAGTCTAACAGTACATTCTTTATTGCCTTTAACTGCTTTGTGGAAGATCTCATATATTATAGTAACATGAGCCTCAGTCACTGTTGCTTTGATTTTGACCTTTAAGCCATAAATTCTGAATTCTATCACTTCTAGTGCTACATACTTCATACTTCAAACAAAACATGATGCTGTAGTTGTCAGATTCATTCAAATTTGTCCAAATTTCAAAAGTCAAATGATTCAAATTTCCAAAGTTCTGCGACTGAAGCTCTAATGATTTCAGGAGAAAAAGAGAGAAACTTCTGTTCAGCTTTTCATACGAATGCTGAGCTCTGTCAGAGCAATGTTAAACACAGAAGGCTGGTTGAGTAAGATGAGAGCAAACATGAGTTAATCTGAGGCACTGAGTTCTTCTGAAAGGCCTGTTGGTGAAATCAGACATGTTCTTCACTGGTGGTAGTTTGTTCACGAATAAAAGACAACTGGAAGTGTTGTGCACCCTGTGGGCAGGAAGCGGATGTGTGGGCTCTGAATGGTCACTGCCACTACCTGCGGGGGGCGTTCACTGATGCCCAGGAGAGCTATGAGCGGAGCCTGAACTCGCTGCAGCAGCCATCAGACTCTCACCTTGTCCTTCTCCGCCTGGGATCCATCTACCTCCAGCAGCAGAAGGTCAGATATTGAGCTCCAGCTCCATTGCTGGTTTACTTATGCACTGTGTCTGCTGATGAGTCAGGGGAGGAGATTTTACCTGGTGCATGTCCAGGAAAGACCACAAATTTCACCAGTCATTCTTGTAATCGACCAGTCAGAGGTGCCGCTCCCACACATCTTGGAAAAACTAGTCATAGTGAGTCTTCCAGAAAATGGCAGAGTTGGTCATGAGGAACAATGGTTTTTCCTGGACATGTTTTGAATTTGCAGCACAATTATGATTAAGATGGTATTGTGTTGCTACATGTGAATGTGTATATCCATGTGAGTGTGTCATCATTCATTCATTCATTCTCCTTTGTTTCAATCATTGAGGGTGTGCTCTCATTTCCAATCATGTCAAGAGTACAGATAAAATACAAGAAATACACACAAAAATAGTTAACAACAAAACAAACAAATACTCTTGTTTCATTCAAGAGTGAAGTGGTCTGTGATCATCGTTTCACACTGACCAATAGGCACAATCGTGTTAATGTGTGTTGTAAAATGTAAAATGATGTGTGTGCAGCACAAAAACTAAAAGCAGTTCAGTGTTTACTCGTGGGACTTCGAGCATTAGCCAATCACTTGAATGGCTCAAAGACTGACTACGGGACCAGTTTAAACAAGGGCTTGTAAGATTTCAGTGTGCAGTGTATCATCTGCGTAAAGATGAGTGTTACAGGTTGTTATATAGGATGTAATATTGTTAATGTAATTGTTAATGAGACAGGATCCAATATTGAACCTTGTGGAGCATAAAAAGAGCATTGTGCTGTAGACACTCAAGTTAGAGATCATCATTATAACTGTAAAACAACCCGCTGAAGCCACTAACTACAGTCTTACTTAATCTCTTATTTTAAACTTTCAGTTTGAACAAGCCAGAGCTGTCTACCTTCAGGCTTGTGAGCAGTCTCCATCCTGCCTGACCTGGCTGGGCCTGGGCACCGCCTGTTACCGGGTAAAGCTCCACCTCCACCTCCAGAACAGTGATGGAAACAATGGAAACCTGATATATACTTAAATCCAGCTAAATGCTGGTTTTAAAGGCTCCGAAGAAGCAGCCTTAATTCCACATAGTGTCTTGTGACATTACAGTGTTACAGGCAGTTGACGTTGGAGGTCTATCTCCACCAAAACTGCTGAGCTCAGTGATTTCATCATCTGAAAAATCCTGTTCTCAACACACAGGTTACTGTTTGATTCACTGTGTAGTTAGCAAACAAGTCTCATGTAAACAAGACAGCTGTGAAGTTGTTTGGGAGCCATTTTTTTTATTTAGTTTGTAAGAAAGTGAGCCTGTGTTGTGTGTTTTTGTGTGTCTGTCTGTGCAGCTGGAGGAGCTGTGTGACGCTGAGGGAGCTTTGACTGAGGCCAACCATTTGAATAACCAGAACGCAGAGGTGTGGGCTTACCTGTCTCTGATCTGCCTCAGGGTGAGCGATGACGAGGCTCTGAAAACGTCCCTCGAGGTTTATATTTAGATACAGGATATGACTCAATGGGCCGTCATCTTCCTCTTATGAAGAATCCCAAGAACTGTCACCAAGAAATGTAGCCTTTCTTTTCCCAAACACAGGACACACGGCCGGTGTGCCCTTTGGTCCGTAGAATCCCACAATCCTTTGCACACCAGTTGTATCACCCGGTGATATTCATCTATAAGCAAGTTCAGTTTAACCACATTGTCCAATGAAAGACACACCTTTGTGGCCTGCAGCACTTCAGGAATGCATCCAGTGAATTGGGACACTTTTCACTGTCTGCAGATGGAGTTTTGGAGGCAGGCCACAGGAACCTGAACTAACCATGAAATGAATCTTTTGTTTTCAGTCTGGCAGACAAGAGGAAGCAGAGCAGTTTTGTAAATACGCAACAAGGGTGAGTTTGTCCAGTGTTTTTATCAGCTATGGTGATTTTAAAGTGGGGTTGGAACTAGTTATGGACTTATTGGTATTTATTGATAATACAGCAAAACCACTGTTTCATTTTTTTTCTATATTTAACACTAAACACAGCAAAAACAAAGCTTTTGATTTTTCCTTCAGTCAGCACAATACCAAAAAAAAATCCTGTAGCATTTAATCATTTTTTAACTGAAGAGGAAACAATTTTATATGTGAAGATTTCCAAGTTTCTTTGGTTTCGCTGTCACACAAACAAATCTATGCTCCTGTATTCAACAGTAAATTTGTCATATTGTTTTATATTGTATTATTTTGACTAAATACAGTATGCTCCTGCCAACCAAGACCTATTTGAAAGTCATATCTCTTTTTCACTTCACCTAAAGAAACTCCCATCTAGTGAAAACCTTTTCTCTTTTCGTGGTGTACAGTTCAACCTGAGGAAGGAGTCACTCCTCAGAGAGTTCAGTGAGCTGAAGGATCAGCTGCGCTTCAGTCATCTGGAATCATGTTTTGGAACAAGCTCCAAAGCAGAGGTTTAAATCACATGAGCAGCACATTTTTTTATACGCATACACACACAAAGTGTCTAAATGAGCAACACTTTTAGAAGACATTTTATTGTATTTTAAGCATACATATGTATTAGCATTTATGTGGTGCAAATGATCAGATTTGACAGACAGTGCAGATCAGTACCTGATAACGTTAAATACTGACATGACAGACAAACTCAAAGCAACGCAAATAGTCTCAAATGCATACAAAACAACGGCAACGTAGTCTTTTTAAAAAATGTACAGCATAAACAAAAGAAAAGAAAAAGGGCATGTGGTGACTGGTATCAGCATGATATTAAAAAGACAAATCATCTCATTTTAAGTTTTTTTCCATCTGAACAGCAAAACAAACCTGATGAGACGCTGTGTTGTTCGAAAACGCTTTACCAGATTTTGGCACAATCTTTCCTGCAGTGGTCGGGAATGTTTGTTGGCTACGCTTCCTCTCAAATGCATTCTGAATGCAGATAATTATATTGAATGTATTTTTTTATTTTGAATTGGGAAATTAGTGCTCTCAATATGTGATTGGTATCTGATTTGAAATGCATTTAATTTTGATGTAGCCAGTTTGTTCCCATTATATGGATTTTTGTCACGTCTTTGCTTTCTATATGGGCATTTTTTTATTGTGCCATTTTTGTACTAGTTCTGGCCTCTGTGGCATCATGTGCTGCTGCTGTGGGATCACTGTCTGACCCGAGCGTAGACTTCTCGCAGCCACGGCGAATCCTCGTAGAGGCGAGGGTCACCCAGATACTCTGAGGTCCTCTTGTACAGGTAGTAGTACAACACAGAGGCTGCAAACGGGAAAATATATGATGTGTTCACATGAAAAAACACCAAAACATACAGAAATTACACTCAAGGTGCTCTGAGTCAGACTGTCGCCTCCCCAAAGCACAAAAATTACTGAGAGATTTGAAAAAGTTGTTGATGAATACTGAGTCAGGGGTTACTCTGTTGCAGGTGCTGACATTCAAAGATAGCTTTTGTCAGCTTCTGTCCTGGACTTTATTGTATTTAAAAACTCCATCTATCACATAACTAGTCCAGATTTAAATGAATGCAGGGCAGCACTTTGAATAAGCAGGCAGCAGCACAACACATCCGAAACAGCTCATGAAGAACCAAATGAAGTGTAGTGTTTCTCTGAATGTCCCGCTGCATTAACTTTCAGTATTGTCATGAAAATCAGCTTGTAAAAACCTGAGACTTGCTTGAGTTATGCTAACCTATCACACTGAACCACTTCAGTGGCTCTTCAGTGGTAATGCAGTGCACACGTTTTAGAGGCCAAATTCCATTAGCAGAAAAATGATGACTTACATTTACATACAAAAGGTAAATGCATGAAAACATGACAAATGTCAGTGGTGAAAATAAATACATTAATGACTCTTCTTAATTTGCATATTTCATTACCCATTTCCAGGCAAGTAGCTCCTATGTTATGACTACACGGGGATTAAGGTTACTTCAGAGATAATGTGTGATTGTAGATGGATGTTAGCTTTGCAAAAACAGAGAGAGAAATGGGAGATCTCCCCACCAGCATTTATAACTCTGTGTGGGATCAGAAAAGTACAGTTCAGCCCAGCAGAGTTTACAGTGTCTTAATGTAGGATCGTAATGAAAGAGACTCTGTGAGGTGGTGATGCAACACTGAATCACACACTGAGTAACCGTCTGGATGGGTCTTAAGCAGCAGACAAAACAGAGAGATAAATGAAACATGGCTACACTCCTCATGCCCCCTCACACTTAATGAGGGATCACCTGCAGAGAACAACAACAAGACAATTAATCCTTTTATCCACTTATGAGCTTATACATGTATGAAAATCACACCCACTTGGAGATATGACATCACTGCCTGGAGCCTGTTGGTAGAGCGGAGAGACTAACACGTTCACAAAAAACACTAAGCTTTCTGTCAGTGACCTACGGAGCATAACTAGAGCCATAATCACACTGAAATGCCCATTCTGTTCTCTCTGAATAACTGACAAAATTAGCAATGTGTCAGACATAAAGTGGGAACTAAGAAGGTGGGTGGAATGGTGGCACAGTTCACGTAGTCCTTTTGTTTAATCCTTGTACCTAAAAGCAGCATTCAGTCTGTTTATAATACTCCTGCTCTGAGGGAAAAATCTCCATATATTGTCTCCTACGTCTTATTTTCAGCAGAGAGAAAACATAAACACTGTTTCTGAGTCCTGTAATCAGAGCATGTCTGAAATGTAAAAACTAATTTATGCTTTGATTGCTTCTCTCGTTTCATTTAAGATGGTGGATACAATTAAAACGCTGAAAAGAGACACGTTTTTGACATCCCCAACAAGGCTCCAGAGACAGCAGTAATTTAATATGTAGACTTCTGTGTTCAGACATTCAAAATAAATGCATTTGGTTGGCATTAAAAACAGTGTGTAAACATGTCCTCTTACCTGTTCTTTGGAACACAAACAGCACCTGAAGGCCGTCTGTCCAAATAAATCTGTTGGTATTCAGCCAACGCAGATTCTGGAAAGATAATACAGAAAGCATTCATCGTGATTTTGATGTCACAGCTTTTAATAAAACGATTAAAAAGGAGGAAAAAGTCTTTGGCATGTATCTCAAATGAGTCACTAAAATTAGACTGATGGCAAAAACAGGACAAGATGGGCTGTTTGAGGGTGCTCAGACACAGATTTCTGGCCATTTCCCAGTCTCATAATGTCATTCTGTTAGTTTTATTTTAAACTAATTTAATGAAATTTGTAGGATTTTGCACCCTTGTGAAAAATCGTGAAGGCTTTTAATATATTTCTGCACATTTGGGCACACACAGCACGTACCATGAGCCAGGAATGGAGTATGATACTGAAGGTCAAATAGAGAGCAGAGAGCATTAGCAGAGCTCTAAATCGCTCCAGCAAGATGGCGACCAGGCCGACCTGGAACACGAAGGTGTTGAACAGCATCAACAGAATGATGATCATGTTAAACAGGATGGCGATGTCCTGGATGCTGTTGGAGAATAAGAAAAGAGAAGACGAGAGAGAAGAAACAGGAGGGACAGAAACAGAGATTACTCTTTGTGCAGATCTATTTCATTTCATTCCAGCATCCTTAATGACTCAGTATAGACAGCTAAAGCATACTATTTTTAGCCCCGAATTGTTTTCCCCTCGAGCCAAAGATAATGCTTGGCAGCTGTAACAATGAGGAACTCTTACATGAAAAGCACCAGCTGAACAGCCGGTTCAGCCCTCAGCAGCTCGCTGAAGGAGTTGACAAACAGGTCGAAGGAGAGCAGGCTGAGCTGAATCAGTAACACCAGAGAGTAGTTGCTGGTTTGGAGCGCCTCCGGCCCGAAGGCTGGGCGCCCGGGCGGACTGTGGTGCCACGATGGATCCAAGGCTGCACTGCACTCGCACACACACTACATAGAAACATCAATCCGCACACAGCAGTCCTGACTGATTTGAGGTCTTTGTGAGACGTTCAAATGGCTCCACTCTGATTGCCCAGATGCAGGTGAAGTGTGATTGATACAACATTAGGGCTCCATCTTCTCTCGGTAAAAATTTGTCCTGTTTACTTTGGAAAAACTAAAGTCCTTTCAAAATGGGAAACGGGTCCAGCTTTGGGATGAGTTGCATGGCAGTCACAGATGTCAGCATGTCACAGCGGTTGATTTTCAACGCTCCAGCATGAACAGATGTGGTGGTGCAACACAGGCTACGGTGTGGTGAAAACCTTTAGCACTGGCACGCTGCGATAGCAAAGGTTTTCTTGAACGTTCGTATCAAAACCGGTGAAATATCAGCACCCAGGTAAATCCAGCAGAGACTCTGTGGAAGGAGACAGAAGAGACACTTTAGTCTTCTGCAGGAGCACATCATGCTGGAAAACTGTATTCACTGCACAGTGCAACTCTCATTTAGAGACACTTAAAGACCAGACTTGATTTGAAAAAGAAAAAAACGTTGTTATATTACCACCGAACATAATCAGGCACATTAAACTGGCTGATGGGCAACCTTTGACCTTATCAATACATAGGAGCTGCTGAAAAACCGCTGAAAAGCATCAAACATTTGGTCACCTGCAAACAGGATTACGAGGAACAGCATGACCGACTAAACCTTCAGCAGGTGAATCACACCTTTGACAGGGAGGGACCCCGTGCGTCCAGCTTCAGCTCATGCAACAGTGACTGAAGTGTGAGAAACCGAGAACAGGCCAATGAGAGAATCTGATTTTTAATCATTTGCATGAACCAACCCTTGAAGCACAAGAAAAAATGTTTGCAAATCAAATTTCAGGCCTCCAGAATAAGCCCAACACTGATTAAGGTGCAATTAAATGACGGCTAACTCTACACCAGGAAGGACATTTACACACAAATTACAGTTTACCGTTAAGCAGAAAAGCAGCTTCTCTCACAAAAGAGCATCCTTTTCTGAAATACAGAACAGATCTTGAGGTATTCCTTCAGGTTACTTCTCATCCATTACATTAGACCTTTTCTTCTCTTGCTTGTTGTAGACTGAGAAAACAGTTCCTCCTTTCACTACTGTTGCACCACTGAGAGAATTAGTTAAGTAGGTACTGTAAATCTTTGCCTTGGCTCCTCTTGCTGCTTCTGAGCCAGGCTCACTATCCACCGGGCTCCTTCACACTGACACCAGGTGGATCCTCTTATGACTCCCGTATTTATAGCTTGGCACGGCCATGGCAGGTGCGAGGAAGATTAGGACTACTTCTAAACAGTAGAGCGATGACCAGAGTTCTTGAAAGCTGTCCCACTGAGGTTCTGGGTTAGCAGCCCAACTGGCAAAAACTTAAAAATAACACCAAAGTGTTACAGGTGAAACATCTTGTTCAAGGTTTTCCAGAGCTATGGATGCACATCAGAGACAGAGGTACTCATTTCCACTCTCTCTTCTTCTAAACTGTACTAAGTTTGCTGGATATTTAGTTTTCCTTTGACAACAACATAGTGGTGTCATTTAAAAAGCCTATTATTGACTGACTGTTGTCAATGTGCTCCCAACTTGTACTTCTTAGTACTGCACCATTTAATCTTCTTAGGTAACTCCGTAACAGCTTGTTGCTTCAGGCAGAATTGATACATCCTCCTTTTTACTGTTTCAGAATATCAGCTACTCCAGTCGAACTGCTGTGAGAACTGAAAAAAGCGTGTGTACCTGTGAATGAAGGTTGTTTTCAGAGGCTGAAGTGAGTATCTGTCCAAAGGATGCATGTGTCACATCAACACAGTGAGCAGCACAGGCTGACAGCTTGTCTCCGCTGTCCCAGTGACAGGTTTTATCCCCTCCTCCTCTCTAATAGACACGCACAAGACTTTTGTCATGGCGTACTATGAATTGTGGGTAGTTTGTGTACATACATAATGACAGCAAACTGTAGCTGTGACTGGATGTGGTTTAAAAATAATGTTAACTCCCTGTTTCAAAGACTGGGTCAATTCAATGGTGGAGACTGTATCCTCTGATGCTTAATAGATTAAAATAAACATCTATGGGCTGTCTATTTACATTTCAAGCAGAGACAAACATTTCCTGTGACTGTGACATGTTTTCATTTTATCAAATTTCTCACTTCTGTTTGTTTTTATTTATTTAATTCATCCTTTATTTCTAGCACCATGTCTTGTAAACATGTCCCCTCCTCTAACTGAAATTATGTAAAGGTTTTCCTTATATAAAAAAAACAATAAAAACTTAAAATGCCTAAAAAAAGAGTTGCAAAATCCATTTCTTGGGTACTTTGTTAGGTAAAGTTTGTTGTTTTCACAGCGGACTGACATTTATTAGAAAGGAAAGCAGATCAAAGCTGCAGCGGCCTATGAGAGAATGATGACGGGTTATAAGCTACACGGTGTCTGAGCTTTTTCCACAGCTTTGTCAGTCACATTTCCATTCAAGATTACGATAATGCTTCTAGGAAAGATTTCTGGAGTTGAGCCAAAAGAAAATCACTGCCATCTAGCGGTGAATGCACATTACTACACAAATAGAAATAGAGAGAGAGAGAGAGAGAGAGAGAGAGAGAGAAAACAATGCTGCACCCATTCCCTGCAAGAAAATAGGTCTAACTTTTTCAGTGTGTTTACTCAAGCACTGACTTGCCATGCACCTACAAAGCTGTATTAATGACTGGGTCACTCTGCTGTACATCTTCCCTACAGCCAGCCTGGGACCAACAGTGTCAATTAGTTTTTGGTAATTGGATAATTGGATAGAATTTAATGTTGTTTGGGGTGTGAAATGTGTAATTAGTATTGTGGGGCAGCTGTGGTTCAGGAGATGGAGCCAGTCGTCCACTGATTGCAGGGTTGGTGGCTCAGTTTCCCGACTCATCCTGTCCACAAATCAAAGTGTCCCTGGGCAAGACACTGAACACCGAGAAAATACTATTTCTCCCACTGCCACCAGGGCATGGTGGGCATTCGAGGTACTTGTACTCTAGTTCTTTTCCTTTAATGCCACTTTCTGCTTCAGCTCCACTACATTTCACAGGCAAATATTGCACATTTTTACTCCACTACATTTCTCTCACAGCTTTAGTTATTTCACAAATTAAGATTTTTGCATGCAAAACATTTGAAGAGTTTATAAAATCTGATGTTTTGTTAAAGACAAAATCTAAACATTCAATGAATCAATTCTGATAATGTTTTAAGTCATTTTCATGTAAAACCATATCATGGTTCCGGCTGCACAAATATGAAGATTTACTGCTTTTGTACTGTAACATGAGTCGTTTGTATGCTGCAGCTTCCTTTGGGAAAAACAGTAATAACCTCCTTAACCACGATGAAAAATACTTTTCCAGTAGCAGCCATGAAAGAGGGACGGTCCATATCTCAGCCTTTAGAAAATGTTAATTTGGCTAAAATTGAATAGAAGTTAATTTACTTTCTAGGGACCAAATAAAACATCTGTGAATGCTGATGGCGCACATAAAAATCCTCTGAACCAGATTGTCAGAGGGGTTGAAGAAGTATTTAAGTAAACATAGCAATACTACAGTGTAGAAATACTTTGAGTAGAAGTTCTTGCAATTTTTTGTGCATCACTTTAACGTTGCAGCTCATCAAAGTGGAGCTAATTTCAATTGATTTATATACTGCTGTTGTGAATTCCCCCAATCTTAATCTATAATTATGCATAATTACTCAGCTGACCATATTTTCATTCTCAAGTAAAGTTCCTTAAAGTCATATTTAAGTACAGTACTTGAGTAAATGTACTTAGTTACATTCCACGCCTGGATTATCAATCAACATTATCGTGAAGTTCCAGATTTGAAGATTATAAAAATAGACATAAATCCCTGAAAATATGTTTACTTATCTTGTTTTTCCCCTTTCCCCACAGTATTTGCATGCTTCACATAAGCATTGCCCCGGGACAGTAAAAAGCCGTGAAACATGCCAGGTGGCCCGGGGTGGAGTCAGCAGCCGCCGCCGCAGCAGCAGCAGCAGCAGCCTCCCTCAGTCCGTGAACTCAGCACTGATTTTCTAGCCTGCAGCTTCACTCGGCTGTCGGAGAAGCCTCGATCCAAGAGAAGTGGAATGAAAACAGACGACATCTCGGAATAATTTAGCACATTTCATCGCTCCACATCGACAGAAGATCCACGAAACGGCAGGTAGGTGAAAGCAGGAAGTGATACCTCGATGCTGCGTTAGCTCATACTGCGGTGCCGCATTGGACAAACATGGCAGCGTTTGTCGTCGTTTGCGATGCAGCCGAAACATTTTTTATCTTTGTATGAAAGCGAGGTTACCGCGCAGGTTTTACCGTGTTTATCGCCTTTGTTAAAAAGCAGCTGGTCTTGATTAAGTAGGTCGTTTTCTCCACAGTTGTTTCAGCAGCACAGAGGTTAGTCGAAGTTAGCTTAAACTGGCGAAGAGATGCGCTGTAACGTTAGTTGAAAATCATCGAAGAAACATTAAAAAAACTGTTTTTTATCAAGGTGGGTCGTCTTATAAATTAATACATGATCGAGTTACCCTGCTTAGATGGTTATTGTGAACTCAAACTCTGTAAAAACCACAGGAGGACTTTACTTTTCAGCGGTTTTACAGCCGAGCCGTTGTTAGGACACAGTCGTGATTTGTAACGGAAATGTTTAGCTAGCTTAACTTTTCCTCGTAGTCGGTGCTAGCTACAAAATAAACTTCTTGTTTGGAGTCGAATTTAATTATCTTTTCAGCATCATTTTCAGATAGCAGCTAGTCAAACAGCCCGGTTTTCTGTGCCACTGGTGTTTTTCCAGTCAGTGAAATGAGAGAGGTCTCAGGTGTGAGTAACATGACTTCAGACGTGACTCACTTTTAATTTGGTTTCGTTCATCAAGCTGCGTTCAGACTGGAAACACATCTGGTTCACTCACATTCAAATCAGATCGCTTGTTTTCGCAAGTCTGCACTATTTCTATCAGTAGCTAAGTTTCTTTCAAATAAAACATTAGCTTTAAGGAAGAAGAGCAGAATATTTAGAAGTCAGTGTCATTTGACATGAGTCACTTTTATTGAAGCCTGTCTATTAATTATTGATCTGGATCTGACTCAGGATCTGTGTCTTACCATTACAGCTACAACATTTTCCTCTGGGAAATCCTGAAAATATACCATATTTTATATAATATACCAATTTTAATTTTAATGAAGATAAGGTAAACTGACCACATGCACGATGCTGCTTTTCAAGCAGATGCATCTAATTTAGATGTTGATCTAAGTATGAAGTCAAATACAAAGCTGCAAATAACAGTACAGATTAGAGATTTAATTTACAGTGAGATGGAGGTGTGGACAGTCAAGTCCAAACATTGGATTTAAGCAACAAACAGTATTTTTATTTGTGATTTCTCAGTGAATTATTTTCTCCATTGATCATTTTGTCTATAAAATGTAAGAAGATGGAGAAAAATGGCCGTCAAAGTTTCCCAGAGTCCAAGATCATGTCTTTTAAATGTTAAACCAAATTACTAAAAACAGTACATTTTTTTCTGATCGATTAATGGAGTTATCATTGCGCCTCTAAACTGAGAGATTATTTGACTTTGAAGTCGTGTAGATGAACAGTATTGTTAGCCATGCATGTTCATTTTGTTTATTTAAATAATCCACAAATTATTTTTCTACATGCCTGTGTGCTCACAGCAGGAGGATGTTTGATTTGGTATTAACGGACACACAATGTGTCAGCAGTGTTACCGTAGCACAAATCCAAGGTTTTTCCCCTTCTGGTGGAAATGTCCACATACTGTTGACATGATGGCTGTCTGTCCAGTCTGCAACTGTTAAATCCCTCAAGATAAACACCTGAGTGGTGGAATACTGAGCCAATCTAGATTTAGCATGCTTGGCTACCAGCTAGGGATGCAGAGACCCCGTTTACACCTGGCATTAACATGCGTCTTGGGTGATCCGATCACAAGTGGATCACTTGTGTTCAGATTTCTTCACTGCGTGTCGCCAGATTTCTTTCACATGCGCTAGCAGCTAAGAAAACAAACGTTTTAAGAACTGATATACCTTTACGGGCTATTCCAGTTGTTGAAATTGGCTGGAAAAAGTCATTTGTTTCTTGCACATGAATGCAGGACAAGATGAAAAAGAAGCTTGTAGTCCAACCACATCAGTGCTGCTCTCCATTTTTTTCAAGCGCTGGTGTGCTGTAACCAAAACAACCACCACATCCTCCTCTGATGAGCTATGTTCCTGTTACGTCCTTGTCAGGGATCCATCAGGACACATTAGCGTTTACACTACAAAAGATATGTGGTCACAAGCATCCCAGAACACCTCGGAAAGCCGTTTGAGTCATCAGGTCATGATGCGTCTTGATGTTCATTTATGCTTGTATTTAACACAATCCACTTGTAATCCGATCACCCTTGATGTTGATGCTAGGTGTAAACAGCGCCAGGAACACAGTCAGCATCTCCAGGACAGGTGTGCAAACCTGGGTTCGCATTACTGGCGAGAGCCCACATTTCCCATCATGCACTAGGCCTGCTGGATTGAGTAGATTAAGTTTTCTGTTTTCTGCTCCAAAATGCAAACGTTCCTTCTTGTTGCTTGTTGAGTTTGTAATGTCTCAGTTCAGAACATGGTGGTTTATGCTGGTGATTGTAGGTTTTTTTGCCTGTGTTAGTTTCAGGCACTAGTGAGGCTTCTGTTACATTTCTTGACCCCAGCGGTTTTGGCAAAACATCTAGTTGTACACACTTAGATGTCCATGGAGTTGAATAGATTGATCTATAAATCAGCTCCATTGTCATCAGGCTATCTGAAGTCAGTGTTGGATGAGTGCTTCTCCACTTAAAACCACAGTAATTTAGCCATTTCATTGTCCTGCAGGCCTTAAAACTCCTCATCTGCCTTCACTAACCTGCAACATACGTAACACTCAAATAAATCTGTTTGGTCATGCAGATAATAAAACTTTTCTGGACCTGTTCCTAGTATTTCCCCACATAACTCCCTGGAGTAGACGAGACAGCCATTAGCTCACCAAATGCGATTTGTGGTGAGTGTGTCAGACAGGTGGCACTTCTCGGCTTTATTTGCCATCTTGTTTAATGTGCCCTTGAGGAAAGCTATCACGTCCTGAAAGAAGGTAAAGCTAATAAGATGCATAGTTGTGGAACTCAGCTGTTAAACCCTTCATGCAGAAGAGATATTTGCTCTGTGGCCTTTTTTTCCATTTTCAAAAGAAAGCTTGTTAACACGTTAAATAGTTAACCTACTTTCTTGACTCAGCTGTTTCCCATCCAGCTCTTAAAAGTGAAATAAGGATTGGTCTGTTAAGTGTTGTTTGAATTTCATTAGCAAGATCACGCTGAGGGGGCCCATCATAACAGATGGTCAGCAGACAGAAGTCCAGACACACTCACTCACTCATGTAGCGCTCACATCTGAACTGATGGTGCTGTGTGTGGGGGTGGGGGAGCAGGCGGGAGAGTCGGGAGGGGAAGAAGAGAGGCAGCGAGAGGAGGGCGAGTCTGGGCTTGACTGGCAAGCGAGCCAAGAAAATTGTGGGGTAAAAAAGCGGATGTGAGACTCGGGTAACGAAGATGACGTGAAGGCAGCGAGCAGCAAGTGATGTTCTGCGATGAGATCCGTGGTGAAATGTGGTGAAAACACTCAAATTTTAGTACGATATCAAATAAACTGTTGGGATGAGCTTCAATGTGATCTCATTCCTGCTTTAAAAAAACTCCCTCGTGACCTTTTTAACCATCCAGTTAAAGTGCAAGCAGTCATTTTACCTGAAACGGCCTCTCTCAAGCTGATTTGTGGAACCCAGCATGCTAAAAAGTTGAATTTGCTGTTAGAAGATGATGATTCTTTGCTTCTAGAAGCGTTGGATGTTGCTACCAGGCACCAGGGAAGCGGGTGGTTATAATTTCCAGCCTTTGGCCGACTCTCAGCTCCTACTCAGTGCTTAGTCATGGATCTCTCTGCATACACATGTAATAACTCAGCTCACTGATTCTGCCTACACTGCTAATCTGATGCTCACTCCCCCATGTTCTACATTAGCCCTGTAACATCTGATTTGTTAAAAGCACTTCACAATAAAGGGAAGGTTGGCTTTTATTTCAAGCTCTATTTCTCTCTCCTCTCTGCCAGCTTCTGGCCTGCATCGTGCTTATTTAGCTTATTTGTGTTAGAGTTGTTTTATATGGCTGTTGACTCATCGGGGTGTCGGTCAGGTCAGAGCAACAGCGATCAACAGGAAATTAATCTGCAACCATTTTTGTTATTGATTGATTCAGTAATTTTTTTTAAGCAAAAATGCCAAATAATCTCTGGCTTGAGCTTCTCTTGAGAGGCAAAGTAAATTGAATGTGTTTGGGTTTTGGACTTTTCTGTGTCTTTAGCATAAACTATCAATTGCTGAAAGCTATTATCAAACTATTTCCAAACAGTTTTTATGGCACACATAATACTTGCACAAAAGAGTTTTATATCCTGTACAAACAAGGCACCATTCACCAGAAGAGACATGTTTGGCACACTTGTCTTTACCAACACGTTTCTTTGTCAGAAAGATTTTAGTTGTTGCTCGCAAGGTGATTTTATTGAAAGCGCTGAAGGACCTAAAAATGTCTCCTAGTCTATGATATTGTCATGACTGACCTGTATTTGGCTTCCTTTACAGCATGGGGGTGTACGAGGAGAAAAAGGAAACATGTGGAACCATCTGCCTGAAGTACCTCCTGTTTACCTTCAACTTTCTCTTTTGGGTAAGTTTCCACTGTGGCGTTGTTGAGCCTGCACAGAGGATTTAATTGCCGAAGCGCTCGTGTTGGTTTAAAGTGCCTCTCAATCACCTGAAGGCTTCGGGCAGAGTTTTCCCAAGATGCAGGCGTGTCTTAAAACATTTATGATCTGGATATGTAACTTTTCCTACAATGGTTGGTTTGGCCTTCACTTTTATTGGTTAATTATAACATTGTACTCACCGAGGTAATTGGTGAGATCTTGGAACACAGTGAAAAGAAGCAGTCAGATAGTCATAGAGGTTTTAAACACGTCCCTGTGGACGCCATGCTTGGTGCATGTGGAAGAGAGAGCAAAGGAGGCTGAACTAATTATTTACCAAACTCTCTGTTGTGAGCGTGCATCACACTTTACAGGCGTGGTTTGAACTTTGACCTCCTGCTCTTGCTGTAGTTTTGCACCGACATATATTTCCTGTGACATTTTGATTGCACTCACTTTGAGTTTTACCTCCAAATTAAGTTTTTTAGCAACTTTCCCTGAAACTTTCTGATATCTGCCATCGGGACAGGTGCAGGGAAGAAGCAGGCCCATATTTCAAAACCAGTCAAACTGGTTGAAGTTGACCCCTCATGTGATTGGTTTAAAAGTATGGATCCCCTAACTTTTCCGTTCATGTGATTTCTAAATGACAGACCCAACCAATCAGATTTCATTAATGTGCAGCGTCCACACTTCAGCTCAGACATTTAATTTAATTGCAGGTTAATTCAACTAATCATTCAAAATATTTTCTGGATAGTCTGAAGCATTGGCTTGATGCATTTTGCTGAAAATCTATTTTAAAAACACATTTTTACCTCATTTCCATACGTGTGTGTGTGTGTGTTGACATGAGCTGTCTTCATGACTTGACAGTGTTGGCAGTGGGTCTGCTGTGTGCCAAGTCCACTGCTTAAATCCAATGAAAACAAATCTGTCTAACCGATGTGTTAAAATAAAAGAAGCCAGAGGGATCAACACGGGTCCCAGTCATTTATCAGAGCCCTAAACAGCCCAAATTATGAAATAGATGAAAATGGAAGCAATTCAGAAAACACATCCAACCCCATTCCCAATAGAGAATAGATGATATTTCAGATTTTAACAAACCGGAGCTGTAAAAAACAGTGTTTTCTTTCACCGCACAAACTTAGTTATACACATGCACACAGTATGTACTTTTCTTTTTTCCACGTGGGACAAATAGGAAGAATTATCTGATGAAAGTCTTTCAGAACCCTTCAACAAAGCCTTCTTATTCAAGCAGCAGATAAATGCCGGCTGCCGCTGTTCCAGTTCACAGAATCAAAGCCAAGTTGCATATTTTTACAGAGGACACAGAAGATGCATTCAAAGCCTGTTACGCCCAAAACTTTCCAGTGTCAAGAACGTGGCGTTCCTGGAGGAAAGCGCTACAAATAAATGAATTCATCATTTGAATGTTCTGTGTCTAATAAGAGGCAAACATCAGTGTGGCTGCCTCCCTGTCAGCAGAGGAAGGGTGTCGTTCTCAGTGTGAAATCGCACTTGCAGCTCGGGCCCATATGTGATAATCATCTGTCTGCCAAAGAATCAGATCTCTCTCAAACTGGCAGGCGAACAGTGCTGAATTTCTTCTGAAGATGCCAGATGCCAGAGTTCCAACCATATGGAAGTTTCAGGACCAAATCAAATCTTTTGACTACATCTACTTCATATTTTCCAAATGCTTCAGTTTAGCTGCATGCATCACAGCTACTGAAGGTACAAAGTATTTCTGGACTGAACTTCAAACAACAAAATGAACACAGTGAAACACTATAAAGCATTTTGATGTGACGAGGACTCGACAACACACTGAGTAAAAGAGTGAATGTTTCAGCAGGATGAGATGGTTTTCTGTTGGTCCTTCTGTTTGTCTGCCTTTTGCTGGGGGCAGGACACATGTAGGCCATGATAGGGACGCTTTTCCGAGGTAACTTCAGGTCCAGTAAGTAACATTAGTGGATGTGGTGATGTCTTTATAGGTACAGTCCAAGATTGATTCAGCCATGTTTGATTTAATATCATTATAAACTAAAAACCTTAAAATTCACTTTGGATTCGATGTTTTCATTTGAAGTACGGTGTTACATGTGCCTCGATTGGAGGTTTTAGAGGAGAAGAAGAAGAAGAAGAAGAAGAAGTCCCGTTATTAGTCACATTTTTACACACAACATGCGAAGTTAGGAGGGGAAACTGCACACGCCATGCATATGTGAAATTTATTCTCCGCCTTTAACCCATCCTTGGACCGTCCTTCCTCCGTGGCAGACCAGGAGCGGTGGGCTGCCATCCGACCGGCGCCCGGGGACCAGTTCCTTGTTGTCACCATTGGTCAGGTGGTGATCTTCTTGCATGTTTTTAGTAGGAGTATTTTTTTCATGGATAGGATGGAGGATACCCCAGGTGAACACGAGACACGCCACCAGCGTCCACAGCGGGATTCAAACCGGGACCTTCTAGCTGTGAGGCGACAGTGTTACCACCTGTGCCACTGTGCCACCAAGGTTGAAATTATTTAAGATTTTGGCATTAATGAAATTTTTTCAAAACACAATCTGATTCAAAATGCAAGAAAAGTTAACATTTTAGACATCCCATCCGCCAACAGCTCCATTCTAGATGAGTTTGACTTGAACACGGAACATTACCTCGAATGGCCGTCAGACCTCAAACACAAATCTGGTGTGTGTGTTAACACGAACAAACCTTTTTATCTTGAAGGCCAAGGACAGAACTTTGAATGAGCAGCGCAGTGCGTTGCCATTTAAACAAAGCACTTATTGTGGCACCAGTGAGTTCAAAGACTTGAATAAAATGCAGAAAATAAATAAAGAAATGCACAAAAATACTGAAGGAAATAGTGTCATGCAGCTGACAGACGACACGTATTGACTGTCTTTGCCCCGGTCAGTTTCAGGTATCACTCATGTCCCCTCAGTCTACAGTGATAGTTGAAGGACTGCAAAAAAAAAAAACATTTCTATGGTGGTCTTCACTCCTGCTACCTGCTAAGAAGAAGTACACCTGTAGATCTCATGAATGAGCAAATACACTGATGTGATATTCCAGTCACCTCACTGTCCTTTCACTCTTTCAAAGCTCCAGTTTGTGCCTCTTGCTGCCACTGGAGGTCGCCAAAGGATGAATTTCCCTCATGCAGCTTTCAATTACACTTGGAAAATATTCAGTAATTCCTGCGGTTCATTGAGTTTTAACAGCAGATAAAGCCACAGCAGCATCATGTCCGCCACACGGAGCCATTACTGCAAACGCTGAACCTTAATGCCGTGGTTCTCCGGGCTGGGATCTCTCTGTGGGCAATGAGATGATGTTTGGAGTGCTCTGAGATGTGAAGAAAAAATATATGTATCAACAATTTATGATGAATTTTCTCTCATCACTTTTTTATGTGTCATGTAAAACGATGAATACTCGCTCCGATCAAACTGTAATGAATAAATTGAAAAAAAAAAGTGATTCAACAGCTCAGTTCTCACGTGCATCTGGTTTCAGGGACTCTGAACTGTGATGGAAGTGAGAATTAAAACATACTAAAATAATCATCATACACAGTATTGTAACAGCAGCTAATCACTGCTCCTGTTCAGTAGTTGGTAAAGCACTGGTTCCTCTTCAAAACAGTCATCGTAATTAAAGAGAATTGTTTGGAATACTTTGCTCATCACTGTTGTTCTGTGTTTCCTCCTCTGTCTCTGGGTGTGGTACAGTCTGACTCAGTGTCTCGCCTCTGTAGCCGTCGTCTTCCCTTATAAATTAAATCTAAATTAGGCAAGCTGTTGGATTGATGGCTTTGGCACGCTGACAGATTGCTGTTGCAGCACCGCACCATCTGCTGACTCGTCACTGTGATATCTTATTAATTTAATTTTCCTCATAACCTCTTCAACTGTTGGCTTAGATAATGCTGAAGATGTTGGACCATGACAGTTATGTGCTGGATTGAAGCAGCGACTTTTGCGCTTGTTTGTGATTACGCTTCGTCTACCCCGCGGGCTTAAGGATTCACTTCACGCTTTGTGATTCCTCTCAGTTTAAACCACATGATTGCTCTGTACGGTTAAAGTCAAAACCTTTTAGAAATGCCTGAGAAAAGAGTTTTAGAGCTGCGGCTGACATTTGTTTTATTTCTAAAGAAATCTGCCACTTATTTTCTTCATTACTTTATTCTGTGAAATGCTAAAAAGTAAACAGTGAAAAAATGCCATTCACAATTTCTCAGCAGCCACAGTTATGTCTTCAATTTGTTTTGTCCAAAACTGACAAAGAAAAGGAGCCAGTCCTCGCATTTATGAGGATGAAATCAGGGAACGTTTGGTATTATTACTAGAAAAATAACGGGATGAATCCCTCGTCTGTCCGTCAATAATCGATTGACTAGTCACTGCAGCTGCACTAAAGTTTATATTTTCATCAAGCCTGTCACGGTAGCAGCGACGGCCCTGGATTACTGACCTCAGCAGCTCCAGTCGGCTCGTTAAAAGTGATCTTTTATAAACTGATTCCAGATTAGATTGTGATTATGACTGTGTGGCAGCGGTGGGTCATTTCTATCAGTTCACATTCAACCATTGAAATGTGTTAATTTCAGTTTCCTCTTCGTCACAAGATGACGTGGGTGATAAATAATTGAATCCCCTTTGCCACCCTCATTTTTTGTGTGTACCTTGTCCTGTTTTGGGGACGAGCGACTCCCTCATTGGCCGAGATCGGACTCTTATCATGTGCTCTTCTCCCAGTTGGCAGGGGGCGTTGTGATGGCGGTGGGTGTTTGGACCTTGGTTGAGAAGAGCGACTACATCAGCCTTCTCTCCTCCAAGACCTACGCTGCCTCCGCCTACATACTGGTCCTGGCTGGAGCCATCGTCATGGTAACAGGTGTGCTGGGCTGCTGCGCCACCTTCAAGGAGCAGAGGAGGCTACTGCGAGTGGTAAGAGATCACGTCAGGGTAGAGAGAGTGGAAGCCGCACACAGCAGACTTGTGAAAATGTATAGTAAGTGTGTGCTATATGTGCATAATTTTATAGTTACTGTTCACTAACGGCTCGTGGAGGATGTGGAAAAAACACCCAGACATGTTTGCTGCCCGGTCAGTGGTCTGGAAATGAACCTATGCTGAAAAAAATGTCATAAAACACAAATTAAAGCTATGACAACCCAACCCATGCTCATTATTCATTAGAAAAAATAGCAGTCTTCAGTTTTTCACTGTGTTGAGTTGAGTTGACTTTATTGCCCTTATAACTCATAGTGTTTGGAATTTAAGCATACAAACTAAACACTGTTGAAATAACATTTTGAAATGCACAAAAATACCAAATACCAAGGAAAGCTAGAAACAAGACACACCAAAGATTTAGATTTCATGAGCCACATAACCTAAACTTATGAAAATATTTAAAATACCATAAATAATTACAAAGAAATCCACAAACCAAAGACAGAATGCGCCTTAAAGTACCAAAGGTTTACTGTTCAAGAGGCACATAGCTTCAGGAAATGTGCTCCTCTCTGAATCTGTCCCTGCTGACCACCAAAGGCCAACACCTGACCAGGTACAAAACAGAGGAAAACACTGGTTCTGTATCGCCCAGGCCTCTGTGGCGCCTCTGACTGTGTTTGACACGAAGCATAAACTTTCTGTCTGGTCTCCAGCCAGATGGCTAACCAGAGTATTGTTGGAAGAAACAAAACATTTTGTATGTGGTGATACTGAGCAGATGTGAAGCCACAAAATAAATCCATTGTAGAAGTAAATGACACACTCAGACTGAGAAGAGGCAGGACTGCATGTTGGGGCTGTCAAAATGGCCAAAAATGACGTTCGAATAGTCCCTCTAAAAAAAACACAGGTTCAAGAGGGAAGAACAATGCAACGAGAGACATACTACTTGTATATTATTCCAACATAAACTTCTTTTACAGAGTTATGTGCTCGTTTCAGCCTGACCCGCAGTACATCATAACTTTCTGTGGAGACATTCTGTGCACGTCCTGGAAGACTTCCGGTCAAATATTATCTGACTATTTTCCTATCTAAGTGACTAATGGAGGCAACAGTTTTTGAAGTTTTTTTCAGTATTGAACGAGAGCAGCCAGCAGCCCCAAAGCGGACTGCAGTGGACTGCGGCTGTTCAATATATAAGTCATAATAAGTGTCTGACAACATTATGTAAAGGATCCCTGCAGAGATAACTTTTTTAAAGAGTACAAACCATTTTGCTTAACCAGAAACAGGACTCCATTCACAGAAACGCTAATTTTACCACCCTAAAACACGATGTCAGCCTCGAATGCATTCAGGGTCAGACACAACAAGAGCTTGACACAGTAGGAGCGTGTGTGCCCGTATTTGATCCGGGCTCGCTCTGTGCACAGCACCGCGTTTGGCAACAGAGACACCAGCAGGGCACTCGAACCAGCTCAAAATACAAACCCACAGGAGCACTGTACTATTCACACACCCATGAACAAACACACACAGCTCAGGCCCTCATCCACACATTTCAACGTGCTAAAATTATGCATGCACACCGCCGTGGGTGCACCTGAAGCGTTTGTGTCGTCATCTTTGGCATTATCCGCTTTGCACTGGAGACGAGGCAGATGCCAAAATACAGCCGGTTTCCGCCAGGTGTGTTTGTATGTAGCATGCATGAAGTAGCAAGTAGGACAAGGATGGCATTGGGGTTGGCAATATGGTAAAATTTTTCCTGCCTGCCTCTGTCAGCCCAACAACTGCCGATTGCCAGTATATTCGCGCAGATGCTGATGCTTTAAAATATAATTGAAAAGTTTGTAGAAGTGTGCGCGATAAATGAAGTTCCCGCTCCGTCCAGAT